>JASPKZ010006828.1:0-600000 GCA_030220185.1 Diploptera punctata | reverse complement strand
ATTTTTAGATACCCCGTACTGATTACCCGGCCGTTGCCCGAGAATCTACATATCCCGATCTTCTTAGCAACAATGAGCTGAAAGACAAAAATGGTTACTGTGATCTATCCATAAAATATTACGACACATGCTGCCGGAAACTCTTTTGTGGAATTTTTCTAGAATATTTAATTCTGTGTAGATTAATTTGGCGAATTTTTTATAGTTTAGACAGCGTAAGGTATTTAAGCGTCCAAGAAGCTACTTATTTGTGCACCTATGTCCCCTCTTTTTTCACCCCCTCTGGCCCTGTAGTCCATCCATTCAATGGCTGATTGGCTCAAATTCGAGCTTCGGCCTCCCTTAACTCCTGCCTTCAATCATTTCCATTTTGCACAGCAAGCCTCCAAGTTGCGGCACTAAGTAGGTTTGCAGCATCTTCCTTAATACCATCCTCCCATCGTTTTTTCGGTCTTCCAATTCGTCTATTCCCCATAAAACTTGCAGTAAGCACCTTTTTTGGTACTCGGTCTGTTGAGAGCCTATAGTACGTCCGGTTAGTTGTCCCAGAAAAATTCTCTAAATTATGGTGAAAACACCATTCTATCGGTCAACAAGATTTTGGGCCACAAAGAACAGACAGGCTCACAGGCAACTCATTTTATATATAAAGATAATGTTCAAATATACCGTAGTAATGTGGCAAGTATAAACATCAACTACCTTCTGTAAATGGTATACGTTTATGTAAGTTCAGGGTCATTAAGATAGAATGCTGTAACTTAGGTATAACTTGTATAGAGCTGAGAACCATAGGACAATATTATTATTTACCCCAGCATCGTTGAGCAATTAAAATATCATTACTATTATTGTTATAGGCCTATATGTACTATTATTACCATTGAGCGGAAGTAATAAACTGAGATGGAATTGGATAATATTTTTCGTTTGGTATTCCTGTGTAAGTGTATGAGGGAGTGAATTTGAAATTGGAAGAGGTGGAGAGAAGTGGGTTGGGAAAATCCCGTTTACTGCGCTCTTAAGATTTGATTTCCACCATATCGAGAGCATTGAGAGGTGGAAATCGAATTCACCCTCTCGACTCTGTATGAAGTGATAGCGATTATTACAAAGTGGATCACATCCCAAGTCACCTTAACTTCGACATCTAATTTATCACTTGCTTCAGAAACTTCCTCACCTTAACAAGAATCAGACTTAAATTCGCACAGAAAACTCAACACTACGACTATCATTCTATAGAATGAACTGTGTAACAAGTCTTAACATTTTCTCGAATGTCCTAAATTTAATCATTAGGCACATCTTTAATTTTTGAGCTTTCAGTCTCTGAAACCCACTTGGATAGCAGGAGCATGCAATATACAATGCAGTGAACTACATGGTCTTTATAGGAAGCCAGATATAATAACAGTTACGTCTCGTAAACTGAGATGGGCAGGACATGTGGCACGAATGGGGAATGAAAGGCGTTCATGGAAGCTTCTAGTAGGAAAATCAGATGGAAAACGCCCAGATGGTATACCAAGAATGAGGTAGGAGAATAACATTAACCATGATTTGAAGGAAGTAGATTGTACAAGCAATGATTGGAAAACATTAGCTTGAGATAAGGGTGTGTGGAGAGCTTATGTCCCTGCGGCCATGAACCTAGGGGTTCGAAAGTGTCAGTGAGTGAATTAATTGCTTCTTGTATTAACTATTTTCGATTTTACTTTTTTTATGAATTATAGGGATTATATCTCTCTGGTATATTACATTCGACGTTCTCTGTCATTTTGTATCCCGATCACTGCCACGGATGTTTTGTTAAATAGGCGCTTTAACTTCAATTGAGAGGAACTATCTATTCATATTGTCGGCCGCGGTGGTCAAGTAGCTGCCTGTTTTTCTTTAATCCTGAGGGTCGCGAGATAAAACTTGGTCGGGGTCGATGGATTTATAGGAAGGAAAATCCTAGTGACTATTCCTCCGGGAGAGACTTCAAACTGTGTGTCCCGAGACTGAATATTTTGGGCTTCGTAAAGAACCTCCCCATCCAAGTAATACTTAGTCGCCTACTAGACGTTTCATTGAGGCGATGTGCTGACTACATGCCTAATTAAATTAACTTCATCAAGAAACTCCTGCTAGGAGAGGACCCGTGCCTCCACTAAGGACGTGTGCGGTATATATATTAATACTCAACCGAATATCAGAGCACCCGTGTTCTTTAACTCGTCGGAAATGGTAAGATATGTTTCTGGGTTAAACATTAGTTAACTGGCAATTTTTAATTGAAATGCGGTTGTCTAGTTCCATACGTTGTGAACTAGAATGACCATTCGAATTGTTTTATTTAAAGATAAAAAATCGAATTATCATATGACCATGTTCCCCGGATACCCTGGCTTCCTAGCTTGAGATTATTGACTCCGAGTTGAAAATTGGTATTTTTTTAATGTTTTATTAGGTTGTTAGCATCTGCATTGACATCGTATAGGGATCAGTGCTCGTTTTCTTGTGATAGACCAAACTTTGTTGTATTAGCCTTGAGCAGAAATAATTGTTATAGACAGTGGTGTCGAATTGTAATAAATCTGGGGGCCAGAAATATGTTCTCTGAACAGGTAGAGGACCCCAGATTGAAAATAACATATTTTCCTACCAACATTGTAAACAACAAGTACATTTTAATTTCAACTTATGAAAGAAAGAAAATTATAAATATGTAATTATTTACAAGTAGGCATAACATATAAATTCGATGTGACTATTCGAAAACAAAATCGCACAGAAGATAGATGAAGGAGAAGTAATTTCGTTAATCTTGTTCTTAGTCGCAAGCATGGTGCTATAAATAAACTTTCTTTCGCTACTAGGGATTGTTCAGCGATGAACGTGTTTATCACAGTGGTGAATCGATAAATACAGAATTAATTTCAAATAAATTTCAAATAAACTATGACTGTCACACGTAGAAATTCAGTATATAATGGAAATGGACAGCTAAGGACAAATGAGGGAAATTTTGAGGAAGTGGCTGAATTCAAATACCTAGGAACAATAATCACAAATATGAATGAGATGCACAAAGAAATTAAACATAGGCTCAATTCTGGAAATGCATGCTATTATGCATTACAGAGACTTTTGATGTCCCAACTCCTTTCAAAAAACGTTAAGCTGAAAATATATAAAACTATTATTCTACCAGTTATATTATATGGGTGCGAAACATGGACTCTTACTTTAAGGGAGGAAAGGAGATTGCGAGTATTTGAGAATAAAGTTCTTAGGAAAATTTTTGGACCAAAGAGAGATGAACAGACAGGTGAATGGAGAAGACTACATAACAATGAACTACATGGTCTTTATAGGAAGCCATATATAATAAGAACAGTCAAGTCTCGTAGACTGCGATGGGCAGGACATGTTGCGCGTATGGGGAATGAAAGACGTGCATGGAAACTTCTTGTAGGAAAGCCAGAAGGAAAACGCCCAGTTGGTAGACCAAGAATGAGGTGGGAGAACAACATTAACTATGATTTGAGGGAAGTAGATTATACAGGGAATGATTGGAAAGCATTAGCTCAGGATAGGGATGTATGGAGAGCTTATGTCCGCGCGGCCATGAACCTACGGGTTCGATAGTGCCAGTGAGTAAGTAAGTAAGTAAACTATGACTAATACAGGGCCATCGAAAAAGGTTGCAGCAATTTCAAAAAATCATATGCCCCGTTGTAATTGAGAAAAATTAATAATTTGACCTGCAAACTAATCGGGAACTCAACGAGTTTGTTTACATGCGACTGTACTCCGCCCGTGGCCTTCAGCACGATCAAGTCACTGGCCCTTCTTTTTTATTTAGCAAGCTATCACCGGAGATGTTTACTTAAACGTGCTAGAACAATACATTTTCCCGCAAGTAGACCAAATTGAAGAAGAAAAACAACGTAACGTTATTCTTTCAACAAGATGGCGCGCCCCCACACTTTTCCCAGCAAGTTCGAGACGCTCTGCATGCAAAATTCCCTGATCGTTGGATTGGTAGGTCAGGTCCTATTCAATGGCCCCCTAGAATCCCCGACTTGACACCCCTATACTTTTTTATGGGGATACGTAAAAAAGATTGTGTACAGTGAACCGATCAGAGATCTGCAACATTTAAGGCAAAGGATCACCGATGCTGTTGCAACAATGAAGCCTGCGATGATTCAGCGCTGTTGGGCCGAAATCGACTATCGGCTGGATGTTTGCAGAGCAACCAACGGAGCGCACATAGAAACATTCTAAGGTAAGAAAAAAGCTCTTTGAGTTGGTGAATTTAACAAAAAAACCCTTAATATCTCAAATAGTTCCTGAGCTATAATTGTTTGAAATTGCTGCAATCTTTTTCTATGACCCTGTATAATGCTTGGCAGTTACATATAAGTTTATTATGCTATAAAATAATGAGATTCTTTTACATACTGAAAGTCCACAACACGATATCGATGGCTCTACTTCTCTTCATGATAAGAAATTGTATCTTTTTGTATCTTGTAAGCCCATGTTTCCCTTAACAGAGATTTAGGCGCTCTCCCCCTACAGGGTAGAATTTGAACCATACTAATTTAGTTATACTTTTTTTCGTATAGATGACACTTGAGTGGTCCGTGGTCCGTGGTCAGCGTTCCGCCTTATACTGACATCTAGGAAACCAAGGTAGTACTAGGACGGGAAAATTCGGTAAATTTTGCATTCAGGCTTAAGGAACTTTTACGAGCCTGAAAATCTTCAGACTCGGGACCCACGGCTTAAAGTCCCTCCCGGATGACTTGCTCCTTAGATTTTTCCATCCTAAAAAATCCATCGAACCCGGCCGGGTTTGAACCCGCGACCCTCGGGACCAGAGGCAAGGAGCATAACCACTAGTCCACCGCGACCGACATAAGAAATTGTACACCCTGAAAAATTCAATAGACTCCGGCCGGGTTTGATACGCAAATCTCTAAACCAGAGGCGAACATGGTACCCATTGGTCCACTGGGCAGATAAAATCGTGCTGCTATATTCTATGATGTCATATATAGAAAACTAAAAATTATATCCTATCTGTCAATTACCAATAATAAAAAAACAATGTAAATAATTACGCATGAAGAACTGGTATATACAAAGTAGGAACATTGAGACAACGGAAACACAAATTGAATATATTTATTGTTTCACAGTGGTTATTCAAGACATTTCAGGAGGGTGTGAGTGATAATTCATACCAATTATCTCTGGTGGGAGACCTCACATGCTGACCACATGCCATCCGTACACTGTATTGATGATCATCCACCTCTATAATTAACACATGTGGATGTGAAGCCAGCAGCGGCTGGTAGGCAAAGGACCTTCTAAACCTGTTGCACCATGGAGTGAGTGAAACTCGGAGTATATAGCTATCAAGTTCACACATTCCGACTCATCAGAAGTTTTGGCTCTACAGTACTGACTAGGAAGTAAACTGTCTGAGAATATTTTTCCGATCTCCAGAAATGCAAAATTCGAAACTGAACACCGCTTACACTATGTACACATAACGTATAATTATAAGCATAAAAATGGTGTGAAAATACTTGTTTTTAGTCAATTTAGATTTTTGTCATCATTGCGTGAGGATTAGAACCGACGTAATATTTCAAGCATAAGATAAATTTACGGGTGCAATGACTGGCTTTCAAGTGGAAGTGCATAGCCTATAGTCACGCTAACACCTGGATGTATTCATTAAATTAAACCATTTATATTACGTAAGGGATCTTGTTTCATTTCATAGCTCTTATAATTTGTGCTTTTCAACCAGTAATTATTTCTTTAAATCATAATGTGCCTAGTGTTTGAAGATGGTTTTGATAAGGAATTACATAGCCTACTTATTATATGAAACATGAAATTGATATGAACAATATTTATGTTTTAACCCTTAAATTATAACACAATAACTTCTCCTCTCCAGTTATTTAAAAGATTCGGATTGCAATGAAAACAAAATCACTTAAAACACTAAGTTATGATTGTACATTATCGTGTAATTTGACATACATTTAAGTAATTTTAACTCGTTTGTTTTTCTGTTACTCTATAAACAATATTAAATAAATTAAATTAAATGATTATTAATTAAATAAAAATAAAACGTAGTTTTATTTGATTTTCATATTTATATAATTTATATTATTATATTATATAATAAATATGAAAATCAAATAAAACTACGTTTTGTTTTTATTTAATTAATAAATATGGATTTTCATCAAGTAAACACCAATTCAATTGATTATAAATTAAAATGTATCTTATAAAGATACATTGTCAATTTAAGGGTTTACCAATTTACACAGCCTTTTTATTAGTAGTCACAACATACGTTAATAAGATTATAAATTAAAAATGTTGATATTATATAAACTTTGAGGTTAAAGAACAAATTGAAAAATATATATCATCATCATCATAGTACATTCACGAATTTAGGTCATTTGTTGACCTGTTTCGGTCTCAAGAGAAACACCATCCAGAAGTCTTTTGAGTGGACGTCCTGGTCTTCTTCTTCCTGCAGGTTGATATCTTAACATTAGTTTGGGTATTCATGTGATCTTCCATTCGATGAACATGTTGTATCCATCTTGACTTATAATCAGAAATTTTGTTTTCTAAAGATTCCATGTGTAATTCTTCTAAGATGTCTTCAATTTTTTTGTGATCTAGTAGTGTGTAAAAATATATAAAAATAAATAAATATCCTCAACTCGTGCCCAACTCAGGGAATTAAACTATCCCAAGAATATAAAAAATCTCGTTCATCGTGCACTAAAATGTAATTATAAAGGAAAAATAAGCTAAATCTAATCGGATCGATGGATGAGATGAGATGAAGTCCCTTATATAGACGTCTGTGAATGACAAGGGTGCTGGCCGAGAACGCCTGAAGCACCATCACAGGGGCAGATGAACGAAGTGGATGAGATGAGTATGGATAAATGATGGAATAATATTGTGGCAGGGGAAAGCGGAAGAAACCCCGAGAAAAACCTGTCCAAGCTCCGTTTCGCCCACCACGAAACCCACATGGAGTGACCGAAACTCGATTTCAGGACCCCAGAGGTGAGAGGCCAGCGTCTAACCGCTTGCGTCACGGAGCCGCCTGAAAAATATATAAATGCAATTTAACTAACTCACTGGCACTATCGAACCCGTAGGTTCATGGCCGCGCGGACATAAGCTCTCTATACATCCCTATCCTGAGCTAATGTTTTCCAATCATCCCTGTATAATCTACTTCCTTCAAATCATAGGTAATGTTCTTCTCCCACCTCATTCTTGGTCTACCAACTGGACGTTTTCCCTCTGGTTTTCCTACAAGAAGCTTCCATGCACGTCTTTGATTCCCCATTCATGCCACATGCCCTGACCATCGCAGTGTGCGAGACTTAACTATTCTCATTATATCTGGCTTCCTATAATGACCATGTAGTTCATTGTTATGTAGTCTTCTCCATTCCCTGTTGGACAATAATGAAGCATGGCTTTGGGAACTCTATCTGGATTCATTGGTCGCAAATGATCCATCCAGTTGTTCTAGTATTCATGTATACATGAATTGATAATATTATCAAGAAATATGAATAATTTTCGTCTTATGTCGCTTTTATATAAACGTACATAACACATACTTAAAGAATCTTAATATTAACCGACAACCACAACATTATGCTAATATAATTCAGCAGTTATTGTCTTCTATCAAGCAATGAAATTTCTCCAGAAATACATAAATTATAACATAATTAATTAGTATTACAATATATGAATAAGAACTTGGGGCGTGAAGAACAGAAGTGTATTTAAAGATGAGGCTAAATATGTAGTTACAAGAATCAGTAGCATAATGTACTTTATGTAATTATATGCTATATTTTGCAGTGAACTACACAGAAGGCAGGATAATTGTTTTATTACTAGTTATCACTGCTTCGCATCTCGAGTAGTGTATTATAACATGATTATTTTTATTGCCAACTTACCTTAAAAGCTAGGTACAAATTACTTTTAACACATGGGTATCTACGTAATTATTAAGTTATGGTTTGAAATACGATTTTATTAATGTAATTAAAATATTATTATTGACAGCCTCGGCGAACAATAAGACCCACACCTGCACTTCCTACTTTCTTTAAATATAAAAACATAATAAGTTTTATTTGTTTAACGATTTTTTTTCAACCTTATTGATTTTAAAGTAAGCAAAATGAGTGAAACTAGTTTGCGTACTTATTACAAAATTACTATCTACGGTAGGAAAAAATATATGTATTTCCGTTAAGGAAACATCGATGTTAAGGAAGAATACTCTTTTTTTTTTACATTTAATATTCTATAACTAAACCTCGGATTTATAGGTAATACATAAATAGATTTTAGGTACATAAAAATTTTAAGAACTTTCAACCCGGTTTTAAAGTACCGAACAGTTAAGGTTTTTGAAAATTTGTGACTTAATATTAAACAGCAAAATTAACGTAAGAATACTAAAAATTCCGAAGAAAAAAATGCAAGTTAATGTTTTTTTTTCTCCACGGCGTGACAGGCCTAGAAGTCGCCTGCTGGCCTCGCATACATCTGTTAATCAGAGGGGCAGACAATCATCCAGCCAGTGTAGGTGTGACATGCGGTCAGCATGTTGGGTCCCTCTTGTTGGTTTTCTCAACTTGGAGCCGCTACTTATTGTAGCTACCCAATTTTTTCACGATTCTGGGTGGAACTTGCCCCATACTGGCCAAAATTCAATGAGACAATTTCCTTCCCCCATGGGGGACTCGAACCAGCGTAAGTCCCGTAACTCTGCTCCAAGGCATCAAGTCTTATCCACTCGGCTACGCCGCGGGACTTCAGTAAATATACAGTGAGGTTCACTCGACTTGCGGTCACTAGCGTGAACAATGAGTGCGCAACGCGAGTTGGTGACTCAATGCTTGCAGTCACTTTTCCCGCTATGGGACACAGGTCGAGTGAAACCTACTATATTTATTTACCATAAACTAAAACAATTATACTGTTTTTTTTTTTTCCACATTGCATGTTCTGATAAAATTCCTAAGATTTTCGGGGATAATGCTGTACCGAAGTATGTGCTAATTATTACAAATTATCATATACACTTCGAAAAAAAATTATATTCTAGAAAATATGTATTTTACACAAACACATACACACACACCCACGGGGGGGGGGAGAGAGAGAGAGAGAGAGAGAGAGAGAGAGAGAGAGAGAGAGACAGACAGACAGACAGACAGACAGAGAGAGACAGAGACAGAGAGAGACAGACAGAGACAGACAGACAGAGAGAGAGAGAGAGACAGAGAGAGAGAGAGAGAGAGAGACAGATACAGAGAGAGAGAGAGAGAGAGAGATATGGTTTATTCGTGTATTGCTTCATAATGAAGAAAATTGTCCTGGTTTTTACAGTACCCAGAACATGTGAATTGGTATTTTTTAATTGTATGAAATTTGCATTAAGTTTCTATTCGGTTCAATGTCTCCTGTCTTCTCGCCTTTTGGCTAAGTGCCTAAATTCTGAAATTTATGAAACGATTTTTGGATGTGAAACACCAGTACTCTTACATTACGGCTAGAAAACTGGCTAAAAATTTGGAAAATAGTATCTTAAGACGAATATTCGCTCCCTTAATGGGTGAGAATAAAATAAACTTCACTGTGAGGAGCTCTAAAATTTACAATTATAGTTTATGAAGTCTAGAACATTGGGAAGGACGCGTCATATAGCTAGAATGGCCATTTAGTGAAAATTAATGGTTTCAACAATTTTATTGGGAAACTACTGGGGAAAAGATCACTACAAAGACCTAGTCAGAGGTAGGATGAAAATATTACAACACATCTTAGGGAACTGAGTGGAGATATGATGTGAAAACAGTTGGCTGAGGATCGGGACTAATGGAAACCTTCAGTAACTGTACCATAAGCTATATAATTACGTTTCTATAAGAAATAGGTGTTCTGATGCTTGGCTAAAATATTGACAAATTCCTCTTTAACGTTGACATAAGTTTTTATTTTCTCTTTCAATTTGTTATAAAACCGACAATGGGATCGAGAAGTACTTACTATTGAAAAAAAAAAGCGTAAGTTCACATATCCTGTGTAGGGCTGCTATTTAAAAATCAGACCACCATAATGCGCGAATAAATGAAACATTTTTTTTTTTGCAGAAAAATACCAGATCTGCGACCCAAACATTTTAAGTAAGGCCGAATTTTTCTTGAAGGAGTGAACACAAACCAATGGTGTAGAAGAAAGTTCCTTGGAAAGACATCGCACCTAAATTAGTTTAACCGTGAATAAAAATGATTATTTTATCTATTAATACATATTTGTTGAATAATTTAAAAACATTAAAATTACGTATTTTATCCGAGTTTAGCGTTACCAAGTATCAGGAATTATGTCAGAACACTGATATAAAGCAGATATCTAGGATCCAAATTATATAATGAATTAATTAGATCCAATCCAGAACTAAGTAAACTAAACACAGCTAGTTTTAAAGAAGCAATTAAACTTATTTTTTAATTAATTAATTGAGTGAATAAAATTAATTATTTGAATATATTAAAATAATAAATATAAAGCATCTATTTCTGCTTATATTATTATAAATCAATATATTACTAATTACTTTCTTCTCTATTATTGGTTATAATACATCACATTGTATGTTTTATGTTATTTTATATATCATTCTCCATTGCATAATTCTTTTGTTAGAATAAGTCTTATTCCCAATACATTATTATTTTTTATGTTTATATGTCATAATTTATGTAAAAATGAAACTGGCCCCTAACTTTAAATGTATATATTCTATTTGTATTATTCGTGTAACTGAACTGCACCCGAGCACGAGCACTTGCTCATTCGAGTGTCAATAACTGTGTATAACATTTATTTGTAAATAAATTTTATTTTTATTCTTATGTAAAAATATGACTGTTTTAATTTGTTGACAGTAAATATATTAACTAGCCTATAGTTCATTTACTGCATTTTTATTACTTTCATAATATAAAATATCCTCAACTTGTGACAAACTCAGGGTCGGGTCGAGGGATGAGATGATATGAAGCCCCCTATATAGAGGTCTGTGAATGACAAGGGTGCCGGCCGACCACGCCTGACGCATCATCACAAGGAAAGATGAAAGAAATGAAACAAAATGGATGAGATGAGTATGGAGAAATGGTGGAATGAAATTGTGGCAGGGAAAATCTGACCAAGCTCCGTTTCGTCCACCACGAAACCTACATGGAGTGATCGAGACTCGATATCGGGAGCCCAACGGTGACAGGCGAGCGTCTAACCGCTTGCGTCACGGAGCAATACATGTATTTTTCTATTAAACTAACTCACTGGTACAACCGAACCCGTAGGTTCATAGCCATGTGAACATAAGCTCTCCATACATCCATATCCTGAGCTAATGTTTTCCAATCATTCCCTGTATAATCTACTTCCCTCAAATCATGGATGATATTCTCCTACCTCATTCTTGGTCTACCAACTGGGCGTTTTCCCTCTGGTTTTGCTACAAGAAGCTACCATGCACCTCTTTCATCCTCCATACGTGCCAAAAGTTCTACCCATCGTAGTCTACGAGACTTAACTGTTCTTATTATATCTGCTTCCTTTACATATCTTGTACGTAGCTCACTATAATTCAGTTTTCTCCATTCACCTGTCTGTTCATCTCTTTTTGGCCCAAATATTTTCCTAAGAACCCTTTCGAGGGTTATACTGTAATGAAACATTGCTTTAAGTTTCATTAAAGCAAAGTGCGAAAATGAAATAATAATGCATTTTTCTATTAATGATATTGATATTATTTGGTATTACTCATTTTTAAAATCCGAAAGCAATATTTTTAGATAACTTTTTCAGTTTTGAAATACTATTTACAGGACCTAAATCTACATTTGTAGAGCTTAAAAATTCGAGGTCTAATAATCAGACACTATCGATTATACTTATTTCAACGAATTCGAACTTAAAATTAACGTGCCGTACTTCAATAATTTTATACTTTATATACTCGTAAATAATTAATAGTTAATTGTATATTCTTAATTGTATAATTTATAAGTTGCGATATGATCATTAGTAATTATTATAATTACAAAGAACCAGATTTTTTTTAAAAAGAACATTTTTGTTAAGTAGGTTTGATCAAGATGTAAAATCTTCACAGTATTCGTAAACCTGAAGTACCTTGTTTCAATGTTAGTTTCTTTTCTCTTAAGAGAGCAATGTTCTGAATTGAATAGGGAATGTTGAAAGAACCGAGTGTCATTTGTCTCATTAATAAGGTAAATTTACTGGAATAATATAATTCCTTCATATTGAAGTAGACCTTGAAAATAAGATATAATCATGAAAGTCTGGTTACAGATTAATTGAATGAACAAAGTAACAAAAAAGTGTCAAACTAGAGTCTGTTATTCAACAAAAAACAATTGTCAACAATATTCATGTCATTATGTTTCAGGTCATTGCCCGACATCACATTAATATCCCTCTATATGTCCCTCATCTTTATATCCAGAGGGAAACAAAATGCATTAAGTATGTTTTTATATAAGTTAATGATAACTAAAACAAAACTGTGTATCAGAACAAGACAGAAGACCACGAGAGCAAGAAAAAACATTGTTAACAAGGGAAATAAGAGAGGAACATTCGAAGAAACGTGACAAAGATGGAAGATGGTACTTAGGTATTAAAAAAAAGCACATGAATTTATGAGAAACAAAGCTATAGCACGCATCATGAAGGTTCTTAGAAATCTTAAAACACATAACGAGATTTTCTCTGCACACTAGAGTTGTACTCCGTGATGACCAGTGCGTACTCTACAATGTCATATCCAGAACATAATGAGGAATGCAGAATAGTTATGGTGGTCATGTAATATACTACTGTACTTTGTCCACAATTGTTGATTTTTTTTAAACTTAGAACACATTAAATATTTCTCCCTCCACAATTTCATTTCTCCACTCCATTAACTCAATTTAATCTTTGTCCATATTGGTTGATTTTACAACTTTTTTAAACTTAGAACACATTAAATATTTCTCCCTCCACAATTTCATTTCTCTATTCCATTTCTTACTTACTCACTGGCACTATCGAATCCGTAAGTTTATGACCGCGCGGATATAATCTCTCATTACATCCCTATCCAAAGCTAATTCTTTCCAATCATTTCCTGTATAATCTACTTTCCTTAAATCATAGTTAATGTTATTCTCCCACCTCATTCTTGGTCTACCAACTGGGCGTTTTCCCTCTGGCTTTCCTACAAAAAGCTTCCATGCACGTCTTTCATTCCCCATACATTTCCATTAACGCAATTTAATCTTTGTCCATATTGGTTGATTTTACAATTTTTTTTAAACTTAGAACACATTAAATACTTCTCCATCCACAATTTCATTTCTCCATTCCATTAACACAATTTAATATTTGTCCATATTGGCTGATTTTACAACTTTTTAAAACTTAGAACACATTAAATATTTCTCCCTCCACAATTTAATTTCTCCATTCCATTAACGCAATTTAATCTTTGTCCATATTGGCTGATTTTACAACTTTTTTAAACTTAGAACACATTAAATATTTCTCCCTCCACAATTTCATTTCTCCATTCCATTAACGCAATTTAATCTTTGTCCATATTGGTTGATTTTACAACTTTTTTAAACTTAGAACACATTAAATATTTCTCCATCACACAATTTCTCCTCCAATTTCTTCCATTCCATTAATGCAATTTAATCTTTGTCCATATTGGTTGATTTTACAACTTTTTTAAACTTAGAACACATTAAATATTTCTCCTTCCACAATTTCATTTCTCCACTCCATTAACGCAATTTAATCTTTGTCCATATTGGTTGATTTTACAACTTTTTTAAACTTAGAACACATTAAATATTTCTCCCTCCACAATTTCATTTCTCTATTCCATTTCTTACTTACTCACTGGCACTATCGAATCCGTAAGTTTATGACCGCGCGGATATAATCTCTCATTACATCCCTATCCAAAGCTAATTCTTTCCAATCATTTCCTGTATAATCTACTTTCCTTAAATCATAGTTAATGTTATTCTCCCACCTCATTCTTGGTCTACCAACTGGGCGTTTTCCCTCTGGCTTTCCTACAAAAAGCTTCCATGCACGTCTTTCATTCCCCCTACATTTCCATTAACGCAATTTAATCTTTGTCCATATTGGTTGATTTTACAATTTTTTTAAACTTAGAACACATTAAATATTTCTCCCTCCACAATTTCATTTCTCCATTCCATTAACGCAATTTAATCTTTGTCCATATCGGTTGATTTTACAACTTTTTTAAACTTAGAACACATTAAATACTTCTCCATCCACAATTTCATTTCTCCATTCCATTAACACAATTTAATATTTGTCCATATTGGTTGATTTTACAACTTTTTTAAACTTAGAACACATTAAATATTTCTCCCTCCACAATTTAATTTCTCCATTCCATTAACGCAATTTAATCTTTGTCCATATTGGTTGATTTTACCACTTTTTTAAACTTAGAACACATTAAATATTTCTCCCTCCACAATTTAATTTCTCCATTCCATTAACGCAATTTAATCTTTGTCCATATTGGTTGATTTTATAACTTTTTTAAACTTAGAACACATTAAATATTTTTCCATCCACAATTTCATTTCTCCATTCCATTAATGCAATTTAATCTTTGTCCATATTGGTTGATTTTACAACTTTTTTAAACTTAGAACACATTAAATATTTCTCCATCCACAATTTCATTTCTCCACTCCATTAACGCAATTTAATCTTTGTCCATATTGGCTGATTTTACAACTTTTTTAAACTTAGAACACATTAAATATTTCTCCCTCCACAATTTAATTTCTCCATTCCATTAACGCAATTTAATCTTTGTCCATATTGGTTGATTTTACAACTTTTTTAAACTTGGAACACATTAAATATTTCTCCATCCACACTTTCATTTCTCCATTCCATTAATGCAATTTAATCTTTGTCCATATTGGTTGATTTTACAACTTTTTTTAACTTAGAACACTTTAAATATTTCTCCATCCACAATTTCATTTCTCCACTCCATTAACGCAATTTAATCTTTGTCCATATTGGCTGATTTTACAACTTTTTAAAACTTAGAACATATTAAATATTTCTCCCTCCACAATTTAATTTCTCCATTCCATTAACACAATTTAATCTTTGTCCATATTGGTTGATTTTACAACTTTTTTAAACTTAGAACACATTAAATATTTCTCCATCCACAATTTCATTTCTCCATTCCATTAATGCAATTTAATCTTTGTCCATATTGGTTGATTTTACAACTTTTTTAAACTTAGAACACATTAAATATTTCTCCCTCCACAATTTAAGTTTTCCATTCCATTAACGCAATTTAATCTTTGTCCATATTGGTTGATTTTACAACTTTTTTAAACTTAGAACACATTAAATACTTCTCCATCCACAATTTCATTTCTCCATTCCATTAACGCAATTTAATATTTGTTCATATTGGTTGATTTTACAACTTTTTTAAACTTAGAACACATTAAATATTTCTCCATCCACAATTTAATTTCTCCATTCCATTAATGCAATTTAATCTTTGTCCATATTGGTTGATTTTACAACTTTTTTAAACTTAGAACACATTAAATATTTCTCCCTCCACAATTTAAGTTCTCCATTCCATTAACGTAATTTAATCTTTGTCCATATTGGTTGATTTTACAACTTTTTTAAACTTAGAACACATTAAATATTTCTCTCTCCACAATTTCATTTGTCCATTCCATTAATGCAATTTAATCTCTCACCTTGTAGGTACTTTTACGTGCCACATGCCACTCGGGCCTTATAGGTACACAACTTGTCGGGAGAGGAATTTTAACTTTGGATCACATACATACTTTCTGACCATATAAGGACATAGAGGGCCTCCCCGAATGAGGGATGAGCTCAATGTCAGGGTATCCTCCGAGCAATATTTTTTTCTAACAAGTATGCCGAAATCTACCTTAAAATTTCTCCCAGAGAAGCGCTGTGGTGTACCAAGTTCGCGACAAAAAATGCCGTTTTTAACTGCAAAGCACAGAAATCGAAGCCAGAATTCGGCATTGGCAACGCATTGTACGGAGCAGATGGACTCCCTGCTTGAGTAAGGGCGGAGAGGAATGAGGCGGGACGCGGCACGGACGGCACGTAGTGAGCGTTATCCAATTTACCAATTCGTGAGTTGTATTACTTCACTTAGTTGAAATGAGAGATTTGGCGCAGTATTTTAATTCATTTCAGTTAAAAACGGCAGATATTTTTTATCAAGGCCCTCTGCATGCAAGGGTTAACAGTTCCCGTGTAAGTAAACATATAAAGGCATCCGTGTCATCGGTCAATAAGTCATGAAGGTCTATTGGGTACAACGATGGTAATATCCATGGTCTCTTAGCAAATGTTATGAGGAATAAGTAGGGGCATTAGAAAAATGTAATGTATCCATTAAGAGCCCTAATTCCAGCCTGGATACGTTAGAGCGACATATTTTAAGTGAATATAATCATATTTATGTTATACGTTCTTAAAACCACATTTTTATGCTAAAAGGAAAGTAAGAGGATAAAAATGAGGTTTAATATCAGTGGCGTAACTACATTCTATGAATTACACCCGGAAAGAAATACCCAAGGGCCCAATAATAATAATTAGGTCCCTTAGAAGTCAATGGGTACAAGTAACAAATTGTTAATTTTGTTGTTAAGTGTATAGTTAAAGTTTTAGTAGTTAAAGCAGATATGAGTGGCCAATGGGTACAAGTAAAAATCTGTCTGGTGCTGAAATCTAACACAATCAGATATGCAGTGTCATCAATTATTCAAAATTTATTTTTTGTTGCACCTTTTATTCTAAGGGTCTCAATTCACATAATAAAAATATTAAAAAAATAAAAATATTATTTTTTAGAAACTTCATAAAATTTATTTAATTTGCATTTTACTTCTCACCTTCACGCTTGGCCTATCACCTGGCTGCTGACCTCATATCTACATGTGCTATTTACAGACCCTGTATAGTGATGTGTCAGCATGTCGGTACCACAAATGTTAAAGCTGATTTCCTCAATCCTGGGCCATTTCTTATTCTAGCTACCCAAATCTCACAATGATTGGTGATCCCATACGGACTGGTATTCCACGATATTCCAACCAGAGAGACTCCTGTATTTCTGCGCCAAAGAATGATGCGTTATTTTTGCCACTAAGTCAAAACAGAAAACTTTTACAAAGTTCAGGTTCTTCTGCATTGTGGAGTTTTGAACCATGGTAGTTACGTCCCTGTTTAATAAAATTAAATATATTAACATTAAAACCACATAGTTTGTCTAGAATGTATAGTAATTTACCCTACATGAAATATGGATAAAGTAACGTATTTCCTTAATCGAACGATGTTATGCATCAACCGGCTAAGCGCCTTTGAAAATGATATTTTGATGTCATCTGTTGCACTGGCTCATGAATTAAGTGTACGCAAACTTTTAGCGCCAAATCTTTAAATTAGCCTCATTATTATTAAAGAAAAATGTAAACGTCGTCAGTCCTGTCAGATATTCTATGTTTTGCAACAAGCGACATCTTCATAAATGCTAATCTAAATTTTGCATCATATAGCTAAGCGCCAAATGTTCCCGCTCTTAGAGTGTTGATGTATAACTGTCAAACAAACAAAATAACTTGCAATAACCAGTACTGTTAATTTGGCGCTATAATAAATAGTGAAGAACGACAAACTTTAAACGTATTTTTCTCGAAACTTACATAATGGCGCATAGTCGCTTGATGCATAACGCCGTCCAATTAGAAAATATATATACAAACCACTATAGATCTTTTACATTCGCAGACCTCATAAATTCTTAAAACAGCTTGTTCATTTGTTATGATACAATAAGCTTTAATTGTTACTGTTTTACCACAAGTCTAATGACTGGGTTGTTCACATCAACTAACAAGAAAAGAAATTCTCAAAGGTCATTGAGTAGGAAAGAAAAAAAAAAGCATGCGGGATAAACCACATGGAGTCTTCATCTCTTAGCAACCCCAATCCCGCCCCCTGATGGGGTGTATATTGGCCAAAGCGGCTAAGTAGTAATTATACCACAAGTTAGGGGATGAGGAAGTTGAGAAAAATATCCCTTGACTTTTTTAGATAAAAAAACAGTGGGGCGATTTCCGAAAGGTTATTTAAAAAATTGAGAAACAGCCATTTGAAAAATGTTATGGGATTTTAATTTTACTACCCCTAAAGGGAAATATAATAATAAGGTAGAGTGACGAGGAAAAATATGAGATTGTATAAGGGTCTTCGGGTAGAACTATTAACTAGAAGCTGGTATACCTCACGACTATTATTGTAATTATATTTACCATATAAATATCAATCTCTGTTAATTTCGGTAATTTCACTATAGAAAATATCCATATTCTTCGATGAAAACGGTATAGGAGACCAAATTTAGTATTTTGAGAACGACCTGTTTCAACACTACGAGATCTTGCAACATTAATTATATGAGAAACTGTTTTATTTTTCATAAATAACGTACTACTCATAGGGACTATTGAAAACAGAGACCAACAATTTCAGTGCACAGTAAAAGCTCCTTATTCGCGGTTCCCTTATTCGCGTTTTCATTATTCGAGGGTTAAAAAATTGCGACACAGTTCCTGTATTCGCGGCAAAAAAAAAATATTTATTCGCGGATTCAGTCGGTATATTAGAAGGATTAGTATCCTTTATTAACGCATCGGTAATTTTTTTACTGTAGGCACGTGTCAAGGTGGCTTTTACAATGAGTGGATCAAACTAAAGGACAAATTAATATCAGCGTAAAACCTTATTGTCATTAAGCCTAAAGTTCGTTATTAAAAGCCACCGTTATGAGATGTTCGTTGATAAATGCAGTCATGGCCACAATCGGTGTTTTACTGTTTCAACTTGTCATTCGTTGTAATAATTTTGATTGAATAACACGCATCTCTTCTGCTTTGTTGCCAATTTATAATGTCGAGTTAAAAGGAAAGAAAATTAGTTCCGAAGCGGAAAAAAAGTATTGTTAGGGCTTAAAAGTAAAAATAGAAATGCTTGACATTTTTCGCGTTGGTGAGTCGTTTGCATCTATATCACGCTGTTTCAATGTTATTAAATCAACTGTACGATTCATCAAGAAATCCGAAGACAAAATAAGGAATCCTATCACTGAATTTACAGCTAAATATCAGTCTGAATTGAAATACTTTTTAAAAGCGGCAAAACAGGAAAACATTTCTAAGTTCTTAAAGTCCTTGACTAAACCTGACAGTAATAATTAATATAAATTGTTCAAAATCTCTGATTAATTGATTTTATTTTGATAATTTTTATTTTAATTTAGAACCTTAGAACGTATCCCCTATATGCACAATAAGGGAAATTATGCAAGTTGAAAAAAATAGAAAAAACTAGAAGAAAAGTTTTAAAATGATATGTACACCTCATAAGAATAGAAGAAAATAGAATACCGAAAAATATCCTTGATTGGTAAGCTAATGGAAGAAATGTTAGAGGCAGACCTAGAGAACGTTGGATAGATGAAGTGAGAAGAAGTATGGAAGCTAGATATTTGAAGGAAGGAAGATGTCTTAGACAGGAACATCTGGCAACAAATCACTTTGGGTTAAAGGAGAAACACTATATTGTGGAATATTCCTAATACGTAAATTATTATTATATTATTATCACTATTATTATTATTATTATTATTATTATTATTACTGTTATTTTGTGTATGTAAGTTGTAATGATTCAAAGTTTTACGTAATATTGTAGTGATTATGGGATATTGTTTACGTGTATTGAAGTTGTAATGAGACCAGCGCGGTTTTGTAACTACACTTGTGTTGAGAAATGCGTTCTCTTGTAACTTCTCGTTACTTTCAACTCTACTTAACTGTACTATAAACTATGATCACCACAACTGAACCTAGATGATGATGAAATCAATTCTGAGAAAAATTCAAACCTAAAACTTTACTAAGAAAACAACTATAACTTCTTAGAATCGGTACATTGCCCATGAACACGCTTTATATTAGCTTGACCTGTATCTATCTATGTAACTGCATCTTTTAACGCGATTTTCACCCACTTAAAATCATTGGATCGACTTGAAACTTTGCATACTTGTAAAAGACCCGTGACAATATAATAATTTCATATTTTGTTTCTAGAATCCTGGCCAGAATCATCAGAAAATCAAAAAAAAAAAATGAAAACTGGTATAATAGGTTGCGGACTTGTCGACTTTTTAGTCAATCGTTGTAAGAGCTCAGTTGGTAGAGCGGTACACTCTAGTGGTATACAACTTCTGTAATCCGTAGGTCGCTGGTTCAAATCCGGCTGGGAGGTTTTTTTTAGAAGAGTATTACTTTTAACTCATACTACAATAGAATCGAATTTAAAGATATTTACATTTTTATCTTATTCTGTAAAATATTAAAACTAAAAAATAAAAAATAAATAATAGTTTTAAAAAACTTAACGCGCTTTATTAGAAAACTGAACTATAAAAATGAAAAATAATTTTAATTTCCAACATGCTTGGGATAAATAATTTTACCATCAAAAGCGTGGGGTGCTTTTTATGATTTTTACATGTTCTTCTTAGAGACTTTACTTTTACCAATATCTGTTCCTTATCAAATATATTAATTGATAAAGAGCACTCCACGCTTTTGATGGTAAAATTATTTATCCCAAGCATGTTGGAAATTAAAATTATTTTTCATTTTTTTTTTAGTTCAGTTTTCTAACAAAGTGTGTTGTTTTAGTTTCTTAAAACTATTATTTATTTCTACAATGACCATATGATACACACAATTTTGATAAATTAGATGTCCGGGTAATTAAAAAGCGCCGTTGAATATATTATTTAAAAAAGGTAAAGTCATTCCACTACAGGGTTTAATAGGACCGGAGTGGTAGGAGGATGAGGTTCTCACCTTTCTAGATAATCGCCACTAGATATCAGCGGTGTGGTTTGCCCTCCCTGACCCAGAATATAGATCTGGCACTCATTTTAATTAGAGAGTGGGTCGACCCTAGCACTACTGCGCCGCCAGAAGGTTTAGGACTGTTTAAAAGTCTTAACTCCATCACGTCTCGAACTCGTAAAACTTCCGACTGACTAACCAACTACGCTATAAATAATAGATGATGATAATGATAATAATAATTATAATAATAATGACAATTTTTATTAGGAATATTTCACAATACAGTGTTTCTCATCCAATCCAGAGATATTTGTCGCCAGAGGTTTCCTGACTAAAGCATCTTCTTCCCTCAAATCTCTAGCTTCCATATTTCTCCTCACTCCATTTATCCAACGTTCTCTAGGTCAGCCTCTTAATCTTAATGACAATGATGATGATGATGATGATAATGATAATAATAATGATAATAATTTTTAATTAGGAATATTCCACAATACAGTGTTTCTCCTTCAACCTAAGCGATTTGTCGCCAGAGGTTCCTGTCTGCATCATCTTCTTCCCTCATATCTCTAGCTTCTATACTTCTCCTCGCTCCATCCATCCAATGTCCTCAAGGTTTGCTCTTCCACTTCTTCCGTTAGCTTTCCAATTAAGGATCTTCTGTGGTATTCTCTCTTCTTCCATTCTTATGAGGTGTCCATACCATTTCAAGCGTAATAATAATAATAATAATAATAATAATAATAATAATAATAATAATAATATAGCTTTACTCATATTAACAGAATTTAAGGCCAAGAGGCTTTCTCTCTCACTCAACAGAAAATAATTAAAGTGTACAATGTACCAATGCGTTTATACAATTATATATTTTATATATATATATATATATATATATACATACATACATATAAAAATGTTATTTAAATAATTATGACAATGTTGACAATATTTGCGATAACGGTAAAAATTGATAGTCTATAACTTATATAAAATAATTTTAAGGGTAAAGACTCATACACATGAATATAATATAATTAAAGTAGTTGAGTCATTCATTTAAAATTCCTTGTCCTTGAAAGTTCAGAAATCTATACAAATAAGGACAAAATTACGAATGAAGATACGGGCCCTATTCCATACAGCGCCCTCTTCTCTTTAATTAAAAGAAAAGAGGATTAGTTTTATTATGTCGTACAGTTTACGTGTAATTGACTATGTCATTGCCTTAATTTGTTTTAATTGGATTCTGTTTATTCATTTACCATGTCAATATTTAGTCTGGAAAATGACAGCTTCGCTATTGAAACATGTTGGCCCATTTAATTTTTAATTGGTGAAATGGGTACATTGACTATATGTTTTACGATTTTATCACCAAGATCATTAGTTTATTAAATAAAATTGAATAAAGCATTAATTAAAATCAGATAAGATAGGCATTATTAACATTACGTAGAAATGCTTGTCTTTTGAAACAGTCTACTACGGTCTAACAGCCCTTAATTTAAGATGGAGAGGATTACAGTGTCATTCTCACAAATTCGGAAATCATACAATCTTCTTCTTATTATTCACGGCAATTTTAGTCTAAGTTTAACCTTAGCCTCCCTTGTAATAATCGACCATTCTCACTATATCTAAGTGCCTAGAACTGAGAGAATAACAATGCTCCATTGTAGTTTTAATAAAGATGGTGATATCTACAAAAAAGCACATTTCAATCTTCGGGCCTTATTTTAAACTAAGTATTGAATTTCCATATGGTGATGAAGTCTGGCAAATTCCTACCAGGGAAATGAAAAGAATTTTAAGTACAGAATTAGATGTTTTAAGAAGATCAGCTGGAAAATATACGAGTAGAATGGATAGAATATGAAATAAAGAAATAAGGGAAATTATGGGTGTACAAGAGGAGCCGGACATCATAGACATTATAGAAAAGAAAAGATTACAGTGGTATGGCCATGCCAAAAGAATGTCAGAGCAAAGATTGCCTAAAATTGTTATGGAATGGATCCCAATAGAAATGAGGAAGACCGAAGAAAACTTGGATAGAAAGGGTACAAACAGCTACGAATATCAGAGGATTGGAGGAAGATCAATGGTTGGACAGAGAGGAATGGCGTTTGGTTTCCGGAAGATGGAGGCTGCTGTCATGATACCGGATTATGATGAATGAATTTCCAAATCCATATTATATCTTATTCTCCATTGTTATATATTTAATAAAGAATGTTCGTTATCATGTAATTAAATATTATTCTATCCTCAGTTAGTGCCCATGCCTCACTTCTACAGAGGATGATTGATGTTATAATGGTTTTATATATTCTGATTTTGATGTAAAGAGATTAAATACTGTACATAACTAAACCAACTCACTGCCACTATCGAACCCTTAGCTTCCGCGCAGAACAAGCTCTCCATACATCCCAATCTTGAGCTGATGTTTTTCAATCATACCCTTTATAACCTGCTTCCGTCGAATCATGGTTAAAGTCATTCTTCCACCTCATTCTGGTCTACCAACTGGGCGTTTTCCGTGGTTTTCTCACAAGAAGAACTATTGTTTTTAGAGAATCCAATTTTACACTATCAAACCCGTAGATTAATGGTCGCGCGGACATAAGATCTCCATATACCCCTATCTTGAGCAAATGTTTTCCAATCATTCCCTGTATAATCTACTTCCCTCAAATTATAGTTAATGTTATTCTCCCACCTTATTCTTGGTCTACCAAATGGGCGTTTTCCCTCTGCTTTTCCTACAAGAAGCTTCCATGCATATCTTTCATTACCCTTTCGTGCCACATGTCCTGCACATGACAGTCTATGAGACTTAACTGTTCTCATTATATCTGGCTTCCTATAAATACCATGTCGTTCACTGTTATGTATTCTTCTCCATTCACATTTCTGTTCATCTCTCTTTGGTCCAAAACATTTTCTAAGTACTTTATTCTCAAATACTCGTAATCTCCTTTTCTCCCTTAAAGTAAGAGTCCGTGTTTCGCATTCATATAATATAACTGGTAGAATAATAGTGTTATTGTACATATTTTCAGTTTAACTAGTTTTTTAAAGGAGTTGGGACAACAAGAGTCTCTGTAATGTATAATAGCACGCATTTCCAGAATTGAGCCTATGTTTATTTATTTGTGCATCTCATTCCTATTTGTGATTATTGTTCCTAGGTATTTGAATTCAGCCACCTCTTCAAAACATCCTTCATATGTCATTAGCTATCCATTTCCATTATATAATGTATAATCTCTGTGTGTGACCATATATTTAGTTTTATTGATATTTACTTTCAGTCCCAATTTTTACTGTTACTCAATAGTGTGTGCGTGTTGGCCTTTAGTATCTCCTCGCTATCGCCCAATAATACTAAATCATCAGGATAAACTAACAGCTTATTAATACCATTGAGTTGTGGAAGCAGTGCTGCTACTAATAATAACACTGTTTCTTTGAGAATCCAGTTAAGCAGAGACGAATTTATATAGACCCCTACAATATTAATTATTATATATTCTTATTTTTTGATTATTAGCCTAACTGTGGAGGACATATTTTAAATGAGAAATATTAATTATATTGGTATGAATGAAAAAAATAATTTGTTTGACTATTTAACTCATGCCCCAAATGGGAGTCAATGACCAATCACAGTTCAACGATTAGTTTTATTTACAACCAATCACAGTCATGTTTCGCCTCGAATTTATCAACTGAAGTTCATCATATTAAAGAAAGTTCCTCCTTTTTAACATTCTGAATAGGTCATAACATTATTTTGCAGTTATTGACTCTCCAAGAAATACGGATACCAGATTGTATATATAGTGCACGAATGTCAGCAGGTAGCGCATGCGGGAGATAATATAAAACATTTGTAGCAATTGATTATACCACAAAAAAAACACTGTCTCCACTTTCTTAAACGAATTATTTTCCAGGAAATTACATTGCAGAAAAATATAATTGATATATTTACATCATAGGACATCAGAAATTAATTAATACCAATAATGTTGGTTATAAATTTCTCCACTAGGGTGCATTCTTACAATATTGCGATCCTTTGGCAATAAATAATATGATCTGGTTGCAGTGATGAACGAAAGAAGCAAATGAAGCGTACCAATCGTTTCTCATTTATTTTCAAACATCGCCGTTTACATTAAATATATAAATATTTTAAAATAACTAGTTAAATAGTCCACCGCTGTGGTCTTGAGGTAGCGTGCTGCCTTGTCACGCAGAGGGCTCGGGTTCAATCCCCGGTCGGGGCAGTTTTTCTGGGTGAGGTTTTTATCGAGGTTTTTTCTCACCTGTGACAAATGTCAGGAAAACTTTAAGGCCCAAACGGTCCCCGAAATCATATGGCCATCATTATCATCATCCTCCTTCACCGGTGTGGAAAGCAACGGGAAGCTACCACACCTACAATTCCCTAGTAAAGCTGCAAGCATAGCATGAAAATGCTATGATTACAGTGAAGGACCTGCCTTCTGGTAGAATTACTATAGTTAAATAATTATTTGTGAGTAAACAGCTTAATCCATATTTGGTTCGTCTTCCGGACTTATAGGCCGTGGTCTGGTTGTCTTACTACTCGACGTTTCGTCTACTGCTGCGGTAGACCTCATCAGGAGATACTGCGTGCTCTCTGTGAACTCCTCAACAGTCGGCTGTAAGTTTCCAACGACCAGCCAGTCTGCAGCCGACTGTCGAGGCGTTCACACAGAGCACGCAGTATCTCCTGATGAGGTCTACCGCAGCAGTAGACGAAACGTCGAGTAGTAAGACAACCAGACCACGGCCTATAAGCCCGGAAGACGAACCAAATATGGATCAAGACGCCGGCCGTGAAAGCCTACAATTATATATAAACAGCTTAATTTTATTCATTAAATAATATAGAAGTGCATTGTTCTGCACTGGGCGATTAAAAACTTAGTTGCGTGCATCAGGAAATATTGTGCACAGTTAAAATAATATATACGGAGACGTGATCTAGTACTCATGGTCCGTGACGTAATTTACACATCCTGAGTGAACTCAAATTTGAAGGAGGACCATGCAAGATTATTATCAGTGTTATTCATTGTCTCGTACATTCCATACACCATGCTAATCTGCATCAGCAACGCTAACATTTTTCTTCCACTAAAAAAAATGCTTGTTTCTTTTATACTGCTGGCATATTATGACATAATTTTTATTAATATGGGACATAACTTGCATTTTTGTCACGTTTCTATGTACCTACTACACATAATTAGCCTTATATACCATAATCAGATAAATTAATTACTAAAACGTGGCAAATGACGAATGCGACAAAATTGTTTATGGACGAAAGAAACATAGGCTAAAAGAAAACTGTTACAACTAGATATATTTTATAAAAAACATTTAGGTGGGCAAATTAATTTATATACTTTCTTAAATAATATAAAAACCCAATAATGAGTAATTTGATTTAGAGGTGAATCTTGGACATGGGGAACAAAACATAAATAAGTAAATTTAAGCTGCAGAGATTTCTGAGATGATCTTTTTTTTTTTTTTGAAAGGTAATTATTTCCTTCAGTTTAATGCAAAATTTGATTTGCTTCAATTTGTTTCGTTGCTATGGGAACAGTTTAATTACTGATTTTTTTTTAAATCAGAAAATATTATCGCCACCAGTATAAAAAGCGTTAGAATCGAATTCACACTCGACTACAAATATATTGCAGAGCATTTTGAACACCTTATTACGTAGTTTAAAGTTCAGTTGATTTAGTAGTTCTGTAGCTACATTGTGGAGAAAGCTAATAAAACAAGTCAAGTCTTAAACTGTTCCCATAGCAACCAGACAAATGAAAGGAAATAAACATTAAATTGACCCTGCGAACTGAATAAAATGACTAGTTATATCTTAGAAAAAGAGGAAAAATACATTAACATTTAAAAATGCTGTCGATGATATCACACTCGAACTATAATTTTTGCGTGAGCTATTTCACTCAAAATATTTAAAAAAAAAAGACTTTGTTCAATTCCTATGATCTTTTTTCTCTAAGCGCGACAGGCCTACAAGGTCCTTGGACTACCAGCCGGCTCCTGGCCATACGTTCACATGTGTTAATCACAGAGGTAGACTATCATAAGCCAGTATAGAGGTGACATGTGGTTGAGCATGTCAGGTCCCCCAGCAGTTATAGCTGGTATTCTCAACCTGGAGTCGCTACTTTACTGTAGCTATCCGAATGCCTCACGATTCTGGGTGGGACCGGTCCAATACTAGCCGAAATTCCTTGAGAAAATTTCTTCTCCCACCGGGACTCAAACCAGCGGAAATCCCGTAGCTCTGCGCCAAGGCATCTCGCCTTAACCACTCGGCTATGGCGCGGATGATATTTCTTATAAAAAACTCTATGCAAGGTTCTGTTAGTATAGTTTTGTAGTGGATTGTGCCTTTGTGTGGAGCTATGAGACCTGCATTAGCTCGAGCCCTAAAAGAGGAAGAAAATATCTCTCAGAATTAGGTCCAGTGTATAGAACCAATGCCCGCCCAATATCCTGAGCAATTTGGATAGCTGCGGTAAGTGTATCCAAAATAAGAAAAGAGTTACAATTGCTATACAAGTCACTCCTAAACTGACTAGTTGATCGTCCACATCTGTGATTGGCAAGTGTAGATGCCAGGTTAGCAGCCAGTTAGTAACCCAAGAGTACTGATACACATGAAGTAAAATAAGTAAGTTTACAGTACATTTTAAAAATACATTATGGATCTCCGTTCAGGTCATTATATAAAGCTTTTAATTGTAAAAATTGGTACCTTATTCTCAGTCTTCCTCAACTATTAGCAGAATAACATCATACATACCAAGTGACCAAAACCTTATTTTCAAAATCATTATTAGCAACTGTCAGTTCCAAACTACAAGCAGAAGATGAAAAGTGTTTTCGAAAGGCCTCTTATAAAAATTATACTGCTAATATCTGAGGAAGTCTGAGAATAAGGTACTAATTTTTATATTTAAAAGTTTTACAATATACTGACCACAGTTGTACAGTATATTCACCACAATCATTTGAAATAACTGCTGATAGGCTTTGGAGACAGGTTTAATTATTTTGATATAATTTAATAATAATGATAATTTCTTGCCTTCCCAACTACTTTCAAATAAAGTTAAACTGAAAATATATAAACTATTATTCTACCAGTTATATTACATGAATGCGAAACATGGACTCTTACTTTAAGGAAGGAAAGGAGATTACGAGTATTTGAGAATAAAATTCTTAAGAAAAATTTTGGACTAAAGAGATATGAACAGACAGGTGAATGGAGAAGACTGCATAACAGTGAATTACATGGTCTTTATAGGAAGCCAGATATAATGAGAACAGTTAAGTCTCGTAGATTGCGATAGGCAGGACATGTGGCACGAATTGGGATGAAAGAGGTGCATGGAAGCTTCTTGTAAGAAAACTAGAGGGAAATATCCCAGATGGTAGACCAAGAATGAAGTGGGAGAATAACATTAACTATGATTTGAGGGAAGTAGATTATACAGGGGATGATTTGAAAACATTGGCTCAGGATAGTTACATATGGAGAGCCTATGTCCGAGCGGCCATGAACCTACGGGTTCGATAGTGCCAGTGAGTTAGTTAAATAATAATAATAATAATAAATAATAATAATAATAATAATAATAATAATAATAATAATAATAATAATAATAATAAATAATAATAATAATAATAATAATGTTTTATTTACATACAGATTTTCAATGTTCACACATTTTTCTGTGACCGAAGTTTTAATTCAATTACCCACTTACCCCCATGCATCCAATCAATGTTCTCATTACAATTATTATTTCTTGCAGACACGTGTTTCGAGGTCTTCCTTTCTTTCTTCTTCCAGGTGGACACCATTCCAATGTTTTTTTTTTCTGGATAACCTTTCTTCTTGCATTCATCGTCCATGCCCGTATCAATTTAATTGCATGTATCTTATATAATCCAGTATTGAATATTTAATATTCATTTTTTCTTGTATGACTTCATTTATTTATTTTTCCAATTTTGAACTTCTTGTTGTTCTCAAGAAATCCATTTCCATACGTTTGCAGACATAAGTTTCTGTTCAATTGTTGAATTCCCATGGTTCAACTCCACATAATAATAATAATAATAATAATAATAATAATAATAATAATAATAATAGTAATAATAATAATAATAATAATAATAATAATAATAATAATAATAATAATAATGCACAAGACCATTGATTCTCAACTTTTAGACAACTTTTAAAATGTTGGTAGAATTTGTTTTCATCCTACAGAGAATGTACCAGTTCCCTTTAATCAAAACAAAGCAGGTGGTAGAAGAATTCGCATTATTTTGAGATAAGTAACAACATGGCGGAAATTTAGCTTAACTATTGGTAGCAAAAAGTTTATGCCATTTTAAAATACACTGTGTCCCATTCAAACATCCCATATTTTAATTAATCATAACTCTCAAAGTATGCCGAATTATGAAATTACGTTGGTATTAAAATAAAGAGAAACTCAAAGAATTTTTGTTTTCATTGTTGCAGTTAACTCATCTGTCGCATGTTGGGCAATAATGACATAAAAAATGGCGACTCCTCAGCAACGAGCACAAACTGTTTTCTGGTATGCAGAGACGAAGTCAATAATTACAGTGCAAAGAAATTACCGGAGAGAATATGGAAGAAATGCACCTGATGGGAAGACTATAAAGCATGGCTTGAGAAGTTTCTGGCGACTGGAAGCGTTAAAAAGTATCAGGAGGTGCTCGTACACGTGTTTCAGAAGAAAAAAAATTAATAAATTAGAGCAGAATAGAGGTGTTTTAGTGTGTGTGGCAATGAAAATTCTTTGAGTTTCTGTTTCAATTAATACCGGCTTCATTTCACAATTCTGCATACTTTGTTAGTTATGAATAATTAAAATGTGGGAGGTTTGAATATACAGAGTGTATATTGATAAATTTAGGCTGGATACATTAAACATTGCAGAGATTAGCTTGTGGAGTTGAGATGCCTGTTTCCATGTTAACAATTTAGTATGGTACTTTAATTTATCAAATAGACTTACAGTGAAGGTGTACTATATTCTGTTATTTTTCACTTCATCTTCACCATACAAATGCCATATTTTCTCACGAATTTGTAGTTAAACTGAATTAGGAATTTAATATAAATAATAGTTAATTTTTCAAGTTGTCATAACTCCGCTAGGCGCTGCCAAAGTTCTGTTAATGATATTCTAGAGGAAGGCACGTATTCTATACTCTGTGGTTTAATGCACAGTTTTATAATTTCCTTCCATTTATCTTACAACTAACAGACATTATGCTCATTGCATCATTGCCGTCTAAACAATCAGAGACAGGCCATCATTAGGATTTTCACATTATTCTGTGTAATCCCCAACACTTTCCATTTTCTTATTTTTTATTACTATTTAATCACTTAACACGCTTTGGCAGTTCCACAAAAAACACATTGAAGAAGTGCTAACAGGAATTAATACCCATGTCTCACAAGTTCTAACAACATTTCTAATTATCATCAGAAATTTGAAAATGAAGGAAATTTTGAGGAAGTGGCTGCATTCAAATAACTAGGAACAATAATCACAAACAGGAATGAGTTGCACAAATAAATAAAACATAGACTCAATTCTAGAAATGCGTGGTATCACGCATTACAGAGACTCTTGACGTCCTAATTCCTTTCGAAGAACGTTAAACTGAAAATATACAAAACTATTATTCTACCAGTTATATTATATGGATGCGAAACATGGGCTCTTACTTTAAGGGAGGAAAGGAGATTACGAGTATTTGAGAATAAAGCTCTTAGGAAAATGAGAGATGAACAGAAATGTGAATGGAGAAGACTACATAACAGTGAACTATATGGTCTTTATAGGAAACCAGATATAATAAGAATAGTTAAGTCTCGTGGACTGCGATGGGCAAGACATGTGGCACGAATGGGGAATGAAAGAGGTGCATGTTAGGTTCTTGTAGGAAAAACAGAGGAAAAACGCCCAGTTGGCAGATCAAGAATGAGGTGGGAGAATAATATTATCTACGATTTGAGGGAAATAGATTATACAGGGATGATTGGAAAACATTAGCTCAGGATAGGAGTGTATGGAGAGCTTATGTACGCGCGGTCATGATCTTACGGGTTCGATAGTGCCAGTGAGTTAGTTATAGGTAATAGCACATCATGACACAAATTCAACTGTGTATCCCGGTGGACTAATTGTTACCATACTTATCGCTGTTTCCGAGTTCGCGGGTTCAAGCCCGGTTTGAGTAGATGTATACAATCTTGGAGTCTGGTTCCTTGTAAAAGGAAGCGAAGATGTGGAATCCATGTCGTAGATTTACGGCAAATAAAAAGAACAATAAATAACATAAAAAAGTTTTTTTTAATTATTGGGGCATGCCGAAGAGTCGTTGGTTAAGGCAATACGCTAAACCAGAAGGTCGAAAGTTCAAGTCCCGGTGGGGGTCAGGATTTTTAAACTGACCAAAACCTTCTATTGGCATTTGACCCTGGGCTCGACTCAGCCTCTAACGAAAATGAGTACTAGACGTTTGTTCTGGGGGGTTAAAGCGGCCGCCGTCAGAACCCGGCTGAAATCACTGCGGTCCAACACATTTAAGTTATTGGCACGAGAAATTCTGTGGCATTAGAGTGAAGTACATAAGTCCAATTTTAGTGATTTTTATTTTGTTTATTAATGTCAGAAACAGAGTATTTTTCTTCCTCTATCATAAGAGCAAATTTCTTAAGTGATAGCTAATTTCTTATGGTAGATATCTCTTGGTCAGAAGTAATGCAAATCTCCGATTATTATTAAATTATTTAAACAGTATATATATATATATATATATATATATATATATGTAAAACATTGGTGGAATCTGTTGCAATGTATGGAAGTGAGGTATGGATAATCAATAAGTACTACAAGAACAGACTAATAGCTCTAGAAATGGATTATTTACGCATAAGTGCCAGAAAATCTATAGAACATGTCACAAATAAGGAAATTAGAAACATAATGGAAGCAGAAGAAAGCACAATTGCAAGAATTGAGGAGAAGGAATTAAAGTGGTTAGGACATGTTTTAAGAATGGAAGATGAGCGATGGCCGAAGCAACTATATGAATGGCATCCGAACAGTAAGAAGAAAAGAGGGAGACCAAAGTTAACATGGAAGGAAAACATGAAGACAGTAATGCAAGCTAGAGGGCTAAGCATCGAAGATGCCCAACATCGTAGGCTTTGGAGATTTAAATAGTAGTAAGTTCTCGTGAAAACTTATGTTTTCAGACTTATGTAAGTTTACCCTACATGTGGCCACAAGCATTATTGTTTCGCCCATTTAGGGGTTTACACCCCATATTCAACATTTTCACAAAACGCTATATACATCAAACTCACACACATGTTTTATTATTTACAAGGTCCACATCCCTAAGTGGATCAATTAGTATAGTCCAGTTATCCTACTACAACTTACAATGCTTTAGGAGGATCTTAGGGTAGTACGAAATTAAGGTTCCATGTTTTTAGACAACCAACACGAGATGTCAGTCGAATTGGTAGTCCTTCGCGACGGCGCCTTTATCCCCAGAACACAGTCTGGCACTAATTTCCGTTAGAAGTTGAGTCGACTCCCGAGTCATGGTGTCGCCAGAGAGTTTAAAAAACATTTACCCCACCTGGAATCGAACCTGCTACCTTCCGCCTTGTATCATTCTGCCGTAACCAATTATGCTATGGCGCGGCGTGCCACCCCAGGTTGAATTAAAGATATTTCTTAAATAATTTATGTAACTTGTTTAAAAAAACTGATCTTCTGCGATGAAAACATTATGTTTGGCACACAAGACAAATAAAATCAGAATTAAGAAACATTGAACAGTTATTCAAAATAAAAACTGACGGAAAAGTAAAAATTCACAGTAATCTAAAAAGAGAATTTGCAATGCTCTCTATAAACCTAATTTACATATTATCTGTCCTTTTTTATTAAATTTAAAGAGCTTGTCACTTGCCATGTTTGCGCCATAATACAATAAAAAAAACTGTTTGTCTCTTTCTGCCCCAATAAGCCCATTCGGCTAAACCTGTGACGCGACTTTTTTAATTCTTTCATAAACTCGTGTCAAATTTTATTCGTAGGGTTTATTTTTAAAATTATTTTCCACCAATTACAATGATTTTTAATTTTTTTTCTAACGGTTATTTCAATATATTTTTCTATGATATTTAACTACAAACATAGCATTAAGACGTGGCAACCGTATTGATTTCAACGAATATTCTATGCAACAACAAAGACGTGTTCCAGTGCAGCCAACATAGTGTATGTACTAATTAACTATACACGTATACTTCAGAATTTACTACTTATTTTTTGGACGTTGCATTTTTTCACAGGTTAGAGTGCTTAAATTCCGTTAAGATAGCTTTTAGGTTGATCTTTCAAAGATTAGAGTACTTAAATTGTGTTAGGTTAGCTTTTAGGATCGTTCAATACCGTATATATGTTGGCTGCATCCCGTGATTCCATAGTGTAAACTGCTTCGCGTTTGTTAGCGCATGCGCATGGTGTATGATTGGAACTTAGAAAAATGTTTCACGTCACATGTTGTAAATTATCTCCGGCCCATTCTAAAAAGGAATCAACATTCGATTAAAAATACAAATGTTCGCAATCTGTTACAAACTAATAAAGTAAATTAAGTGCATCACAGTTTAAACTAGTCCACCGCTGTAACTCAGACGCAATGGGCCCAGATTACATTCCCGGTCGAGTCAAATTTCCTGGTTGAAGTTTGTTAAGAAACACATTACAAATTTACAATAGAGACACGCATACTAATGGTTGCACTTACAGATCATAAGACGCGATATGACCTCGATGTGAAGTGCCTATAAACAAGATGAAATAAAAGCTAAGCTCGAATATTAAACATTTACACAGTGACAATGGAATATTCAAAGGAATTGTGTCAAAATCTGGTATGAAATGAATTCCACAGAGGTTAACATTTTGAGCTGACATACACTCTGCAACATAAATGTCAAAAGAGTTGCTTTTTGATTCCGTTTGAGAATGGACAAAAACTAAAGTTCATCAGCACTTGAATGAGCGTGCCAAGTGCGCGAGTTTTGGAATGTCAAACATTTCCTACTCTGAAATGATCACGGAAATTATAATGATACACAAGGACATCCATTAGGGTAATCAACGTGATGTGTACAGAGTGATTCGTGGGAAAATATTTGGAGAGAAATTTAATACAAAGATCCAAAAGTTTTACTACAAATATCATACTAAAAAAATAACTCCACGGCACGACAGGCCTAGACGGCCCTTGGCCTACCAGCCGGCAGTTAGCCTCACATCCACATGTGTTAATCACAGAAGTAGATGATCATCCAGCCAGTGTAGGGGTGATATATGGCCACTATGTCGGGTCCCACAGCCGTTATAGCTTGTTTTCTCATCCTGGTGCCGCTACTTGTTGTAGCTACCCAAAATGCCTCACGATTCTGGGTGGGCACCGATCCCATACTGGCCCAAATTCTATGAGAAAATTACTTCCCCCAGTTCTGCGTCAAGGCATCTTGCCTTAACTACTCACTACGGTGCGGGATACAAATATCATACTATCTATGTATATATTTTTTCGACAACTCAATAAGTTAGTAAAAAAAAAGGTAAAGTGGTCTCGTTACAGACCTTAGGAGATCCTTAGGGTAGGAAGATTAATCTTCTACTTTTCTAAACAATCGGAATGATATGTCAATTCTTTAGCGGCGCCCCTAGAACCTACGTCTGGTACTCATTTCCAATAGAGGTTCAGTCGAATTTAGAGCCATGGTGTAACCAGAAGGTTTAAGTCAGTTTAAAAATCCTGACCTATTCAGCAATCGAATTCGCGACATTCTGGCTTGTAACATATAACCTTAACTAACTACGCTACGCCGTACCCCAAACAATAATGTATTACTCGTGAATTAATTACACTGAGCAACAAAAAAATGAACTTTTTTTTTGTCTCGGTATGAAAAATATGTGATTCTGATAGTATTTTTTCTCCTGAATTAAAATATTTTCTCCATCACGCAAGGTTTCCGTGAGAACAGGCATTTATAATTTCAAACATTTTAATATTTTCTACATTAGTAATTACACAATATTCGAACATTCGGACTCACCTATGTAGAAAGTAAGAAATGACGATTTTCTGCTTTCTGATATTTTTCGCCTGTGGAGCATCCCTCTTGATGGTCCAACAATAATCGGTCAGCACATTAGGATTCCATTTGCCTTGATACCTCTTTTCCATAGCTGAAATCTCCTGATGAAAGTGTTCCCCGTGCTCATTGCTCACTGCGCCAAGATTTTCCGGGAAAAAATCTAGGTTTATTAAAAAATAATTATTTAAATTCATTAATTGAAATTGAAATAAAAAAACTGTGGGTGATGGAGAAATTCCGAATACACATACGAAAACGCGATAAAAAACTGCATTAAATACAACTATTGGTACTCATGAGACAAAAATCATGTTGACCAGTGTTATAACCGATTACAGCCTTTATGTAATATACGTGAAAATAAGCGAAACGTTACAGGACGAATATTTTTGTAACTAGAAGCAACTAAGGTGTATATCAGCGCGTTTTACCGTCTGAAAGGTAATATGACCACATTTATTTCAATAATTTTAAAACTCATTTTGAACCACCGTTGAGGTTGTTATGTAAAAAGATAAAATATTAAAATTTGTACCTGAAATATCAGTCTTCCTCAACAATTAAAAATTCATTAAAATACTGAAGCCCTTTCATACTCGTTTCATCCTTGCTGTATCTACCCAGCTGTTGAGGATGGAATAGCAAGTTCTGAAAGGCCTTCTTCATGAATTTCTAATTGTTGAGGACGACTGATATTTTAGGTACAAATTTTAACATTTCAACTGTTCACATTTATTTATTTGCCCTGGTGGAGTTAAGACCATGCGGCCTTCTCTTCCACTCACCAGGACAAACATATGTTACATTTAAATACAAAAATCGCAATAATGTTATATACTAAACAATTATCTGGTCAAACTGAACAATAATAAAAATAAGATATCATCTACATCACGGTATGTGCCATAAAGTCCGTTCCACTCCAATCAAAACTGGCCTCGCCACCTTTTTATAGGTCTTCCTGGGTTTCTTCTTCCGAGGATTGTAATTATATATTGTTCTGGTAATTGATGTTTGGCGGCTCCATGGCGCAAGCGGTTGGATTGTCGCCTCTCACCGCTGGTGTCCCGAGATCGAGTCTCGGTCACTCCAAGTGGGTTTCATGGTGGACGAAACGGAGTTTGGGCAGGTGTTTCTCGGAGTTTTCTCCCGTCTTCCCTTGCCAAAATGTCATTCCACTATTTATCCACACTCATCTCATCCATTTCGTTCATCTGCCCCTATGATGGTGCGTCAGGCGTGGTGGGCCGGCACCCTTGTCATTCACAGACCTCTATATAAGGGGCTTCCTCGACTCTACCCTGAGTTGGACACGAGCTGATGATGATATATATAATTGATATTTCTGGCAAACACTTAATATGCTCCCTCCAATTGATTTCATGTTTTCTTATTATGTCTATAACGTTGTGTATTTTTTAGATCAGATCTAATTTTTTCACTTCTCTTTTTTTCAAATAATGTATGGCCAGCTACAAACCTCAACCTCATTGAGCATCTTCAATTTTTCTCCCATCTTTCTCCCTTAAAACCCAGTTTTTACATCCATACGTAAAGCTGGCAAAGCCATCACTTTGTAAAACTTTAATAATGTTTGTTTACGAACTTTACTACCGGAAGTCCGGCATATTGTTCCACAAAAATAGTTAAAACCATTTAATTTATCGTCTATTTCTCGACGCTTATTTAGGTGACATTGCAACCAAAATAATTTAACGTATTCACTTCTTCTATAATTTTATAATTCTTATTTTTTATAATTTTATATTCTATAGGATCTAACAATACTTTAAAATTAAAGACAGTTAAAATTAAAACTAATACACACACATACAAAGAAAGAGAAACTACTATGCAAGAAAAAAAAACTACAGATAAGTGCTATCTATCTATAATGGCGTAGCCCATTGTTGAGTCATAGCCTCTCCTTTGTAAGGAGTTACTAGACCAAGTTAATTTTTAGTTACCTTATTTGCTCGCAGATGTTATGGATGGCATGTGGTCAACACACCGATCCAATGAGACATCTAATAAGCAACTAATATGGTATTACTAGGACGTTGATGTCGGTAAATTTTGTCGGAGGCTTAAAAATCTTTTACGAGCCCGAAAATCTTCAGACTCGGAACTCAGAGCTTAAAGTTCCTCCCGGAGTACTTGCTCCTTGGATTTTTCCGTCCTAAAAAAATTCATCGACTGCGGCCGGGTTTGAATCCTCGACCCTCAGAACCAGAGGCAAGGAGCACAATTAATTATCCACCGCGGCTAATAGAGTACTTAACAACCAGTACAAATTAAATCATAAGACCAGAAAGCAAAATAAAGGAAAACTTGTTTTAATTTTTATATGATGCTATTTTCTTCAAAAGTTTGATTTAATTTGAAGAGATGAATGCTGTAAGGACTTTGTTCTACGGTAGTCATATAGCACAGGTATGAATGGCGAGAGGTGCACAACAAGCAGTTAGATGAGAAACACGTGATGAAGTGAACCTCTCGAGGGGCCCCAATAGCACGCACCTACACGACAGCTGTCTGCTTACAAACGTGAAATTTGTTAATTACTAACAATATGTTTACAAAGTTTTGTTCTCTTGTTAACCAACACAAATATTCAAACACAAACTTGATCGAAACGATTCAAAGAAAAACTATATGGGAAACAAAACTATAGTGATGATGACTCCTGTGGCCCAACGCTATTCACCAGATCCTCCATCTATAGGCCTACGTAAATATATTTTTTTATATTTTCATTAATTATAATTACATTTTTGAAACACGAATATACAATTAAAAATATACCGAATAGGTCAAATTCTTTTAATGTTCCATGTTTATCCACGTTTTCTGGTATAATATGTATTTTCATATATCTAGTGGAAATTCGCATTTTTTTTACATAATACTCCATTTTTCTACACATTTCCCCCCCCTGGTTTTATACATTCGTTATATAGGAATTTAAATTTCATTTTAATGGAATTAACATTTCAGTCCAGGATTCTAGCTTTAGTCTCGCGCCATAGCCGAGTGGTTAATGCAAGATACCTTGGCGCAGAGCTACGGGACTTGCGCTGGTTCGGGTCCCCATGGGGGAAGACATTTTCTCATGGAATTTCGGCCAGTATGGGACTGGCGCCCACCCAGTATCGTGGGGCATTTTGGGTAGCTAAAATAAGTAGCGTCTCCAGGTTGAGAAGACCAGCTATAACGGCTGGGGGACCCGACATGATGGTCACCTGTCACTCCTACGCTGGCTGGATAATCGTCTACATATATGATTAACACATGCGGATGTTGAAGCCAGCATCCGGCTGGTAGGCCAGGGGCCTTCTAGGCCCGTCGTGCCATGCAGTTAATTTTGGCTTTCTTTTCATGAAATGAATTTTATCTTATGACAGTAGGTTACTGAACGCATTGGCTCAGGCGGTAGCATTTGAGATTCGTGTTTGGGAGGAACAACCTGCTTTTGTTTGTTCATTCGCGAAAGCAAATGGTGCATTCGTATTTCTTACCAGGTCTCATTTCAATCAATAAACATTAGAGAACAAATGATAAAAACAGCAATCAAAACACAAACTTATTGACCACACCTAAAAATCGTATGCATAAGGCCAATATGTTAAATAATTTCTAAGTAAAAATAAATTAACAATCCATTGGGTTATATTTTTTGCTTTTAGAAAATAAATGGATCTATAAATTACAATTTAATCTACTTATAATAGAATGTGTCTCAATGTTCGTAACATTGTATTTTTAAGTTTCTCTATGTGCAACAGTACAGTATTTCATTTGAAGAGTCCAGGGGAAAAACCTGATAAGTCCAAAATTACAGAATTTCTGATTTTTAATAATTTAATAGCTCAGCCAGTGTAGTTTTAGATGGTTTCACAGATAGATGGTTTCACAGAACTGGACAACAATCTGACAAGTCCAGAGATATTTCAATATCTTTAAATCGTGTACAGTGGAAAAATCTTACAAGTCCATGCAAAACAGGGGAATATTCTAACAAGACCAGGGAATCTTTTTTCTTTAAGGGGAATTATTCCTGTGGTTGCCCATGGTCTGGAATTTAGGTTAAGAACTCTCTTGGCGCTTCATTATCATTTAACACCCATCATATATAATCGGAGTAACGTAATTTCATCTTCCAGATGATCCATCGTTAGATATGGATTACAATTCCGTCAATGCCAGGAAAGGAAGCCAGATGTGTCCTAAAAAAACAACCTGGTGACATTAGACTAAAAAAGGGGGAAACGAGATATAATAAGAACTGTTAAATCTCATAGATTGCTATGGGATATATGGGGACGAATGGGGAATGAAAGTGGGATTTGGAAACTCCTTCCACAAAGATCAGAGGGAAAGTGCACAGTATGTAGGCAGATAATGAGGTGAAAGAATAACATTAACCATGATTTGAGGGTGGTAAATTATACAGGGGATGATTGGGAAACATAAGCTCAGAACAGGGATTTTTGGAGAGCTTATGTCCGCGCGGCCATGAACCTAAGGGTTCGATAGTGCCAGTGAGTTGTTATAATATCATATCACATGTACAGTGCGATCCATATAAACGTGAACCAACTGTAATGAGGATTTAAATAAGTGACAAGTGTTTGAAACCTAGTAGCAACTTGAAATATGTTATGGACTTGTCATATTTTTCCTCGTACAATTTGCATTGATGACAAAAAATGCAGCATATTGTTATACACCTTAATCAGGTGCACTAATATATCTCTGGTATATACATTATCATAAGTAATGCCACGAGTGATTTCCAAATTATCGATAAATTCACGACTCAAGAAGTGAGGAGTGAATTTATCTAGAGAATTTGGAAATCAAGAGTGACATTTGTTAGGACTATTTAACGAATAAAATTAAGCTGTTTACTCACAAATCATTATTTAACTATATTTATTTTAAAATATTTATATATTTAATGTAAACGGCGATGTTTGAAAACAAATGAGAAATGATAGGTACGCTTCATCTGCTTCTTTTGTTTATCACTGCAACCAGATCATACTATTTATTGCCAAAGAAACGCAATATTGTAAGAATGCTCTCTAGTGGGGAAAAAATGAAACACATCAAACTGTATATTAAATCATTTCTGATGTCAAGAATTTCAAAAAATAAATTTATTAATTGAATTTCTAAATTAAGAGGGTTATCAGATGACTGAAAGCAAGTAATGGTCTCTTAAACCAATTTATAGTAAATTAGCACTTACTTCTGATTATGAAGAGTTAGTTAATTTATAACATTAGAATGTCAACCTAAAGTAATTATTTTACGTATGATGTAAATGTGACAATTATATTTTTCTGGATTATTACCTGGGAAAAATATATTTAAGAAAGTGCAAACAGTGGTTTTTTTTGGTGGTATAATAAATTGCTACAAATGTTTTTATATTAACTCCTGCAAGCGCTATGTGTTGACATCTATGCACTATATATACAATCTGGTAGCCGTATTTCTTATAGGCTCAGTCACTGCAAAATAATGGCCAGACCTGTTCAGAATATTAAAAAGGAGGAGCTTTCTTTAATATGGTAAATAGGCCTATAACACTGATAAATATTTCGTGAAACACGACTCTGATTGGTTGTAAAACAGAAATCATTGAAACGTGATTGGTCATTGACTCCCATTAGGGGCATGAGTTAAATAGTCGTCCTAAACAAAAAATAAAAAAAAACTTACTTGAGAAAATTAAATATTATGAGTCGTGAAACTTTAAATTTTGTTTCCTGAAAAAAAAAAAATTGTGACTTATCAGGTTTTTCCCTGGACTCTTAATTTTACGACACTCTTTGATAACTAAGAACATTGCTATCGCAATTAAGATCTGGGATTGAAATGGCCTACACATCATGTGAAACACCTTCTTACTTCGGGTATGAGCACCTTTTACTTTTTTGTAAATCTACGACACTGTACCCACGATTTTACTTCCCCACGAAAGAAGCCAAGGGGCCTAGTTAATATTTTCACATCTTGCAAAATAAAATTAACTGATCCCATACACGTTTGTTTGAAGACAAGAAGCAAGCATGGTAACTAACCACTAGCTTAATTTATGAAATGTGTATTCTACATTCTACTCCTTTTCAAAGATGAAAGATTATTTATAAAATATACATTTTGCATGTTTCGTAGTTTATTCTATGCAAATGCGTTTTTGGCAATTTTAATTACATTAGAATTGTTACGGGACAAAATCTTTTCTTACACAAGGAGAATCTGAAATGACAGAATTTCCTTAATTGGTTAACATCTCTTAATGGACTTGTTTGCATAATGATAATTAGAAAAGTAAAGATTTATATTCGCAGACCTTTGTTCTCATTCCTTTATTATTCAAAAATGTAATTTCTTCGCATTGTTAGAATTGTTGGTAACCTTAATAGCATAATTTTATACAGAAACGAACTCTATCGACTAACTTTATGATGATAGTCAGAAATGTTGGTCATTTTGATATAAGGTACTTATGGTCTCAGATACATAATATATAAAGAATAATGTTATGTTGACAAGTCAGACATTAAACACTTGCCAGCAGTAGATGTAATATAGTACTATATTTTTATAATTAACTAGCTATATCCGGCGTGTGCTTTTATGTTTAGTTGAATAAGTTAAAGGAAAAATAATTACAAATATATATATTTTTAGATATCCCGTGCTGATTATCCGGCGTTGCTCGGGAATCTACTTATCCCGATCTTCTTGACATAAATGAGCTGAAATACAAAAATTAATGTTGTTTAGTTAAATAAGTAGAAGGAAAAATTATATTGTAATTATTTTAGAGTATCCCGTGCTGTTTACCCAGCGTTGTCCGGGAATCTACTCATCCCGATTTTCTTGGCATAAATGAGTTGAAAGACGAAAATAATGTACTTCTTATGATTAGTTGAATAAGTTTAATTATAAAATGTATATGGTAATTATGTTAAGATTCCTCGTGCTTATTACTCGGTGTTTCCCGGGAATCTACTTATCTGGATCATCTTGGCATAAATGAGCTAAAAGACAAAATTCGTTATTGTGAGTTATCCGCAAAAGAATGCCCGCTATGTGCTGCTATGCTTGAACAGGAATCTACGTACTAGTCTCGATCTTCTTGGCATCAATGAAAGACAAAAATGGTTATTGTGAGTTATCCATAAGAGATAAACATATGCTGTCGCGTAGATCTTTTTGAGATATTCAATTCTGTGTACATTAATGTTGTATATTTGTTATGGTTTAGGCAGCGTAAGCCATTTAAGCGTCTAAAATGCTACTTTTTTCACGTTTTCCACTACAAAGGCCGATTTTTAAGGGTGTAGGAGTTGAGTATCACAACTCTCTTATAGCCTATGTTCATCCCGGGAATCTACTGAACATTTTACAAAAAGTCCCATCACAATCGGATCAATCGTATGACCGCAATTATTGATAATTGCAAGTTAGATATATTACAACTTAAATTCTACCCCCCTTAAAGATAAAAAACCTTTAAAGAAATTTGAAGCCAACCGGAACCTTTATAGATATTATAATAATTACACATATATTATAGAAACATTTTACGTAAAGTACGAACAAACAAACAAACAAACATTTTTATATATTAGATTTAGCAGTATCGAGATACTCGCGTCAGGGATACTAATGTAAAATACTGTATAAGAAAAGAAGTGTTCTAGTTATTGATTTGGGAGTGAGATGATGTTTATCAGATAGTATGATGGTATGACTATCCAGGGAACATACTATTGTACATGTCAAAAATATTAATATCAAAACATCTTGCAAAGAGTATCTACAGTAAATATTGAGTTTCAAAACATTCGTACCATAATTGATCAATCCACCAAATTATGTTAATAGAGTTACTACCAATATGTATATCTATTATTTCCTCCGTGTTACTTTAACTGAATGTTTAAATAACTCCTTCTCCATGGCGCGACAGGCATAGAAGGCCCTGGGCCTACCAGCCGGCAGCTGCCCTCCACATCCACATGTTAATCACATAGGTGGACGATCATCCAGCCAGTGTAGGGGTAACATGTGGCCAGCATGTTGGGTCCCCTAGCCGTTGTATCTGGTTTTCTCTACCTGGAGCCGCTACTTATTGTAGCTATCCAAATTCGTCACGATGCTGGGTGGGTACCGTTCCCATACTAGTCCCAATTCCATGAGAAAATTTCTCCCCGCATGAAAACCCGAAGCAGCGCAAGTCCCGTAGCTCTGCGCCAAGTCATCTTGCCTTAACCACTCAACTACGGCACGGGACGTCTAATTATAACATAATATGATACATAATCCAACCGTAATTATCAGGTTTTATGTCAAGATGTTATGAAATGGACATATAGGCCTAGGAAATATATTGTTTAGACAAACAAAATTACAAGTTGATTACACTCAAAGTTCAAAAGTTTAATTAAATGAATATGAAACAGCTGAATGTAGCCTCTTTATTAACAATAAAATTATGCAGCTGAAGTGCATTCTTGGTCTAATGTATTCTTTGATTCATCTTCATGATATGAACAGTGCCCTAAATCTGGAGAACTTTGTAATATAAGTAAACTTTACGACCTACTGTTGTTCTAATTGTGCATTGTAAATGTTGAATACGGTAGCTACTCAGGATTGTAGAATTGAAGAGTCGCCTAATCAGAAAATGGGATATTACGTGAGGAATATAAAATTCCAAAAATAATAGCTCTGTCACAAAGTTACAAAGTTTCCGGTATTGAAATAGAGTAAACAGATCAATTAACATTTTGCAATTCGTTTTCTTGTAATCGTAGGAAACCCCGTGGAGGAAAAAATAAATGTTACAATTGTTTAAGCTTTCATGTTAGTAGAAATCAGTTTTATTAAAATTACATATTTTACTCATTAACAGGGTTATAATAATTAAGTCTATAGCTGCTAAGTAGGTATTTGACTGAATTAAATATCCTGAAAACATTTCTTCATTGTTCGTTAAATTGTTGAGTTTTCCTGTATTTTTAATTTTCGTTGTTATATCCGTAAATTATTACTTCTTCTTCCTCTACGCATAAAAGCTGGCAGCTTGTTGCGTGTTCATTCACTAAAGGTCCGGGGTATGGTGACGTCCTTCCATCGTAGTTGTGGTCTTCCTAAAGGCCTTTTCTGCTGAGGTGTCCAGTCACGTACTTTCTTCACTAGTCTACTGTTCTCCATTCTATCTATGTGATCGTTCCAATTTAGTCTTCTATCATTTATCCAGAGGTTTATAGGTTCAGTTTCACATTCTTCTCTAATAACAGAGTTGCGAATTTGTTATTATTACTATTAATATCATTATTATACCCACCGCTGTGGTCTCGAGGTAGCGTGCTGCCTTATCACGCAGCGGGCACGAGTTCGATTCCCGGTCGGGACAGGCTCCTGGGTGAGGTCTTTTCGGGGTTTTTCCTCACCTGTAAGACTAATGTCAGGAAGCTTAAGTCTCAACGGTCCCCGAAAATCATCCGGCCATCACCATCATCCTTATCATTATCATCATCAACCTTCACCGGTGTAGAAAGCAACGGGAAGCTACCACACCTATAATTCCCTAGTAAAGCTGCAAATAATAGCATGAAAATGCTATGATTGCAGTGAAAGATCTGCCCTCGGGCAGAATTACTATGGATGGATGGATTATTATTATTATTATTATTATATTATTATTATTATTATTATTATTATTATTATTATTATTATTATTATTTTATACTTATATTTATAGACGACAATGTTTTTGCTAGTAATATGACTTATTTGTTTGCAGACATTTTATCACCATGTGTATTCTTAATAAATTTTATACTTATATTTATAGACGACAATGTTTTTGCTAGTAATATGACTTATTTGTTTGCAGACATTTTATCACCATGTGTATTCTTAATAAATTTTATACTTATATTTATAGACGACAATGTTTTTGCTAGTAATATGACTTATTTGTTTGCAGACATTTTATCACCATGTGTATTCTTAATAAATTTTATACTTATATTTATAGACGACAATGTTTTTGCTAGTAATATGACTTATTTGTTTGCAGACATTTTATCACCATGTGTATTCTTAATAAATTTTATACTTATATTTATAGACGACAATGTTTTTGCTAGTAATATGACTTATTTGTTTGCAGACATTTTATCACCATGTGTATTCTTAATAAATTTTATACTTATATTTATAGACGACAATGTTTTTGCTAGTAATATGACTTATTTGTTTGCAGACATTTTATCACCATGTGTATTCTTAATAAATTTTATACTTATATTTATAGACGACAATGTTTTGCTAGTAATATGACTTATTTGTTTGCAGACATTTTATCACCATGTGTATTCTTAATAAATTTTATACTTATATTTATAGACGACAATGTTTTTGCTAGTAATATGACTTATTTGTTTGCAGACATTTTATCACCATGTGTATTCTTAATAAATTTTATACTTATATTTATAGACGACAATGTTTTTGCTAGTAATATGACTTATTTGTTTGCAGACATTTTATCACCATGTGTATTCTTAATAAATTTTATACTTATATTTATAGACGACAATGTTTTTGCTAGTAATATGACTTATTTGTTTGCAGACATTTTATCACCATGTGTATTCTTAATAAATTTTATACTTATATTTATAGACGACAATGTTTTTGCTAGTAATATGACTTATTTGTTTGCAGACATTTTATCACCATGTGTATTCTTAATAAATTTTATACTTATATTTATAGACGACAATGTTTTTGCTAGTAATATGACTTATTTGTTTGCAGACATTTTATCACCATGTGTATTCTTAATAAATTTTATACTTATATTTATAGACGACAATGTTTTTGCTAGTAATATGACTTATTTGTTTGCAGACATTTTATCACCATGTGTATTCTTAATAAATTTTATACTTATATTTATAGACGACAATGTTTTTGCTAGTAATATGACTTATTTGTTTGCAGACATTTTATCACCATGTGTATTCTTAATAATATTACTTAAAGTTAAGTTTATTTTAGATTTCGTTTGATATCACTTATGCAAATTTTGTAGATGCCCTCATATAGCTTCCAATATTAAATATAATTAAAGTTGATAATTATCAACTTTAATAAATGGTGAATTCAGTTTGATTTTAATTTATAGTTTTCCTTTTTAATATCACGGAATTAGGATACAGCTATCACGGGTTTAGGAGCCATAGCACTTATTTAGGAATCCTTATCTTTGTGAAATAAATTAGGCATTTGGGGATAACTGTATCGTCGGTTTGGAGTGAACTCGATAAATAATCTCGTGAAATGTTCATACTATGTACCTGTATTCATATTATGTCACCATTATCTAAAATGTTACACTTGCAAAACAAAAATGTAACGGAATTAGGCAACCTTACCCTAATTTCCTTTCAATGATTTTGAATATAAATATCGTGTTACGTGTTGTTTATTACTGATATATTTTACAAAGACAATTTATTAAGGTAAATGTTTAAAAAGGATTTTTTTGTGGTAATATGTAACTTGAATATGGTCATTATAATAAATGTTTGCTGTTATAATTGCATGGGTAATGAAATTCTGACATTAATCTACATAACACATTGCATAACGACATGGAGCTGGGTCATATATCCGACTCACAAAAAACAGCAGTAATAAGGAAAGCAACACCTGTATAATTGTACACACAGAGTAACATGCTTAAAAAACTATGTGCGTGAGTGTACACAAGCCTACATCAAAATAACTCATTTAAAACACTACATACTGAGTGCTAAACCAGACTATTTAACTCATGCCCCATATGGGAGTCAATGACCAATCACGTTTCAATGATTTCTGTTTTACAACCAATCAGAGTCGTGTTTCACCAAATATTTATCAGTGTTATAATTACCATATTAAAGAAAGTTCCTCCTTACAATATTGCGTTCCTTTGGCAATAAATAGTATGATCTGGTTGCAGTGATAAACAAAAGAAGCAGTAGAAGCGTACATATCGTTTCTCATTTGTTTTCAAACATCGCCGTTTACATTAAATATATAAATATTTTAAAATAACTATAGTTAAATAATGATTTGTGAGTAAACAGCTTAATTTTATTCGTTAAATAGTCCTAACAAATGCCACTCTTGATTTCCAAATTCTCTAGATAAATTCACTCCTCACTTCGTGAGTCGTGAATTTATCGATAATTTGGAAATCACTCGTGGCATTACTTATGATAAATTTCATGCTTCAAAATGTTTCAGTCCCCCCCCCAACCCCTCAATTATAAATGCTCCAAAAAGTTATTCTAAAATTGTATTGTTAGCAAACTTGTCCCTGGTTCCAAGGTTTTCAAGTTCAAACCCGGTCGAGGTTGACTGATTTTTGAAGGCGCAAAAATAACGAATACGACTTCCTTCGAAAGAGAAGTAAATCAGCGGGCCCCGAAATAAATGAACCGCAATCCTGAAAAAAAGAGGCTTTCAGGAAATTTTGTCGGCATTTTTCTGACCATATTTAAATTGCAAGGTTGATGACTTAAGGTGTCAAAGATGAGTTAAATAAAATACTAAATAATTTTGTTCACTTTGAGGGATTTCGTATTATTATAATGAAACATATTTTGTCGACTCCTGTTCAGAAATCTGAAATTAAAATAAGTGAACGAATAATTTTATGCGGGCAGGGCATATGACACGAAAGGGGAATGAATGCGAGTATAGAAACTTTTTGTATAAAAATCAGAGGGAAAGCGCCCAGTAGGCAAACCGATCCGATTGAGGGTCTTTCCACTTTTCAGCGGTTGCCCTTTTACCAGCCGGCTGCTGGCCCTTCACATCCACATGTGTCAATCACAGAGGTAGATGATCAACAGCCAGTGTAGGGGTGACATGTGGTTAGCATGTCGAGTCCCCCAGCCGTTATAGCTGGTTCCTCAACCTGGAGCCGCTACTTATTGTAGCTACCCAATTGCCTCACGATGCTGGGTGGGCACCGGTCCCATACTGGCCGAAATACCATGAGAAAATTTCTTCCCCCATGGAGACTCGAACCAGCGCAAGTCCCGTAGCTCTGCGCCAAGGCTTCCTACCTTAACCGCTCGGCTACGGCGCGGGACTCAGTAGGCAAACCAAGAATGAAATTATTGATGTAGGTGAATTATACAGAGTATGACTGGAAACATTAGCTCGGATAGGCATGTTTGGAGAGCTTATGTCAGCTTATAGTGCTAGTGAGTTAGTTAGTTACGTTCAAGGCCAAAGGATCTTCGTGAAAAAATGCGAGAAACACTGAGAGATATAAAAAAGTTGAAATTTTTAAAAACTACTCGTAGTAAGCCTATCATATGGCAAATATTCGGAGCCATAGATGACAATTTTTATGTTCAGTTACTAGAATCTATGAAAATTCTACTTATAATGAAACCATGTGTGTGTGTGTGTGTGTGTGTGTGTGTGTGTGTGTATGTGTGTGTACTTTGCAAAAATAGCAACGTTAAAGAAGGGTGAAGAATTGTAGCAATATTATTCATTCCATTAAAATAAATGCGTTATCTTTGGAACAAAGACCTAGAAGCAAAATTGCCGCATCAGTAGCTCTCAGAGGTAACTCTGGCTCGAAAGGACTATGCGGGTGTGCTAGTCTCACGAGTACATGCACCAATCACATAGTTGGATGAATATCTAGCCAGTAAAAGGGTGTCATGGATATATGGTTCCTTCGGTATAATCCGGAATTGATACTATTTATCGTGGCTACCCAAATTCCTCATGATGCTGGGTGGCCATCGGTTATTTGCACTGGTCGAAATTCCACGGTAAAATCTCTGTCCTGATGGAGACTTGAACCACTGCGCACACCGTAATTCTGCGTCAAGGCTTTATGCCTTAGACCAGAGACGCCCAAACTTATTTATATCGCGGGCCAAATGGAAGAAACATCCAGGTAGCGCTGACCACGGGTCCCATTATAGTTGTTATGGATGATTACTATTATTGTTATTGTTATTATTATTATTTATTTTATTTTTTATATCAGGATTGTTTCTGTTATTTACACAGGCATCCTCAACCAAAATATACTATTTGTTTTTTTCCTCACTTCCCGGTCTTGCGTGTCTGCTTGTCACATTTCTCTCCTTCATGTTATCTTGAATTCCCTTTATCCATGTTGGCTTTGGTCTACCACGTTTCCCTTGTCCAGTAGGTATCCATTTCAATACTTCTTTGTTTGTTTCTGTGTCCCTTTTTCTCATTATATGCCCATACGATCTTAGTTGGATTTCTTCAATCTCTTGTATTATTATTATTATTATTATTATTATTATTATTATTATTATTATTATTATTATTATTATTATTATTATTATTATTATTATTATATTATTATTATTTGCTCTTTTCTTGTTATGTCGTTATAATATATTTAAAGATCAAGTTTCATTACTGGTAGACTAATTATTTAGGCTTATCTTTAGCATATCTTAATTTATTAGAATGCTACAGGCCTACAGCGGCCGGACAGAAAGTGATGGAGGGCTATAGTTTGGGTGTCCCTGCCTTAGACAGATCTTATCGAGTGGTCTTAGGTTTAGATCACTCGGCAAGGACTATGGTTATCTTCATATTTGTTATCAACTGACGCCAATTTTCTCTATCTTGGGCTAATACTTCGCAATTTCTTTCTCGTCGCGTCGTTCTCGATTTTGTTTATCGATTTAAGTAGTATAGAAAATTATGAATACTTATATTCTAGATATATCAGACAAAAAAAAATCATATATATATACGAGAGAGAGAGAGAGAGAGAGAGAGAGAGAGAGAGAGAGAGAGAGAGAGAGAGAGAGAGAGAGAGATGCAGTTTTCGATACAGCTAAAATGAAAAGTACGCTGATATTTACGACAAAAAATGAAGAATAATTTTCATATGATTTAGCAAATATTAAAATGTCTGTCTTCCCACGGTTTGTCCTTTTCAAAGAACAACAGGAGGGATCACAATTAAGTCCACGTCATTTAAACAACCTGCCATCGCTATTGTTCTTGCTCCTGTACTTGTATGGAATATATAATTACTTCTCTTTACATTACAACCTGAATAATCATTCACCACGATATGTGTTCTTTGCTATAATGGTAGGCCTGTAAAAAAGCTTGTGATATAATTGTACGCCACCAACAGTGAATTCAATGTCAGATCTAAAGAAATCCATCAAATTCAACACTATTTTCTAGAAATTATATAAGAGAGTAAAACATATATTTGTAATAAATAACCTAGCCACCGCTGTGTCTTGTCACGCAGCGGATCCGGGTTAGATTCCCGGTCGGGACAGGCTTCAGGGTGAGGTTTTTTCCTCACCTATAATACAAATTTCAGGAAGATTAGGGTCCAACGGTCCCCAAAAATCATCCGGCCATCATCATCATCCTTATCACTATAATCATCATCATCATTCACCGGTGTGGAAAGCAACGGGAAGCTACCACACCTGCAATTCCCTAGAAAGGCTGTAAAGCATAGCATGAAAATGCTATGATTGGAGTGAAAGTCCTGCCTTCGGGCAGAATTACTATGGATGGCTGGTGGGGAATTGACTAGTCGTGCGCCGTAGCCGTGAGGTTTAAGAGATGATGCCTGGTGCAGAAAGATTTAAAACTCATAGTTTAGCTACTATATAGTATGTCAGTGTTTACAGTGTCGAAAGCTTTACTGAAGTCCAAGAGAGTTAACATTGTCGTCTGGCCATTGTTCATTGCTTCCCGCACATCTTCGTTTACTTTAAGAAGAGAAGATGACGTACTGTGGCCTGTTCTAAAACCTGACAGGTATGGGACGAGTATGTCGTCAATTGTCCATAAACAATACGTTCCAAAGCCTTAGAAAGAACTGGGAAGATGCTGATAGGCCTATAGTCGATTGTTCTTATAGGCATTTTAATTTTAGAGAATGGTCTAACTAAAGTTTTTTTCCAAAGTTCAGGGACATTTGAAACCAAATCATCATTTTAAAACCATAAAATTATAGGCCTAAACAAAGAAATTCAGTTAAAACTTTAAATCTACTGTATTATACGGTTAAACAAAATAATAATAATAATAATAATAATAATAATATTAATAATAATAATAATAAGTGATAATAATGCACTATCATCTTCCATGAATAATGTTACGATCTCAAGGCTGAATTTTCAATCCATTTCTTCCACGGACGTCCCAAAGATCCCTTTCCACGTGGGCAGAAACATATCTTTCAGGATTCTATTCTTAGACATAGGTTACACATGAGTTTTCGAACTGTATTGGTACTTGTTTATAAAATGGAAAACTGATTATAATTGAAGACCTTGCAGGACCTTTTCATTTCTTTTTGTGATCAAATCGGGAATGACTTACTGTCAATCTTATGAATTTCATCATGCTGATTGCGATACGATGGATGTCCTTATTTCTTATTGTCCTTACCCCACTTCCATAACATAGTACTGGTTTTGCTAATGTTTCATATAGTCGTATTATTGTATTTGCACTATAGAATGTTTAGTAATTTTGTTAACTTTGCAATTTCCATTATTTTATTGTATTTTTTGGATTTCATCAGCTATATCTAATTCATCGAAAAAAGACAATTTGTACCCGGGAAAAAATAATTTACGCTTTCACGCAATTAAATTGTTAAACAAATTTTACTTAAGACAGAGTATTTCCCACGAAAGGTCATCACTTTTATATCTTCTACGTTGATCTCCATATCGTACTTTCCACCTACAATGATTAAATTATATTCTGAAAATTGAAGATCTTCTTTCATTAGTTGCTACAAGCATCTGCAAAAAGTAGTGCGTCCATTTCTGGATAATTCTGTTCACGTATATAATAAATACCAGTAGTGAAAAGCCACAATCTTGCTCAACACCTCTGTACATTTTTCGTCACTGTGATATTTCTTTCCTGACTGCAATTAAAATTGTTTTAGGCCTATATATCCTGTGTTGAAGATATTTTATATAAAATGTTGTGGGACTTGATCTTATGCTAAAATCAGTAATCATTTGTTAGGATTTAGTCTATTAAAGGCTTTTATAAATTCAATAAAGACAATATGAATCTTTAAGTTAAAATCTGTATTTTTAATCAAAAGTTTGAAAGTATGTCATCACAACAGGATCTTCCTTGTCGAAACCCATTCTGTTCTCCCTCCATGATATTTTCATAACAGGTATACATTTATTTTTAACGATAGGCCTATATGCAAATTTTTATACCCAGAATTTACGAGGCTTATTCCTCTATAATTATCAAATTTATAAATCTCCCTTTGTGTGTATAATAATAATAATAATAATAATAATAATAAATAATAATAATAATAATAATAATACATTCATATCAATTTCTACGGCATCATTACTTCTGCGGAATTCTAGGAACCGCCACTATCTTCACATCCCTTGCCTGTTGCTCCAATACTCGTGCCTCATGCCCACGAGAACAGAGCAACTTGAGCTCGCTATTTACAACAACGAGATAATTACGTCCGGTTTAATCTCTACCTTTGTAAGTACTTTTACATGTCCCACGCCATCCGGCCCTTATAGGGACACGATCTGTCGTTAGAGGATTTTTAACTGTAGATCACACACACATACTTTTTGACCACACAAAGATATGGATGGCCTCCCGGATAAGTGATAAGCTCAATACCAGGGTCACCTCCGAGACAACAGGAAAATTTAATACAACAAACACCATTTACTCATGCATCCATACCAAGTACGACGAATATGATATGGATATTTGTGATTGCCAGATGGTGTTTCGAGACTATTTGGGGTTTTGAAATTACCTGTCATTTGCATCATTCTGATCTAAAAAATAAGTTCACATTACTGGCTTCATTCTGTCAGAGATATCAAACAACATAGCACCTATGTAAATTAGACTTTATTATACTTAATTATTAATTTTGATGTTAAAAATGCTGACACTTTTTGTTTTGTTATTAACGTCACAGCATGCATACATTATTTATGCGCCTCCTGCTGCGATAGGAAGTTGGCTTACACTACGAGATAAATATAATTAGTTAAAAATCCATCCACGAGCAAACTGATATCAGAGGATTCCGAATATATCAAATTAATTTGGTTATAAAATACACAAAAGGAAACAAATGGAGATCATTAAAGAGTATTATTGAATTTAATTAAGTTATTATGGACTGCAATTACAAGATAAATGTTTTAATTGGATTTTATTTAGAAAAATAAAGGTAATTTTCATATGCTAATATGTCATAAATTTTTTAGTATAATAAGCACAAAACTAATAAACCTTTTTCTCTATTTTTTCTTAGTTTAATCCCTTCCTTGTAGATATTTCACGTGACTTATGTCAGAATGTATAGACACATTTCTTGTAGGGAGATGATTTTCAATTCTGTTACATATATAAAGTTTTTTCCCCCCACAAGGGCATTGATGCCTTTCAGGAAGAGTGATCAACTCAATGTCGGAGCCACCTCCGAGACTACACGAACAATTAAGACGACATAAATGTCATTCACTCGTACATTGATACTAAATAATGCGGATATTATATAGATGAAGACGTCCTGTCGTGTTCGGGAATAATTTGGCCCTTAAAACCATCTGACATTTAATAATAATAATAATAATAATAATAATAATAATAATAATAATAATAATAATAAATAACTCACTGGTAATATCGAACCCATAGATTCATGTCCACGCGGACATAAACTCTCCATACACCCATATCCTGAGATATTTTCTAATTATTCCCTCAGAGTGGAATTCTTTACTGTGGATTTTTTTGAGCTTGGAAAATCTCTTTCAGTGTATAATTAGATAACTAAGTGCGTTTCTATTTTTTTTCTCCACAATTCACAATTAAATACATATTGTATCGTACATTTTCATCTGTGGATTCACTGCCCTTTAGTTCAGTTTTAGCTTTCCTTATAATAATGAATCACTCTCTCCTATAGGCCTACTGAACTTTATTCCTCCATCCTTTAACTCCCATAGCTCTCAAATCTTCCTCGACATCATCCAATCATCTTATTTTCTGCTGCCCCACTTTACGTTCTGCTGCCCCACTTTACGCCGACATTCCTGTTTTGAATTGAATATTATTTTTGGAATACTGTCCTCTTCCATCCTAATGACATGCCAACCGTTCAGTCCTCGGGCCTTAATTCCAGCTACATATCTTTCCTATTCCATGCTATATCTTATCTTATTCTTCATTGTCCACTATCAAGTTTTGGTCCATATGTCTTCCCCATAAAATTATGATTTCAATCTACTTGTTAATGTACAAGCTTCATTTCCATAGGCAGACTGTTAAAAATTATATTTTTTTTTTGTATTAACATAATAAATGTATTTTACATTAAAAAAGTAAAAATATGAGGAAAAATATGCAATTAATAACAAAAATGTAAATGTATTTAATGATATATTTTTTATATGTGGTAAGTGATTTTCTAATTCATGGACATTTATAATTTTACTACCGTATGTATAAGCAAGTGGAGTCCTGCACCATAGCCGAGTGGTTAGGGCAAGATGCCTTGGCCCAGAGCCTCGGGACTTCCGCTGGTTCGAGTCTCCATGGGAAGAAATTTTCTGATGGAATTTCAGCCAGTATGGGATCGTTGCCCACCTAACTAACTAACTCACTGGCTCTATCGAACCCGTAGGTTCAAGGCCGCGCGGATATAATCTCTCCGTATATCCCTATCCTGAGCTAATGTTTTCCAATCATCCCCTGTATAATCCACTTCCCTCAAAACATGGATAATGTAATTCTCCCACATCATTCCTGGTCTACCAACTGGCCGTATTCCCTCTGGTTTTCCTACCAGAAGCTTCCATGCACGTCTTTCATCCCCCATACGTGCCACATGTCCTGCCCATCGCAGCCTACGAGACTTAACTGTTCTTATTTTATTTGGCTTCCTATACATATCATGTAGCTCACTTTTATGCACCTAGCTAGCACCGTGTGGAATTGGGTGGTTACAATAAGTGGCGATTTCAGGTTGATAAAACCAGCTATAACAGCCGGGAACCCGACATGCTGACCTCTTGCAACCCTAGACTGGCTGTATGATGATCTAACCCTGTGATCAACATTTGTGGATGTGAGGTCAGCAGCCGGATGGTAGGCCTAGGGCCTTCTGCGCCTGTCGCGCCATGGTGTTTGTTTTATAAGCAAGTGGAAATAACATTTAATTACAAACAAATCCCAGCCTTGGTTATTACTGCATATTGTGTAATTCAACACAAATTTAAGTAACTTTTTTTGCGTGATAGTGCGTTTTGTCGTACTTACAGCAATGGTGACTATGGCTGAAAGTTCAACTTCCTACATTTCGAGGTTTTCAACCTAAATAACTATACTCTAATATTACATGTTACAAACCACGTGTGGGAGGTAAACCCTGCCCTCTACGTATACTACATACAATGTATATACAAAAAATATCCAAAAGGTAGTGTTTACTATACATTACATGAAACAAATCACTGCATTTTAAATTAACTGAACTTTATTTGAAACAATATCTTATTCTTCTTCGGCTTTCCCCCACTTATAGGTTTGCCGTCTTCAGTTTCCATTTATCTCTAGTATTCCAATCTCCCTCTTCCAAATTCCTATCATCCATTATAGTTCTGATATAGATTTTCCATTTCCATCTTGGTCTGCCACGTTTATTTCTTCCAGGGGTGACCACTGGTATATATTTTTTGACCATCTTTCATTTTTGAAAGAATATAAAAAATAAAATGCGTACGCCATTATATCATTAAATTGGTCTCGGCCTCCTGTTGTTTCAACTAATAAACATTGCCCACGCTGTTAATGTTAGTCAATTGTTAATAATGAACGCACATATTTCCAACAAAGATATTATTTTACTGTCATTTATTATTTGGAAACACCATTGTGCAAAATATTATGTACAACGCACGTTTCTGAAGTGTTTTACAGAATCTCGGAAAATTAAAAACCTCGCTATCGCTTGTTTTTTAAATATTTTCCTCGCTTCTGTAAAAATCATTTCCCAACCTCGCATCGTAATATACTATTACTCCTTTGTTTTCCATTGTGTTTTAAAAATATTCAATAATTTAAACTAAAGTATCGTATGTATTTCATTGCCAGTTTAGCTCAACACAGCGGGTAGTTAATTATGAAACAACGTGTAGCGGTTTAGGTTGCTAGCCACATGGTAATGAGGTCCACTAATGACACTCTACTATACGAAGAAATGGAAATTATTAAAATTATTATTTTCCTTCTCCGTTTCATAAACACGAAACATGTCTTTCACACTAATCCCCCTCCACTCTACGTCGCATGCAAATCATCTCACTAATTCGTTCATTTGACTGCCTGCAACCTCCTAGAGGTTGTTATGACAGATGTCTGGGTTCTCAAGCACTCACAAATTATGAGCTCAATATCGCAATACGGGCTCAATGAGTAGATTCTAACATTAATGTTTACTTCTGAGTCCACCGCTGTGGTCTCGAGGTAGCATGCTGCCTTGTCACGCAGCGGGCCCGGGTTCGATCCCCGGTCGGGACAGTTTTTCTGGGTGAGGTTTTCATCGGGGTTTTTCCTCACGTGTAAGACAAATGTCAGGAAAACCTTAAGGCCCAAACGGTCCCCGAAATCATATGGCCATCGCAATCTTCATCATTCATATTCATCTTAGATTAAGCTTAGGATTACGGACTCTCCTGGCGCACCACTATCATCATCATCATCATCATACACCATATAATCGGGGCAACGTAACCCCGTCTTCCAGGCGCACCAACCTCAGAAATGGTTTACAAGTACGCCATGCCAGGAGAGAAACCAGGAATATCGAAAGACAACCTGGGGCATTTGTAAAAAAAAAATGTTTACTTCTGAAATCCATTCATCCATAATAATTCTGCCCGAGCGCAGGTCTTTCACTGCAATCATAGCACCTTCAGCTTTACTAGGGAATTGTAGGGTGGTAGCTTCCCGTTGCTTTCCACACCGGTGAAGAATGATGTTGATAATGCTAAGGATGATGATGATGATGGCCGGATGATGTTCGGGGACCGTTGGGCCCTAAGCTTCCTGACATGTCTTATAGGTGAGGAAAAACCCCGAAAAAGAAACCTCACCCAGGAGCCTGTCCCGATCGGGAGTCGAACCGGGCCCGCTGCGTGACAAGGCAGCGCTACCTCGAGACCACAGCGGTGGACACTTCTGATGTATGTACCTAATAATAGTAGTAAGCCAAAGAGTATATATTATTTCATTTAACTTTGATTTTCAACTAAAACTAACTCAATGGCTCTATCGAACCCATAGGTTCACGGCCGCGCGGACATAAGCTCACCATACATCCCTATCCTGAGCTAATGCTTTCCAATCATCCCCTATATAATCTACATCTCTCAAATCGTGAATAATGTTATACTCGCACCTCATTCTCGGTCTACCAACTGGGCGTTTTCCCTCTGGTTTTCCTACCATTATTAATACTTTTAAAACAATAAGTTTATTAATTCAGTAGCTCCAAAAAAATCGTGATTACCCTTATCAGAAATAAATATTAATTAAAGCTTACGTGCAACTCTTTCATACCCCGTGCGTGCCACATGTCCTGCCCACCGCAGCCAACGAGGCTTAATTGTTATTATATCTGGCTTCCTATACATATCATGTAGCTCACTTTTATGTAGTTTTTCCATTCACCTGTCTGTTCATCTCTTTTTTGGTCCAAAGTTTTCCTTAGAACTTTATTCTCAAATACTCATAATCTTCTATCCGAGGTAATTAATACCACGATTCAAAATGATAAAAAATCAACAAATTTTCTCAAAGAATATACATTCCGGATTTACATGCATTTAAAAAGAAATTAGCCTGCGAACTATAAAATCTAGCAAGCACAGTGCATACTATACCAATGTCCATCAATGCGAAATGGAATAGCAAATACCGACTATCGGGACAGTGAGGATAGAACAAAGGACTCAATAGGAATATTAGCATGAGAATAATCAAAGTAACCGCAATATTGTTTTCCTTGTTTTTCGTTCTATGTTATAGAGTAACTTATTGATACAGTTCTATAATATCGGACTGTACTTGTAGGACAAGAATATGTGAAATGGGAGAATAACTTACTGTCTTTAGTGCCAAGTTAAAATAATCTTCAAATAAACTTCTATAATATGAAAATAATTTTAATATATATGAAGTCCACCGATGTGGTCTCGAGGTAGCGTGGTACCTTGTCACGCAGCGGATCCGGGTTCGATTCCCGGTCGGGGCAGGCTCCTGGGTGAGGTTTTCTCAACTATAAGACAAATATCAGGAAGCTTAGGGCCCAACGGTCCCCGAAAATCATCCGGCCATCATCATTATCGCCCTTATTATCATCATCATCATCATCCTTCATCGGTGTGGAAAGCAACGGGAAGCTACCACTCCTATAATTCCCTAGTAAAGCTGCAAAAAGTTACATGAAAATGCTATGATTGTAGTGAAAGATCTGCCCTCGGGCAGAATTACTATGTATGGATGGATAGCCTGCGAACTATAAAATCTAGCAAGCACAGTGCATACTATACCAATGTCCATCAATGCGAAATGGAATAGCAAATACCGACTATCGGGACAGTGAGGATAGAACAAAGGACTCAATAGGAATATTAGCATGAGAATAATCAAAGTAACCGCAATATTGTTTTCCTTGTTTTTCGTTCTATGTTATAGAGTAACTTATTGATACAGTTCTATAATATCGGACTGTACTTGTAGGACAAGAATATGTGAAATGGGAGAATAACTTACTGTCTTTAGTGCCAAGTTAAAATAATCTTCAAATAAACTTCTATAATATGAAAATAATTTTAATATATATGAAGTCCACCGATGTGGTCTCGAGGTAGCGTGGGGGTAGCCTTTTCACGCAGCGGATCCGGGTTCGATTCCCGGTCGGGGCAGGCTCCTGGGTGAGGTTTTCTCAACTATAAGACAAATATCAGGAAGCTTAGGGCCCAACGGTCCCCGAAAATCATCCGGCCATCATCATTATCGCCCTTATTATCATCATCATCATCATCCTTCATCGGTGTGGAAAGCAACGGGAAGCTACCACTCCTATAATTCCCTAGTAAAGCTGCAAAAAGTTACATGAAAATGCTATGATTGTAGTGAAAGATCTGCCCTCGGGCAGAATTACTATGTATGGATGGATATATATGAAAGAGGGTTACTGCTATGAAGTAAAAATATGTTCTGTTATAGAACCGTAAGATGGCATGGCGGACGTTTCCCGCTGCCCTTATGATTTGAGAATATTATAAGGAGAATAAAATTAATGTTTGTACTGAGATGCCTGGATAGCTTGGCCGGTAATCCATTAACATTTAGAGTTAGAGGTCCCGAATTCAAATTCCGGTCCAGGCATTAATTTTTATATTTATGATATACATATTTCCGGTTTTAATAATGTTATACATTTTTCCGGCACCAATGATTTGCCTTCAATTTCCTCCATTCGTCTCTATTATAACACATTTCTTCCTCTATTTCCCAGTCCTTCAAGGTTTCTCTAATCCCTTGGATCCACGTGAGATTTGGTCGTCCTTTCCTTCTTGTTTTTGATTGTGTTCATATATACAGTATTTAGGTGCAAATTAATACAAATTCAAGTTAGTCTAGGAAGTTATAATTTTATGTTTTGCGGCACTAATGATCCGAAATGTTAAAAGAGCTTTTTTTAAATGTACCTTTCTAGCAATAGTCTCCATCTCTTTTGTCCTATTTATATTTTTTTTTTACTTTAAAATACAGATTATGATAATATATCATATTATGTATTTGGCCGACATGCCTAATCAATTTCATATATTCAAAAAAGTGTAGATAAAGTTAACATTTCTTCATTCGTATTTCATAATTGAATGAATAGAAACCATAAAAACCACGAGTTACAAATAACCTTGAAGATGGTTAAATTTTTCGTTTGTGTGTTGTACCTTTCTGCCAACTTGTATTAGAGAAGAAATGGTAAACAGGAAAGAAGCATCAGGATTATTTTGTTTTGTCAGATTCTGCAAAATGACAGTCTGGTTTCTGACCACCCTCCTAGTCGGAAAGCCACTTGAGAGACTAAAGTTATTTTAATGCTAATGTAAGACGAGGAAGTGGGTGAAAGGAAATGCAGGTTTTGACAACCGCGTGAATTCCTCAAGTAGTCCAGCTGATTCCCCATCACGAAGCTTTTTCAGATTAACTTCTTCAGAAAACTACTAGAAAAATTGCAATGGTAGTTCTTGGTTTGCATGATTAAAAAAATGAAACTACATATATATATTATTTATTTTTATCTATACCTACAGTGCATCAAAGTAAAATAACGAGGAATAAAAAAATAATAATCATCTTCATTTCAAGTTTTAGGCGACTCGCCCTTTCCGAATTCAAAATGATTCCTTACATCTCTTCCTAGGTATTCCTACATCCCTTAATCCCTTTGGTTTATAATTATATGCTATCTAGGGCAATCTTGTTTCTTCCATTCTCTGAACTTGCTCTTCCCAACGGACGCGGTGTTGTTGAATTTTTCTCGCAAGAGGCTGATAACGTTATAATACTGAGCAACATAAAGAAATCTTTTTTTGTCTCAGAAAGAAAAGTATGTGATTCTAACAGCATTCTTTCTCCTGAATTCAGATATGATATCGGTTTTTCTCCATCACGCCAGGTTTCCGAGAGACAGGCATTTTTAATTTCAAACACTAATATTTTCTACATTAAGGAACAAACATTTCCATTAACTTCTAATTATATTTCTTATTATTTTGCCCCAGTTTTTAGTTTATTTTTGTCTTTATTATTATGGATAATGACGATTTTCTGCTATATTTCGCCTGTGGAGCATCCCTCTTGATGGTCCAACAATAATCGGCCAGCATATTAGGATTCCATTTGCCTTGATATCTCTTTTTCCATAGCTGAAACCATTTAAGTTAGTTCATTTGGTTTTATTTTACAATGGACAAATGGACGAAAACACGTTTATTAGAAGAATAATTATTTAAATCCATTAATTGAAATTCAAATAATAAACTGTGGGTGATGGAGAAATTCCGAATACATATTTGAAAACGCGATAAAAAACTGCATTAAGTAGAGCTATTGATATTCATGAGACAAAAATCATGTTGACCAGTGTAATAATTACTCAATGTATTTACAATGAACAATGAATGCAAAAATTATAAAGGAATCAGCCTTCTCAATGCGTTATATAAAATATATGCCAGAATTATAAACAAAAGATTAAACGTAATAGCTGAAGCACTCCTAGGAGAAAAACAAAATGGATTCAGAATAGGACGATCCACAACAGATAATGTATTCATTTTACAACAATAAAAATTATAACATAAAAAAATAGAAACTATTTTAGAAAAGCAGAAATTATTTATTTTAATTCAGATATGTTTGAAGCCCTTTAATTTAATTAATATATTGAAGTGGTAATAGAGTTAAATACTAAGGCAAAATAAGTTAAAAGAGGATTTTTATAAGTACTTTATTGTAAAGTGTTTTGGATTTAAAGTTAATTAATAATTTAAGATTGTTAAAATTTTATTTTGTAGGAATGTAACAATATTTTTATCCTTATTCTAAAATTATATTAAAAATAAACAAGGCAACTACATATATTAGAAGCAATAATATCTGTCACTAAGGAACAAATGATCGTAGGCTATAATGAACGCCGAAATGGTTAGTATATCCGGCTGTTATTTGAGGATTGAATTCAGATGTTATATTTATTTTATACCCAATATAAGACCCATAACACTAAGCCTAAGGAAGACACTGAGAAGTTGTTTGATATGAGGCGAAATCTGGTTAGGTTGAAGAACTGTCTTTTGCAGCAAATCATGTAATGTATATCCTGGTGAAATGGAAGAATTCAGAATACCCAGTCTTTTACCTTTATATGCGGTTTTAGTTGTCAATAAGGATACTGAGAGGAATTTCATTAAAACGGTCTATTTTATCATTTAGTATCATTTTACTGTGTCATTAAAATTTATGTTCAGCGAATTTGCGAAATACGCATGAATTACAATTAATTCAGCTAATTGCTTTGCAATTTTTTTTTTCAATGCCCCAGGTTGTAATTTTGATATTTCCGGTGTTCTCTCCTCGCATTGGCGTAATTGTAACCCATTTCTGAAGTTGGGGCGCCTAGAAGGCGGAGTTTCGTTGCCCCGATGATATGACGAGTGATAAATGATAATCAAGCACCAGGAGAGTTCTTAACCTAAACATAACCAAAATTACAGACCATAGACTACCACAGGAATAATTCCCTTTAAGGGAAAATTCCTATAGTTTGACCGGGAATTGAACGCACGACCTCATGAACAGTAATCATAAACGCTGACCACCAGCCCATGAGGCTGCTTATATATGTGTGTGCGTGTGTGTGATAATAAAAATAAATAAAAACATAAAAAATTATACAACATTGAAGTAATTAAAACTAAAGTAAAATACTTTACAATTATTATAAAATCAGTAGAACGTTACGTGTAATAACAATAGAAAATATAAACTTTAAATAATGTAGTATGTACTGTACGAGACCTTTCACCTCTTATGACGAATGTTGAATTCACACAGGAAATGTAAGGGCCGTGTTCGATCCTCCATTAGCGACCACAAGAATGCACTTCCTTGTTATTAGTGTCTTTATAATGATGTGTATCACATTGCGTCGATTCCTGGAAACATGACTGATTGATTACAACTATTTACTTGCAAGTACATCTTCGTCAGGACATAACAGTGCCGTTTTTGTAAACTTAGAGTTTCTTGACTTTCAACAAGGTGAATGCAGGTTCGATACCTACTGCATTCTTGCAAAATACTGACTTTGATTTTTATCATTCTCTCTGATTTATTTATCACTTTATAAATTTGAACATTTTCATTTGAAAATGAAAACAAAGTGTGAAAAAGGTTTTTTTTTATGTCTACACGGTGCTAACATTGGATATTATGCTAGTTTCCGAAATCCAAAATTCGAGGTTCAAATCAGTGGTTGATTTGTTTTGGTAAATTAATGTGTAGCTCTCTTCGAAAGTGAAATGAAAGTAAGAGACCCTTGTCGGAGATTTTACGGTACGTAAAATAACCTGAGGTCTGATGTAAAAGTCCCCGAATTAATTTTGTTGCTCCTTTCAAGCCAAGTGTTGAATCGCGACGCTAATTTACAGATATGTTTAAATTAAATTGAATAAAATACTACCGCTAGTGCTGCTACCACTTATTTTTTTACATTGAAGATATTTTAATATATTAATAAGTTGCATTTAATGTTTTCATATATGAAAATGATGTTTCATATTTGTGCTTATACATTATAACAAAGGAATGTTTTAGTTTACAACAGGTCTAGAGGTTGCAATAAGAATTCTTCTATTCCACGAGATGCAGAAGAAGAGATATAAAATTGAAAATAATAATAATAATTATTATTATTATTATCATAAAAATATAAATATCACTTTCTTTTTCCGATCCTTAATTTATTTACATTTCATTATTATTTGTATATCTATCACGCAATTATTTCGGTTTCATTAGATTTTGGACTGATATAGAAATTAACGGAAATGTTATTTTCACTTCATATTTAAAACACAGATTGTGATACGAATCAATTCTAATAATTATCTTCAAATATTGTCCATCGCTGTGGTCTCGGGATAGAGTCGCTGCTTCGCACATAACGGGAACGGGTTCGATTCCCGATCGGGAAAGATTCCTAGGTGATGGTTTCTTTTGGGATTTTTCCTCACCTGTAAGGCGAATTTCAGGAAACTTTAAGGCCCAAATGGTCCCCGAGCATCATCTGACCAACATCAGTATTCGCCATGTTTAGTATCAATGTATGTATGAATGGTGTAATTCCGTCTTCATATTGTGTTGTGTCGGAGGAGGTACTGACGTTGAGCTGATCACTCATTCAGGAAGACCCTCCATGTCCTTGCGTGGCCAAAAAAAAAATTATAAGTGATCCATTGTTTAAAATCCCTCTCCCGACGAATCATGCCACTGTAGAACCAGGGTGGCGTGTGGCATGTAAAATTTACATATAAGATAAGAAGTTAAACTAAGTTAATAGAGTAAAAAAAGACCGTCTATTAATATTAATGATGTTCTTGTTAGGTTAAATTGGTTTTTTGACAACGTTCATTGATAGTGTTAAATATGGCAAATGCGTTATTTTTCACACTTCACTGTTTTACGTTGTCTACAATATTAAGCAGGATTCACTAAATTATATCACCATATCTTAAATATTAGAAATTTCAAAAGTATGTAATTAACTAGGCCTATAAGTTCTTAACTCAATGTCCTACCTGTAAGCTGTTTGCCTCATATCCACGTGTGATAAACACAGAGATGGGCGGTTGTCTAGTCAGTACGCGATGATATGTGGTCACCATGTCGCGTCCCCAACATTTACAGCTGGTTTTCTCAATTTGACTTACTATAGTTACCGAAATTCATCACGATGCTGGGTGGGCACAGGTCTCATACCGACCGAAATTCCATACGAAATTTCTTCCCCCATGGGCTACAGAGATTTACGCTGTTCAAAAACATATATTATTAAATGATTATATACCGTATCATTAGAAAATTATTCTAATATATAGTATAGTAATCTTTTAATCATCTTAAATATTAATATTTAAAATTGAGTTATAAAGTTAGTGGAAACAGATCATAGAAGATGACTGGAAGGTGCTTGAAGAACGAACAGGCAATCCAATGCCTATACCTTGAAGAGATGTTGATGATTAGGGAGAGGATTATTATATAATAAAAGATACGATTTGCAATGCAGATAGTATATATTATTCAACTGTTTGTGTGTGAAACAAGATAAAAGACAGTCAAAAGTCTTACTTTTCGTTATACTATTCAACTGTTTGTGTGTGGAACCAAAACAAAAGACAGTCATAAGTCTAACTTCTCATCGTACTATGTTCCAATATTAAGTTTAAAAAAAAAGAGTGATCCCACAACAGGCCCGGAGGCTCTTGAGGTAGTAGGAGCTTTTTCTAGACAATCGGCACTTTGTGTCAGCCGGGTTGTCAGCCCTGCGTGTCGGCAGTCTTTACCCCCAGAACAAGCGGCTGGTACTCATTTCCGTTAGAGGCTGAGTCGACCCCAAGGTCATAGTGCCGCCAGAGGGTTTTGGTCAGTTTAAAAATCCAGACCCCAACGGGACTCGAACCCTCGACCCTCCGGCTTGTAGCTCAGTGCCTTAACCACTATGCTACGGCATGCCCCAATATTAACTTTTATACATAAAAATTCGCTCCCTATCGATGATGAATATTAGAAGGACACTAGTAGTAAACATTTGCTATTTTAAAAAAAACTAGGATACTAGGATCCAGATTGACTACACCCCAAATAAATATTCAAATTACATAAACCTAAGAATTATCTTAGATTTATTTTTATTTTTCGTATGAAAATTATTTACCGTCCCAGATAATTACATACTTACATTATTCACAATGACGGAAATGTCGTTACTGCTCCGCGTTCTCAGGAATTATATTTTTCCTTACTAGTTAATAGAGGAAAGTATTTAATAATCTCCTTGTTTAAACATATAAAAATGTAGTATAACAAAGGATTTTCTAAGAATTTAACATAGAAAATTACTTTTTAATAGCATGTTCTTAATATAAGATTTCATTTTAAAATATTGTAATATTTAGAGAGAAATTAGAATAGAACTGTATACAAGGGAGGCATGGGCCATAACTTAATATCCACTAAGCTATGAGCAGCTGTTTACCATCGCTATTAACTTACAAACTTTAGGACACCCCCCTCTATAAACAATTTAAGAATTTGAACACAATGAACATTATTAAGGTACCTATCTTAAGCACTATTAATTTTCAGGAAACTGTATAGGCATATTCTTTTACCACACGATTTAAGCATTTACTTAAAAATTATTTTAAAAATAATGTTGGGATGAGATGCCTTGCCTTTCAAAAAATGTTAAACTGAAAAAAAAATATGAAAAAGCTCCTGGCGCAACAGGCCTACAAGGCCCTTAACCTACCAGCCGGATGCTGGCCTCACATCCACATGTGTCAATCAGTCAGTGTAGGGGTGACATGTGGTCAGCATGTAGAGTCCCCCAGCCGTTATAGCTGGTTTTCTCAACCTGGAGCCGCTACTTATTGTAGCTACCCAAATGCATCACGATGCTGGGTGGTCACCGGTCCCATACTGGCCGAAATACCATGAGTAAATTTCTTCCCCCATGGAGACTCGAACCAGCGCAAGTCCCGTAGCTCTGCGCCAAGGCTTCCTGCCTTAACCACTCGGCTACGGCGCGGGACAAAACTGAAAATATACAAAACTATTATTCTACCAGTTATATTATATGGATGCGAAACACGGACTCTTACTTTAAGTGAGGAAAGAATATTACGAGCATTTGAGAATAAAGTTCTTAGGAAAATTTTTAGACAAATGAGAGATGAACAGGCAGGTGAATGGAGAAGACTCCATAACAGTGAATTACATGGTATTTATAAGAAGCGAGATATAATGAGAACAGTTAAGTCTCGTAGACTGCGATGGACAGGACATGTGGCACGAATGGGGAATGAAAGACGTGCATAGAAGCTTCTTGTAGGAAAACCAGAGGGATAAAGCCCAATTGGTAGACCAAGAATGAGGTGGGAGAATAACATTAACTATGATTTCAGGGAAGTCGATTATACAGGGGATGATTGGAAAACATTGGCTCAGGATAAGTATGCATGGAGAAATTATGTCCGCGCGGCCATGAACCTATGGTTCCAATAGGGCCTGTGAGTTAGTTAATTAGTTAGTTGGGATGAAATCCTGCTCCTCCTTTATTTATTGACGTTCTTTAACAGCTAAGGTCATTAAAGTCTCAATTCAAATCAGATGAAATTTGCTTAGGGACCTTGATTTCAGGCTTGAGATTCCTTTAAACTCATTGACCCCAAAGGCCTAGAAGACTCTTGGTCTATCATCCGGCTGCTAGCATGACATCCATGTGTTAATCACAGAAGTGTACGATCATCCAGCCAGTTTAGGGGTGATGTGTCAGCATGTCGTTTCATACAGCCGTTATAACTGGTTTCCTCAATCTGGAGCCACTGCCTAGATATATTATTGCTACCCAAATTCCTCATGATCGGTCCCATACCGGCCGAAATTCTATGTGAAAACTTCTTCCCCACGATAATTCTAACCAGCGCAAATCCCGTAGCTCTGCTACATGGCACCATGCCGTAAACCGCTCGACTATGGCGCGGGATATGAGGTTATCTTATGACACATACATCTACTACACGCGGCACACAATCTTACTTCCCTTTTTAAGCAAGTCACGTTTAAGATTTTTAAGCCCTAAAAAATTAGGCCTAATATTCCTCGGCTGGGATTGAACAGGCGAACCTTGAAACGAGAGGCGAGCACGGAAACCATTTTTTATGGGGACCAACGTCATGCTCCTATATCAAGTTAATTTTATTATTAAAACAAATAAGTCAAATGCAGTTCGAATACAAGTGGACTTTTATTTAGTTAATTTAATTATTATTATTAGTTACAGGTCTATTTGTATTTTTAAATATAGTTTTTTTACATGGCATTATCTTTTGAACTACGTATTATAAATCATTGAATATAAATAGAAATTAATTCAAGAAATAAATATATTTCCAATTTAATATCGAGAAATTAAAATGTATATATCCATCCATAGTAATTCTGCCATGCTTGCAGCTTTCCCAGGAACTGTAGGTGTGGTAGCTTCCCGTTGCTTTCCACACCGGTGAAGGATGATGATGATGATGATGATAATGCTGAGGATGATAATGATAATGGTGATGATGGCCATATGATTTCAGGGACCGTTTGGGCCTTAAAATTTTCCTGACATTTGTCTTACAGGTGAGGAAAAACCCCGATAAAAACCACACCCAAAAAAACTGCCCCGACCGGGGATGAACCCGGGCCCGCTGCGTGATAAGGCAGCACGCTACCTCGAGACCACAGCGGTGGACACGTTACACATAATTAAATTAATTATAAAGTACAATAACACTTTTTAGAGTACCTGAAAGGTTCACAATAAAGTCAAGTGGCACGCGCAAGAGAATTAACCCTTTCTTACATCACAAAGAAATCCTCCCCAAGCAGGTGAAGGGGTTAGAGATCAGAAAAAAAAAACTCGTTTTTATAACCGCGACATTGAATCGGATCCACGCGACCAGTGGCGCTGATTGTAAAAGGTTACTTGCTTACACTAGCATTGAAGTCTCCATCACTACTTATGATTACTTCATTGTTAGCATCTCCAGTTCCTTTGTATCCTATGTGACATACGATAGATTAAATTTTTTCTTACTCTATAAATACACAAGATCGCTTAACAATGATGTTACTTAAGTTGCTTTATATTCATTTTTTTTTACTTTATTTCTAACTATTAAGGTTAGGTAATTCTTGTGTCATAAATGATGAAAATTGGAAGTCCCATTAGATTAACACTTTATTTTTTAATGTAGGGCTAAATAGTGTAGCTACTTGATAACTCATAACAAAAACGAAATTGTAAATCTTCACACTAGATTTAGACTCACATAAAAATCCCCAAATTTAGAAGCAAATAACTACATTTGTCTTAAAAATAAACATTAGGCCTACTTGTGTTAAAAATCATTAAACACACAAATTACAATTTTATTTCTCATAATACCACATCAGGATAATCTCTTTGTTAGTGATATTCGGTGTAACAGCTATCATAACTATATAGCTTCCCAGAGATTCAAGGATTTGATTCCAGTCTATACCAAAACCATTTTTATTTCGATTAGGGGCTCGAATGGTATCAGCATAGCGAAGCGAGGCGAACTGAGTAGGTTCTTATTATGAAAATTACCAAAATCCGGTTAAGAAAACTGTGACTAAGGTTGAGAGAATATGTCATACTAACCACGTGACTTCCTGTACTGTATTCTGTGCCTCGGATATATAACGGGCGGCGATGGATAGAGATGTGACACGAATGTGGGATTAAGTGAGGCGTGGAAATTTCGTATACTAATACCGGAGGGAAAAGTTCCCAGCAGGTAGACTAAGAATGAAGTGGGAGAATAACATTTGCGAAGATTTGAGAGAAATGATTACGCAGAATATGATCGGAAAACATAAGCTCAGAATAGGGATGTTGGAGAACTTGGGTCCGCGCGGCCATGAATCTCGGGGTACATTAGTGCTAGTTAGTTTTTGTCAAATAGTATAAATGTTTCATATTATTTAATATTAAATTTTAGAGAAATTTCTTAAAAAAGTACTAAGTCTTTGGTCTACTAGCCGGTTGCTGATATCACATCCATATGTGTTAATCATGGTACGGATGATCTTCCATCCAGTGTAGGGGTGACATTTGGTCAGCATGCCAGGCACCAGTCGTTATAGCTGGTATTCTAAACCTGGAAGCCGCTAATTACACTGAGCAACAAAAAATAAACTTTTTTGTCTCTGAAAGAAAAATATGTAATTCTGATAGTATTTTTTCTCCTGAATTCAAATATGATACCGGGTTTTCTCCATCACGCAGGGTTTCTGAGAGACAGGCATTTATAATTATTTCAAACACTTTAATATTTTCTACATTCGTAACTACACAATATTCGAACATTCGGACTCACATAGAAAGTAAGAAATGACGATTTTCTGCTATATTTTGCCTGTGGAGCATCCCTCTTGATGGTCCAACAATAATCGGCCAGCATATTAGGGTTCCATTTGCCTTGATATCACTTTTCCTATAGCTGAAACCATTTGAGTTAGCTCATTTGGTTTTATTTCACAATGGACAAATGGACGAAAAAACGTTTATTAGAAAAATTATTATTTAAATCCATTAATTTAAATTGAAATAAAAAAATGGAGAAATTTCAAATACATATTTGAAAACACGATAAAAAACTGCATTAAGTACAACTAATGGTACTCATGAGACAAAAATCATGTTGACCAGTGTTATTAAATATATCAAAATTCCTCATGAAGATTGGGTGGTCACCGATTTCATATAGGCTGAAAATACATGAGAAAATTTCTTCGGCATGGGGATTTGAATCAGCGCAATCTCTGCGGCTGTGCTCTAAGACATTGGTGCCTTAACCACTTGGTTACAGCAAGGAACGGCTAAGAATTGAGGATTAATGTAATTTGACTTCATTTGATGCAAATTTTGTTTTTAATGCACAGTGTTCTCAAGAAACGTCTTATAAGAGCGTGAAGAGATCACACACAGAAGATGAAGTTGCTGTCATGTGTACTTAAGTTCGGGAAGATGTCGGTCTGTGAAGAGGTAGTTAGGTAGTTTTGACTGGAGTGTTATACATCCGCGTGTTCTGACAACTCTAAATTAAAATCGCATCAAGATCCAGACTCGGCCTCTTCCTGAGCGTGGAAATAAGCACAGCACGAGCTGCAACAGCAGAAACTCCCGGCAACAGTGACATATACCAATCTTCCAATAACCACAACATTAAATAATTACTTTTTTAAAATCGCTTCTCCTCTTCATCGTAGTTCAGTGTCTCACTTTCACATGCCGCACGCCACCTGAGTCTTTCAATGGGACGACCTGTCAGGAGAGGAATTTTAAATTTTAGACATACTTTTTTGATCACACAAGGACCTTAAAGCTTTCTGACATTGTCTGACAGGTCAGGATAAACTCCGAACAAAAAACATCACCCACAACTTGACCTGATCAATAATCGAACCCGGCCCGCTGCGTACAAGGTAGGGGCGATACTCCGATACAGTCACTACTTTTCAAAATTATAGCAAATAATAATAATAATAATAATAATAATAATAATAATAATAATAATAATAATAATAATAATAATAATACTAATAATAATAATAATAATAATAATAATAATAATAATAATAATAATAATAATAATAATAATAATAATAATAATAATAATAATAATAATAAACATATCTAGCAGATTACTATTAATGATATATTAGAAAAAAGAAATGCAATTTAAGGGGTTATTAAGATTCAAAAACCAAACGAGCTTGTATATTGTTTGAGAATTACATAAAGATTTATTATTTTTAATAATATCAAGAATTATGCTAGATTTTTTAGTATTTATTTTATTGCAAGCAGCTTTTGTGTCCCTCTTTCATTATACATTTTTGTCACATATCCTGCCCATCAGAGTCTGCGAGATTTACTGCTCTTATTACATATGATTTCCTATAGATAAAATGAAATCACTGGCCATTGTTGCGTGGTTTTATCCATTCATCCCTTCGTCTCTATTTAGTCCAAAACTTTTCTTAAGCAAGTTAATCTTATATCTTCATTTAAAACAAGAATATGAACGTTTCTCATCCATATAGGCCTAATACAACTGGAATTATCGCCATTTTATATATATTTTTTAGTTTAATATATTTTGAAGGAATTTGGGATGACAGGAGTGTCTATAATACATAACATGTAGCAAGTGTTTCCTTAGTTCACTCTAAGCTTAATTTCTACACCTCATTCTTATATGTTATCGTTGCTATGTACGAGTAAGTTATTACATTATTATTATTATTATTATTATTATCATCATCATCAATGTTATCATTATATTATTGTTTTTATTATTATTATTATTATTATCGTATAAAAGGTCCACCGCTGTGGTCTCGAGGTAGCGTGCTGCCTTGTCACGCAGCGGGCCCGGGTTCGATCCCCGGTTGGGACAGTTTTTCTGGGTGAGGTTTTTATCGGGGTTTTTCCTCACCTGTAAGACAAATGTCAGGAAAACTTTAAGGCCCAAACGGTCCCCGAAATCATATGGCCATCATCCTTATCATTATCATCCTTACCATATCATTATCATCATCATCCTTCACCGGTGTGGAAAGCAACGGGAAGGTACCACACCTACACAATTCCCTAGTAAAGCTGCAAGCATAGCATGAAAACGCTATGATTGCAGTGAAGGACCTGCCTTCGGGTAGAATTACTATGGAATGGATCGTATAGAATGTTGTTTGCAAATTAATTCTCTTTTGTGAAATTAATCAGAATTATGTTTGGAATATCTGATATTTTATGTAAGAACTGTGACGTTATCAATATTTCTTATTAAAAACTATTAAAATAAAGACAGCATTTATTATACTTTTTTTAGCCTAGATGTGTAATATACAATACCAGGACCTGAGAATTCAACAAATTGTCATGCGGTAAACTTTATTTTTTTTCTTTTTTCTTAATCAGAATTTTTAAAACCGTAGACAATATAAAATATAAGTAGAGACACTAAAAATAATTTTACGAATGAATGAATTCTTTATGCAATATCTGTAATTTTAAAGAGTACATTACAAAAAAAAATTACATTTACATAGGGTAATGGAAATGGATAGTTAATGAAAGATGAGGGAAATACTGAAGAAGTGGCTGAATTGAACTAACTAGGAGCAATTATTACGAATAGAAATGAGGCGCAAAAATAAATTAAAAATAGGCTAATTCTGGAATTGCATACTATATGCACTGATCACGACTGTTGTCATCTCAACTTCTCTCGAAAACATTAAACTGAAAATATAATAAATGTGTTATTTTCATATTTATGGATGCGAACTGGACTTTTAATTTAAGGGGTAAGGAAAGACTACGAGGATATTACAATAAAGTTCTTAGGAAAAATTCTGGGCCAAAGAGAGAAGACGTATAGACCGGCGAATGGAGAAGACATCGTAACACTGAGTTACATGGTCTTTATGGGAAACCATATATAATAAGAACAGTTAAGTCTCGTAGACTGCGTTGGGCAGAACATATAACACGAATCGCAGATGAAAGAGAGAGATAGCGCCCAAAAGGTAGGCCAATAATGAAGTGGGAGAAAAACATGAACTATGAATCGAGGGAAGTAAATTATACAGGGATGATTGGAAAACAGTTCAGGATAGGGATATATGGAGAGCTTTTCTCCGCGGGCCATTAACCTAAGGGTTCAACAGTGCCTGTGTGTTACGGTAGTTAGTGTAGTGTACATTCTGAAATAGGTTCAAGTAATGTAAGTAATAGTATGGTATTCTATTTAAGCATTTTATTATTTACCTATTTATATTTTTTAAAATCGGCCCCGGTGGACTAGTGGTTATGCTCCTTGCCTCTGGTCCCAAGGGTCGCGGGTTCAAACCCGGCCGGAATCGATGGATTTTTTAGGACGGAAAAATCCAAGGAGCAAGTCCTCCGGGAGGGACTTTAAGCCGTGGGTCCCGAGTCTGAAGATTTTCAGGCTCGTAAAAAATCCTTAAGCCTGAATGAAAAGGCCTCTAAGCAAAATTTACCAAATTTTCCCGTCCTAGTAGGCTACTACCTTGGTTTCCTAGATATCAGTATGAGGTGGAACGCTGACCACGTACCACTCAAAATGACATCTATACGAAAACAAGTGTAACTAAATTAGTATGGTTAAAATTCTTCCCTGTAGGGGGAGAGCGCCTAAATCTCTGTAAATGGAAAATATAGGCTTACAATACAATATTTTTAAAAAGTTGAATATGTTTTAAAATATATGTGTCGAGTAAAGTCAGAAAATAAGTACTTGGATGCCTGAAGGAAAAGTACATTATCAAACGTTCCTGAAATATCTCTTAATATAATTTTATTTTATTACTATTTTTATAAAAAAAAGGGATCCATTTTATTGCTAATGAATGCATATTATTATGTTTTAAGACCAATTTTTTTACTTCAGTTTTAAAGGTCCAACGATCTCATAATGCCATCCAGTTCTTTACTAGCATTGTACATCTGTTTCTCAGAAGACTATAAAAAGAGCAGTTCAGCAATAGCTTGGGGCTATTATTTTTTTCTTTAAAATGCATATTTACGACTTCCATTAAGGTCATTATAAGAGCGAGACTTTTTTTCCGTGGGATCTGTATCTGCTTTTAGTGCTGGATTAAGGCCAAAGAAAGCCTCGAGTGAAAATTGTACCAAGGTAATGTGATAATTACAATTCAATATGAATAACTCTTTTGTGTCAATATTTGTGCTTTATATTATTATAAATATTACCAGGGGCATTAAAAATAGTTACATACCTGTAAGTTCATTTTAATTTCACTCTTACTGTTCACAGCGTTTTTAAATATGAAGAGTTATTGGTAATAAATAAAAATGTGTAAATCAATTGATTTTTTAAGAAAATCATAATTAAAATTTGACTTTTTAAAGACTCGGTTTTAAAGAGTCAGTTCCAACTTTTTTTTTTGCTTTATAAACGCACATATTCTCCTTATTTACACTTTATGTGCATTTTTATTACCTTGGAACGTCTATCGCTTTAAAATGAAACATTACTCTCCAAAAAAAAAAATTGTTTATTGGTAAGAAGACGCAATGTCTAAACAATTATATTTAATAAGGGATATTTTTCATTGTTTTAAACTAATTAAAGCATTTATATTCAAAGAAATGATTAGATGAGGAATGTGCCGACATTGTAAAGAAAATAAAGGTAGCAAAAATGAATTAGTTTGACGAGCCAAAATAAATAAATTTAAACAAATAGTAACATCAGAAGGGAAATTAGTAGGTTTTAGAGATTAAAAAAGAGGAAATATTTTAGAGAGAATATTAATAATCTCGCAATGATGGCAAGCAAAAAGAACATCAGAGATTAAAACAGGGATTTAGGATAGAAAGGAAAGAGTTTCAGGCTAGATCAAATATAATTAAAATCTATATGGCGATAAGATTGCAGATTCCAAGAGTAGGCTACATTAAAGATGCAAAAATAACAATCAGCTATTAAATTTACATGCAGAACAGGATATTGAAGAGAAGATTTACAGATAGCAGAAATATTAGCCACCGAGCCAAAACACATTAAAGGCTGAAATGGCGATAGAACAATTTAAAATGTATAAACCATCAGATTCAGGTGATCGCAGCGGAACTGATAAAATCAAGGGGATATAAATTAATGACAACATAAATAAATTTAATCTAATGTGTGGCACTATTAAAACAGCCCTTAAAAACACAAGAAAAGAAACAAAAATAAAATTTTATAAAATAATGGCAGTTCCTGTATTGATGTATGGATCAGAATGTTGGACTATCACTAAAAGTCAAGGACAAAGATTGGAAGCAGCTGAGATGTGATTGTTAAGAAATATAGCAGGATATACTCTGCTGGATAAGAAAATAAATTAAGATATAAGAAAGATACTAAATATTTCCAAACTTACAGACCGAATAATTAAACATAGGAACGACTGGAAAGAACATATTGATAGAATGCCAGAAAGAAGACTTCCAAAATTATTGCTAAATTATAAACCGCACGGAAGGAGAAATATTGGACGCCCACACAGAAGATGGTCTGAACAATTTTAACAATTCTAGCTTTCATGAAACCGGAACGAGTCAACAGGCTTAATCCCTGGATGATGATGATGACGACATATCGGTTGTTTAATTTGGGAAAGAGACTCTTGCGCTTCTAAATAAATGTAAAACATTATCACGTAAATATCTTATATATTGTATAATAAAGGAGATAAAAAGGATTAAAAAAAACTATAGAGGAATCTCATTCCTTAAACTTGGTGTAAAATTGTAACAAATATATTAGTATCCGGATTTACCCCTTATATTGACGACGTAATAAGATCATCAATGTGGATTTAGAAGACACAGGCGCTGTACATCAACTATATGTTAGCTTCAAAAAATATATGCAATTCAATTAGGAGGAACTTCATAATTTGTAAAAGTTAGTAGACTTATTCAAATGTGTCTAAATGGTATACAGATTAGGATGCGCGTAATCAAATAGTTTTCAGAAACTTTTGACGTTCTTGTTAGGATAAAGCAAGGATATTCAATATCTCCTCTACTATTCAATGTTGTCCTAAGGAATGCTACCACATCTTTAAAGGATCAAGTATTAACAAGTTGTTGGTATATACTGATGATGTAATATTAGACAACAGCGAGGAGATACTAAGCACCAACATCTGCATTCTAATTCCAATAAATTAGAGCTGGAAGTAACTGTCAATAAAACTAAATATATGACCACACATAGAAATATATTATAAAGATGAAATTGAAATTAATGACAAATGAGGGAAATTTTGAAGTGGCTGATTTTAAATACCCAAAAACAATAACACTGGTCGACAAGGTTTTCTTCACAAGAAATCTGATTAGCGGATCTAGTGCATTTTTTCATGCTGAAATCAGAAATGTAGTCAGAATTTTTCCATCAGGCACAGTTTTTTTTGTGACAGCTACTTTTTAAAATCTTATTTTAGCATTCTCTTTGACCTTTTATAGGAAACTACTCTATATTTAGCGATTTTATTCAAGTTGTATTCAAGGAAATTATATACAATGTCATGCTGAAGCATCAAAAGACAAGACTGCTCAGGTTCATTCATGTTTTGACATGCTCAGACCTATTAATCTGGCATTGTGATGTGTCAGTCTCACTACGTTAAAAAAGTAATGGCCTAAACTTGAATCCCTTATCCCTGGCCAGAAAAAAGTGTCACATGTCCCTTTAGTGAATCCTGAAAAAATATATTTACCGCAATTGCATATTAAATTAGGAGTAATGAAAAATTTCGTCAAAGTTATGGATAAACTTTCTGAAGGGTTCTTATACTTGAAATAGAAAATTTTCCCAAAATCGGTAAGGCTAAACCGAAAGATGGAATTTTTATAGGACCACAAATATGACCATTAATGACTGATGAACATTCTGAGGACTGTTAAATCCACTTGAAAAAGTAGCCTGGCAGTCATTCAAAAATATATGTTGCAATTTCCTTGGAAACCATAAAGCAGAAAACTATCGTGGCCTGATCTTCTGGATTCTAATAAAGCAACATGTACCGGTATTTAAAAATTTACTTCTTGGACTCTCACTTAGGCTTCTTCCCGGAAATTCTTGGGGCTGTCAGTGATGAGCACGGTGAGCATTATCATCAGCAAATTTCTACAATGGCAAACAGGTACCAAGGCAATTTGAGTTGTAATATTCTGGCTGACCACTGTTGGACCAAGAAGAGAGATGTTTCAGATACAAAATATGCCCGAACATCTAGGTAAGTCAGAATGAGTACTATTATAAAAAATTCAAACAAATATCATACAAAACTCCTGCCTGATGGGGAAAAACTGATATGATATTTTAATTCAGCATGAAAAATACTTACAGAATATATTATTTTTATTCTTGTAAAGAAAAGTTCATTTTTGTAGACCTGTGTAATTATACACAGGTGCAGAAAAAAATTAAACATAGACTTAATTCTGGAAATGCATGTTATTACGCATTATAGGGACTTATGTCATCTCAACCTTTCTAAAAAAGCGTTAAACCGAATAAATAAATATACAAAATATGTTTTTCCCCCTTATGCTATATGGATGTGAAATATTGACTCTTACTTTAAGAGGGGAGAAAGTATGAGTATTTAAGCATAAAAATTGTTTAACCAAAGAGAGACGGACAGACAGGTGAATGGAGAAGACTTCATAATAGTGGCTATATGATCTATATGGAAAATCAGTTAAAACTCATAGAATGCGATAGGCAGGACATGTGGCACGAATGGCGAATGAAAAATGGGTGGAAACTACTTGTAGGAAATCGTTCAATAGATATGCCAAGGATGAGGTGCGAGAATAAGATTAACCATGACTTGAGGGAGGTAAATTATACAGGATGTAATAGGAAAACATTAGTTTAGGATAGCGAAGTATGGAGAGCTTATGTCCGTGTGTCCATGAACCTATGGGTTATACAGTATAGTATCAGTGAGTTAATTATATTCATGAATAAATTAACAAATTAATATCCTCCTTGATTTCATAAAACTATCATCTTTACATTTTCCTTTTTCAAAAAATAATTATTATTATATCAATCTGTTATCTATTTCACAGAAACTTGAAGATAATTACATTTCTCAAGAAAATGGGGCTAGAGAAAAGAAAATAAATAAAACATAAGAAGAAAATTGTCATATTTATACCATATACCTGTACACTTATCTTTATTTTGAGTGAACTAATCGAAGAATCTCCTATTCATTCAGGAAACTAGAAAAGAAAAGATACTTAAGTTAATCTGGGAAAACATGTTCTTTACTACAAGGAAAACGTAATATTATAATGATATCGAGAAAATATTCCTGGTTCAGACATTAATTTTTCTTTTCGCAATATCATTATAATTTTATAATATGATCCATTATTGGAACTGTGTTAAAGTAACAGTATTGGAAAATGTTAGATAACATCGTTTACTGCTTATAAAAGTGGTGGTGTAAAATTCTCAAATATAGATACTTCTAAACGAAGCCGGCCGTTGGCGATGGTAGTGACACCTACCTTGCAGCGGACGAAACGGGAATAATAGATTTGTATATTTATGTGGAAAGAATTGTTGATGTTTGTACCAAGTCTAGAATGGTGTAGTGGGCTGCGCACTCCTACGGAAAAGGAGAGGTTCACGGTTCGATTCCTGGTTCAAACATTAATTTATCTCTTCACAATATCATAATATGATACATTATTGGAACCGTGTTAAAATAGCAGTATTGGAAGATGTTAAATAAGGAAAACGTAGTTAGGCATAATGCTCACAGTATAGATTTCAGTGACTCATATCTAATTTTTAACGGAACTGCTCATTTCTCCTCTTTGCTAATAGCCCTTCACATGTCAATAAGATATAAATAAATTGTTTCGTTTTAAATAAAGCGGAGCATAGGCTTTTACTGGTGGTGTCCTTGGTATCAGTGGTGAACATGGAACTTGTCTTCCAGTGATAAACATCTATTTCTGCATAGCGACCACAGCAGCTTTGTTTGTTGTTTTTTTTTAGGAAATATCCTCCATTGATTCGAAGAGTACAGTTCAGACCGAGAGAGCAGGGAGCGCAGAAAACTTTTCAGGGAAAAAATAAAACAGTGCAGATGAAGTTAGGCTTAGATATAGCAAATTCATGCAGAACGTACGGTAATGCTACCGAAGTTTATTAGAGCAAAAATGGGAGGAACGAAGGCGAAATATCAACACTGGATTTAAGCTCACATTCACAGAAGTTGATAATATAATCTATCTCAACTGATAGTTCGCGAATTGCCTTGGCATCAAATAAATATTTAGATTAAGCACTGTTATTACTTAAGTAAATTAATTTGACTTACTTTATAAGTGTATTGCAATCATAAATATTAAAAATTACAATTACAGTTGAAGTGAATAATTAAGTACGTGCTCCGTACTGTAGCCGAGTGATTTAAGGCAATGTGCCTTGAAGAATAGATATGGAATCTGCTTTGGTTCGAGTCGCAATGGGGATCAAATTGTCTCATTAAATTTTGGCTAGTATGGGACAGGTGTTCACCTAGAATCATAAATTTGGGTAGCTACAATAAATAGCGGCTCCAGAGTTACCAGCTACATCGACTGGGGACTCGAGATGCTCATTATATGTGGATGTGAAGCCAGTAACCTCTGGTAGACCAAGGGCTTTCTAGGCCTATAGCATCGTGAAGAGGAATTAAGTAAATCAACGATGGATAGTGAATGAATGAGGGGTAAATAGAAAATTTGCTAGATTGCATACATTTATATGCCTGTCTTCGTCAACAAAAATGTGACGATTTATCCTAAAATTATATAACTAACTCACTGACACTATCGAACCCGAAGGTTCATGGTCGCGCGGACATAAGCTCTCCATACATCCCTATCCTGAGCTAATGTTTTCCAATCATTCCCTGTATAATCTACTTCCCTCAAATCATAGTTAATATTATTCCTCCCCTCATTCTTGGTCTACCAACAGGGCGTTTTCCCTATGGTTTTCTTACAAGAAGCTGCCATGCACGTCTTTCATTCCCCATTCGTGCCACATGTCCTGCCCACCGCAGTCTACGAGACTTAACTGTTCTTATTATATCTGGCTTCCTATAATGACCATGTAGTTCACTGTTATGTAGTCTTCTCCATTAACCTGTCTGTTCATCTATCTTTGGTCCAAAATTTTCCCTAAGAATTTTATTATCAAATACTCGTAATCTCCTGTCCTCCCTTAAAGTAAGAGACCATGTTTCGCATCCATATAATGAACTGGTAACCCTGAGATTACATAAATTTATAAATTATATATAAGTATAATAATACGAGTAATAATAATAATAATAATAATAATAATATTAATAACGGTAATAATAGGCTAACAATAATCGCTACAAAGAGCTCTGAAGAACGATTTTTTTTTTGTTTTTATAAAATAATATTTCTAAGAACTGCACCTTCTCGAGCAATATTTTTTATTCATTCATTCGTCAATAAAAAATTAAAAACATTTCTTCAAGCTATGTAAAAAAATAAATTCTAAGAAAACAAAGTTAATTAAGTAGTACAGTGAACGCATTCTTGTTTATGACAAAAGCTTTTTAGGTTATGGTATATTCACACACATAACGGTTGGTTTTCTACACACAGAATACTATGTTATCTGATTCACTATCACATGACACAAACAACATTCGAGTTAGCATATGTATCACCGCAGTCGGTCTACCTATGATACCAAGCACCGTAAACAACACCTCAAAGGTAAAGGAACCTCCCCCCCCCCTTCCGATGACATAGATATGGTTCTCGCAAACTGTATTGTTTTATCATCCTTCTTCAAAAAATGTGTTTCTCCCCCATCAATTACTTATGACTGGTTTGTCTCCCTCTCCATTTACCATTCTTCTGAATATTTCATGGACACTTCATTTTGTCAAAGGTTCTGGAAACTATCTTATACAGACATTATGTTGTCAACAATTGTTAAGTACAAGGAGGAAATATATACACAGCAGTGATTGACAATTTAATAATTTCACTTTCATTTGTTCAGTTACTGACTACCATATGACAGTGCAGGGAATTAAGTCCTGCGTGACGGCCGCCTTTACTCCCGTCTAGTAGTCATTTCCATTATAGGCTCAGTCGACTCCTATCCATAGCGTGCCACTAGGTTTAAGTCTGTTTAAAAATCCTGACCGCATTTAGGACTCAAATCGGCGTCCATCCTGCTTGAGGCGTATTAGATTAAGAAAATACGCTACTGGTTGTCCCCATGGGGGACACTTTTCTTCTTATGTTTTATTTATTTTTTTTCCCTAACCCCATTTTCTTGAGAAATGTAATTATCTTCAAGTTTCTGTGAAATGGATAACAGATTGATATAATAATAATTCATTTCTGAAAAAGGAAAATGTAAAGATGATAGTTTTATGAAATCAAGGAGGATATTAATTTGTTAATTTTATTCATGAACATAACTAACTCACTGTTACTATATAACCCATAGGTTCACGGACGCACGGACATAAGCTCTCTATACTTCGCTATTCTAAGCTAATGTTTTCCTATTAAATCTTGTATAATTTACCTCCCTCAAATCATGATTAATGTTATTATCGCACCTCATTCTTGGCCTATCTACTAAACCGCCTTAAATAAAACCTGGTCTAGGAAATTTGACCCGATAGAGGATCGAACCCGGATCTACTTTTCGAGGCAACGAAAAGTACGTATTAAACAGTTGTGTTTAACGATATTTCTAAAATTTATTGTAATCACAATTGAGGTTATGTATTGGGGAGGCCAGCGATCGATATGGGTTGTAGCCATGATGATTAAGTATTTTTTTATAATGTTAATATAAGTACCTGATATACGTCTCCCTCAATTAAAATGGATTTTTGTTTTAAAAAAAAACTTCGTTAATTGGTTAACCATGTAGCCCTTGCAAAACGTGTTCCATCTTCGGCATTTCACCAAATGACATGCCGAAGATGAACCACATTCTGAAAGGCCTATATGGTATATACTAATTAACGAAGATTTTTTAAACAAAAATCCAATTTAATGGAGGAAGGCTCATATATCAGGTACTTATCTTCTACTTCATGAAATTGGGCCTTTTGACCTGTTTTCACATCAAGTGGGATTTAATGAATCTTCCCATCTAATAAATGGGCGTCCAACATGTCTATGTCATATTGGTTTGTACTTTAATAACAGCTGAGGGATTCTATCTGTAGGCATTCTTTTAACGTGTTTATACCAGATGTTTCTCATGTTGTCAATTCTATTTGTTAAATTAAAAATATTTAAGTCTTTTCTAATATCTTCATTTCTTTTTCTGTCCAAAATTCTTACACCTGCTACTGAACGTAATATTTAAATAAAATTACTTGTGTTTATTTTGTCAGCAAAGAATTCAGCTTAACATCTAGAAAACTTCTAAATAGGCTTATATCTGGATATTTAAGTGGAAAATTCAAAGCTGGTCTTTTAGGGACCAAATTTGGCTAAGAAAAGTATGCCTCAAATATTAAGTTTGGATTCCTCTACCAATTACGTCCATTTGATGCAAGAAATCTAAGATTACTCCATGGCGCGACAAGTCTAGAAGGCCCTTGGCTGGCTGTTGGCCTCACATCCTCATATGTCAATCAGAGTGATCGAGAGTCATCCAGCCAGTATAGGATCAATACATGTGGTCAGTTCGGTATGTCACATTCCACAGCAGTTATAGCAGGTTTTCTCAATCTAGGTCTCTTATGAACCGTTGGTACCCAAATTTTCACGGTATTGTGAGAACACCAGTGCCATGCATTAGTAGAAAATTCTTCTTCTTCAACTCCTGGTTTAGGCGTTAGTTGCCAGTTCCGTCTTCACTAATAGATCTAAGACTATCTCTTCCGAGGACATCCGACATCTCTTGCCAAAATTTTATTAGAGAAATTCTTCCTCAAGGAGACTCGAACCAGCGGACTTCAGACATGATATCTTAAACCACATGGTTACGATGCCTTATTGTATAAATGTCCACCGCTGTGGTCTCGAGGTAGCGTGCTGCCTTGTCACGCAGCGTGCCCGGGTTCGATCCCCCGGTCGGGGCAGTTTTTCTGGGTGAGGTTTTTATCGGGGATTTTCCTCACCTGTAAGACAAATGTCAGGAAAACTTTAAGGCTCAAATGGTCCCCGAAATCATATGGCCATCATCATCATCTTCCTTCACCCGTGTGGAAAGTAACGGGAAGCTACCACACCTACAATTCGCTAGTAAAGCTGCAAACAGCATGAAAATGCTATGTTTGCAGTGAAAGACCTGTCCTCGGGCAGAATTACTATGGATGGATTGTATAAATACCATTTGAATGTACTTAAAATGTCGCAGTAGCTGTTTCACCTATAGAATATATTATATGAATTAGAAACACCTTGCTAACATATTAAATACTGCCCATGCAGGATATAATTAGCATACCACAATTGTTTACCTAATTATAAGATGATTAGGAACCGGAACAGACCCGGTGTCACCCCAATTAATGTAAAAACACTTGAAACTCTGTCCATGGACACAAAACACTTTTATTACTATCTTCACTAAATATATTCATTTCATTTACAACTCATAAATTTAAAATCCAAGGCTCATAAATTTCTAAAAGGTTAAAATAGAGCTTCGTGACAAGTGAGTGACGGGACCTCCACTATTTCTGTGTTGTTTACTTGTGCAGAAACTGTACCGTTATCCATATATAATACATGGAACTATGTTTTCCCAGGAGTGTTTTGAGGGACATAAATACCCTTTTTCATTGAGGCACTGATGTCCAAAAATGTCCGGGCGTCACCTGTCATGACACTAATCTGACCACAAGCCATCAGATTATGGCATTTCAATGTTGTCAGTAACACCAACGTTATAACAACTACTCTAGATGAAAATATATACAACAGTAGGAAAGAAAATAGGATTTATTGAAAAGAGACATGTAATGGATGTCAAAACTTGTTTCATTATATAAGTCACCTATTTTATATTGGTAGTTATTATTGAACAATAACTTATTTTTCTAATAAGTTTTAATTGACAATAGCTCTAATACTGTGTCTACGAATAATGAAATAGCCCAAGGATCCAAGGTTGTCCACGAATATAAAAGGAAGGAATATTAACTTCAAATATAAAGATTAACCTACATCACTAGGAGAATAATATAAAATAACGTTTTTAACTTGTTGGGTCCCTTGCGGATATGAACACTAGCACTATCGAACCCGATGATTCATGGCCGAGCGGACGTAAGCTCTCCATATTAATTGTATTGTATTCATAACTTGTAATCGTTTATATATATATATATATATATAATATATATATATATATATTGTAATTTAGATTTAAGACTTTTCTTTTGTATTTTTTTTAAACCTGGTTGAGTGGTAGACAAGGCCTTAAGGCCTTAACTCTGCCAGGTAAAATAAAGCTATTATTATTATTATTATTATTATTATTATTATTATTATTATTATTATATCTCTATCCTTAGCGAAGCATTCCCTGTATAATCTACTTCCCTCAAATCATAGTTAATCATATTCTCACACCTCATTCTTGGTCTACCAACTGGGCATTTTCCTCTGGTTTTCCTACAAGAAGCTTCCATGCACCTCTTTCATTCCCCATTCGTGTCGCATGTCCTGCCCATCGCAGTTTACGAGATTTAACTGCTCTTATTATATCTGACTTCCTATAAAGACCACGCAGTTCAATATATAGTCTTCTCCATTCACCTGCCTGTTCATCTCTCTTTGGTCTAAAATTTTTCCTAAGAACTTTATTCTCAAATACTCGTAATCTCCTTTCCCCCCTTAAAGTTAGAGTCCATGTTTCGCATCCATATACTGGCACAATAACAGTTTATATATATATATATATGTGTGTGTGTGTGTGTGTGTGTGAGTGAGTGTGTGTGTGTGTGTGTGTGTGTGTGTGTGTGTGTGTGTGTGTGTGAGTGAGCGTGTGTGTGTGCGCGTGCGCGTTATATAGTAAATTTTCGCGGATATGATTAAGAAAGTTATAATGATAATGGCTTGTGGGATCATGTCGAAATGTCGGAGTCAGTGGCCAGAGGCCAACCTTGAATCCATGACGCGGAAAATCCAAGAAAACTTTCTTTATATATATTACTTTACGACACATTTTATCAGTAGGGTTCAATTGTGTCATAAAATCTAGATGTGAAAGGGTCGATAATAATGCTTCTTTTTCAGACTTAAGGTTTTTTAGGTGCGTAAATCTATTCATGGCTTTAGCTCCCTTCCGAATAAACCCATGCTCAGGAATTGTACTCCCTGAAAAATACATCGACACCGGACGGACGGGTTTGAAATCGCGAATCTTGGAACCAGAGACGACAATGGTATTTATTAGCCCACCATGACCGAACAACACAGTCTCGAGTAAATAAAACTATATAATTTCTGTAAACTACTAAAGAAGTAAACTATAATAGGCAGCATTTAAAAACTGATACATGATTATGTCGGAAGATAACAATTCTAGTACAGGCCTACCTAATTTATTTTTATTTGTAATATACTGCATGACAACCAACATATTACAATCCCAGGAACATTACATAATGCATATCTGCCTCACCAATATGAAATTACTTTGTTTCAGAGAGTGTGAAGATTTTCAGCTCATTAGAAACCTAAATTAGAACCCTTGAGCAATATTTAACAGGCTTCTACCATCCAAGTAATACTTTAGTTGCTTACTGAATGTGTCTTTGAGGCGAAGAGCTAACCACTTCTCATTCCTTGACATCTGTGCGAAAATAAAAAGCAAAGTGATCACACTACAGGCCTCAGGAGGCCCTTGGGGTAGTAGGAGGTTAAGGCTGACACTTTTTCTAGGCAATCGGCACATGATATGAGCTGGGTTGTCAGCCCTGCGTGACGGCCGCCTTTACCCCCACAACTAGCGTCTGGTACTTCATTTCCGTTAGAGGCTGAGCCGACCCCAGGGCCATAGTGCCGCCAGAAGATTTGGTTCAGTTTAAAAATCCTGACCCCACCGGGACTCGAACCCTCGAGCTTCCGGCTTGTAGCGCAGTGTCTTAACCACTACGGTACGGCGTGCCCCATACGTAAATAAGCATAACTAAATTATACGTAGTGATGAAACTACCTCTAGGGAGCACCCATGTCCTTACGCGGGACGGATTGGGTGTATAGGCTACATAAAAGTTAGCTAGGTTAAGTAATTGCCGAAGAGAGCTCCCACACCATGTGGAGATGTATGGGCATAGACACTCATGATAGCAGAAAGAGTGGTTCCTAATGTATTGTCTGTCCAACGGATCTGTGCCCCCGTAAGATATGCGAACTAAAGCCTACATTTTTTTTGCCTCGGCAAATAATTTCCCTCCGTGCATTCCTATCTCTCTTGCACTTGCAGTCCAGTGTTGTCAACTGAACTCCAACCTTGCATTATTCAATATTCAAACAGCAATAACTCTGGGGAAGTTTGGCAACATCCCTACTCGATGGCTATTGTTTGACGTAGTGGGAGGGGAGTGCGGTGAAATTGTGTGAGTATAAACGTGTACTTTTCTAAGAACGATGTCAGCGCTATAGGAGTACAGATCCGTTGGTCTGAGTATATCAATATCTCTGAAGTACCTCTGATTGTCAGTTTCCTACCCAGTATAATACTGGACGACCTGACGATGTTCCATCGTGTTAATTATAAGTTAAACACGTATGTCGTAATCGACCAGGTGGAATTGGATTAGATTTATAAGAACAGAGTATCAAAATAATAGCACGTGTATGACATGCAGAAGTGAACATGTATGTATAACAGTGTTCGTGCACAATTCACTTGACAAGAATTCATTAAAACAATAATGACTTATGTTCACTTAATAACACTCCTAATTAAAAATACTAGGAATGCCCAGAATTCATGACGAAATGTCACTCTGCGCAAGGCAGTAGGTGGTCCTCGTTCCAGTTATTACATCTACAAACTGTGGCCCGGATACCACAGTCAAAAATGGACATCAAGGAGCACGAAGTTAATCCGCAACCATTTGAAGTCAACTTAATGTCCCCGCAATCAATTATGAAGCGCTAAATCCTGATTTATTCTCGAAGGTAAAGGCATTTCCCTTCTACTCATAAACTTATTTACCTGTTATTATTAAATATGACGATCGCAGCTGCTTCTATAGTAGTAGTATATTACGATGCAAGGTTGGGAAGTGGTTTTGTACTGAATCGAGGAAAAAGTTAAAAAACCGAGCGATAGCGAGATTTTTAATTTCCGAGATTCTGTAAAACACTTCACAAACGTGCGTTGTATATTATTTTTTACGCGATAGTGTTTTCAAAATAATAAATAATAGTAAAATAATATCTTTGTTGGAAATATTTGCGTTCATTATAATCAACTGACTAATGTTAACAGTGTGGGAAATGTTTATTAGTTGATACAACAGGAGGCCTTGAGAACAATTATTGATAACATGGCAGCAAGTACATATTTATTGTTGTATATTGTTTCAAATAAAGTTCAGTTCATTTAGAATGCAGTGATTTGTTTCGTATACCGGTAATGTATATTAACACTACTTTTGGATATTTTCTGTAGCTTATATACATTGTACGTGGTATACATAGAGGGCAGTGGTTTTACTTCTCGCACGTGGGCGTAAATGTAATATTACAGTATAGTTATTTAGGTTGACAACCCCGAAATATAGGAAGTTGAACTTTCAATTATGGTCGCCATTGCTGTATGTACGACAAAACGCACTATAGCGCAAAAATGTTATTTTGACTATTTAACTCATGCCCCAAATGGGAGTCAATGACCAATCACGTTTCAATGATTTCTGTTTTACAACCAATCAGAGTCGTGTTTCACGAAATATTTATTAGTGTTATAATTACCATATTAAAGAAAGCTCCTCCTTTTTAATATTCTGAACAGATCTGACCAGTATTTTGCAGTGACTGAGCCTGCGAAAAATACGGCTACCAGATTGTATATATAGTGCATGAATGTCAACACATGCCGCATGCGGGAGTTAATATAAAAATATTTGTAGCAATTTATTATACCACCAAAAAAACAAAACCACTGTTTGCACTTTCTTATATGTATTTTTCCCAGGTAACAATCCAGAAAAATATAATTGTCATATTTACATCATAGGACATCAGAAATGAATTAATATAGAGTTTGCTGTGTTTCATTTTTTCTCCACTAGAGAGCATTCTTACAATATTGCGTTCCTTTGGCAATAAATAGTATGATCTGGTTGCAGTGATAAACAAAAGAAGCAGATGAAGCGTACCTATCGTTTCTCATTTGTTTTCAAACATCGCCGTTTACATTAAACATATAAATATTTTAAAATAACTATAGTTAAATAATGATTTGTGAGTAAACAGCTTAATTTTATTCGTTACATAGTCCTAACAAATGCCACTCTTGATTTCCAAATTCTCTAGATAAATTGGAAATCACTCGTGGCATTACTTATGAGTATGACACTGTCGTCAAATGTTGAACCTCAAACAGTGATATATCTCAAATTATTGCGAACTCTTAAAATGCAATTATATATATATATAACTTATATATATATATATATATATATATATATATATATATATATATATATATATATCGATATTTCATATCCATCCATAGTAATTCTGCCCGAGGGCAGGTATTTCACTGCAGTCATAGCATTTTCATGCTATGCTTTGCAGCTTTACTAGGGAACTGTAGGTGTGGTAGCTTCCCGTTGCTTTCCACACCGGTGAAGGATGAGATGATGATGATAATGATAAGGATGATGATGGCCATATGATTTCGGGGACCATTTGGGCCTTAAAGTTTTCCTAACATTTGTCTTACAGGTGAGGAAAAACCCCGATAAAACCTCACCCAGAAAAACTGCCCCGACCGGGGATCGAATCCGGGTTCGCTGCGTGACAAGGCAGCACGCTACATCGAGACCACAGCGGTGGACTATATTTCATATGGATTTCCTTAAAAAAAAATTTACCGAGATTTTTGTTTAAAATATCCAAGTAAAGAATTAATATTTTATTAAATATAAGTCTAATTAGTAATTTAAAAATCCGACGATAAAATTCTTTGATAAAAATCAATATTGCATTTTTTTAAGTCGTAGTAATTAATTTGCTATGGGCACTGATTAATACTTTTTATATTGATTGTTATAAGAATTTATCTTGCTTTAATATGTAGGCCTAATGTGTTAGGATATGTATTCTTAATGCGTAACGCAAGTTGTGATTGTGAGAAGTAATATAAACAATATTTTAGTGGTTAATATGTGACATGTTCTGTATGCAGATACAAAAAGGAAAGCTGAGTTAAGGAAAGAGTGGATAATGCTGAGTTTGCATTGAAAGGCCGGCTCTTGAGCAGAACACTATGAATGACTGTGACATGTTCAAAGCAGGGTTGGGGAACCAAGAGTATTAAATGACTACAGCGTGTTTAGAATTACACTTTCTCTGATTGTTTATTCAACGTGCATAATTTATTGTAAAGTGAGGAATCAAAACAAATTGAGTGTTACGACAAGAAACTGTAAATGGTGGGTGGTCCGCAAGAAAAAAGCTCCATATACCACTTTTACATGTGACAGGGAAAGAGGTGCTCTTGTTGTTGCATTCTTGCTCATGTACCTGCGTGGCGCGACTATCGGTGCCACCTAGTCCGGATCGGGGACGCCCCCAAACCACAAACAGGTGCCAACACTATCCTCCCTCCCTCACTCTTCACTTTTTCTATCCATTTATAAAAAAAATTAAAAAAAACGTAATTTTCCGCCCGTTTGACAAAATTACACTTTCAATCATTAGGTTACCTTCCAAATGTTCATTCATAAAACTAAGAGATACTTTGTTCTGAGTTATACCTGCCAACATACTCCACGGCGCGACGGGCCAACCAGCCGGCTGCTAGCCTTACATTCACATGTGTTAAGCACAAAGGAGATGATCATCCAGCCAGTGTAGGGGTGACATGTGGTCAGCATGTCGGGTCCCATCAGCCATTATAGATGGTATTCTCTACCTGGGACCCTTTATAGAGATGATTATATACATTGAGACTTAAATATTAATCGATTTATTTTTCTCGTTCGATTTATTGTAGCTGCCCAAATGCATCGCGATGTTGGATGGGCACCGGCCAAAATTCCATCAATACATTTCTTCTCCCATGGAGATCCGAACCAGCGCAAGTCCCGTAGCTGTGCGCCAAGGCATCTTGCCTTAACCACTAAGCTAATTCGCGGGACCTCAAACAAACCTACTAATATTGCAGGAATATATTACATCCTAAGATGTCTCACATAGTTGTCTAAAGTATCATGTTGCAGCACAAATATACGGGACACGCGCTAGTTCCGAGTCCCCAGGAGGAAATTTTTCACGGAAATTCGACCAGTGTATGGGACGGTGACCTGCATGATGATGATTGTGGTTAGTTACTAAAGTACCGGCTTCGAATTAAGGAAGTCAGGTATAACAGTTGTCACTGTTATATTGACTGGTTGATGGTCTATCAGTGATTAACACGTGTAGAATCGAACTAAGAGCTTAATGAAAGAGAAAGTAAAAAGTTGAAGGTATTCAGGAAACAGTTTTAATAATTGTATAACAGTACCTGATATCTCAGTCGTCCTCAATAATTTGTAGGGTTGTTTTATAGGAGGCCTTTCGATAACTTATGTATCATATTCTTTCATTTTGGTACTGACTGTTGTTGGTAATTATTTTGTACAGAGGCTTTATGCTGGGTATGTTCTCGTTCAGCAGGTGTTTATTTGTGGTTTCCTTGATCATCAAGTAATTATTTTGTACAGAGGCTTTATGCTGGGTATGTTCTCGTTCAGCAGGTGTTTATTTGTGGTTTCCTTGATGATCAAGTAATTATTTTGTACAGAGGCTTTATGCTGGGTATGTTCTCGTTCAGCAGGTGTTTATTTGTGGTTTCCTTGATGATCAAGTAATTATTTTGTACAGATGGTTCATGCTGGATATGTTCTTGTTCAACAGGTGTTTATTTGTGGTTTCCTTGATCATCAAGTAATTATTTTGTACAGATGGTTCATGCTGGGCATGTTCTTGTTCAGCAGGTGTTTATTTGTGGTTTCCTTGATCATGAAGGAAACCACAAATAAACACCTACTGAACGAGAATATATCCAGCATAAACCCTCTGTACAAAATAATTACCAACAACAGTCAATACCAAAATGAAAGCCGAAGATGGTAATTAAGTTATCGAAAGGCCTCCTATAAAACAACACTGCAAATTATAGAGGACGACTGAGATATCAGGTACTGTTAAACAATTATTAAAACTTTAACACAGTAACCTCAACGGAGTTTCATAATGTATTTTAAAACATTGATTCAGTTAACAGGCTATGAAATTCCATGGGAAGATGGACATGAAGTCTACGAGTTTTAACCAATGAATGAAACGAGGAGTTAAAGGCGACTAGTTTCTAAATCGAACTGATTTTACCTTCAGGAAATTCTCGGGTATTTTTATAAGGGTTCAATAAGCCTTAGATTGTGTTTAAAGAAAAATCTCCATCCCTTCCATACAAAGTATTTAATCTGGCCTTTCCAGTCCATACGTGCTTACTTTACCACTTTATTTACGCAGAAAATAAAAATCAAGCTATGCAAAACACGTTATCCATGAAGGACATCGTATGTTAGATATTGAAAACACCCTGACAATAATGCAAAGAGAAAATAATCCAGCTGAGATAAACGTACTCGAGGAGATAAACATTTTGAAGGCAGTTAACGACCATCTGATAAACGAAAACGCATCCAGTACGTGTAACCCCCTCTACCAAATATTCAGTGGATGCTGATGCTGGGACTACTCTCGAAAGCGCTACAGATAAATAATCTCTAACTTGAGGCGACGGAACTTTTAGGTAAATATTTCATAATTTTATATTTTAATTTTCAACAACTGAAGGTATGAAAATTTTCAATTTTTTTTTCGGGGCTCACGTGATATCACCCACGTTTCTCATCTTCATTTTTTTATTGTACAGTATACATATTCTAATATCCTTATAGATAATTATTTCTATGTCACCACAGATTCTAATAGCCTATTTGTGATTAAACACACTGTAAATGTGAATTGAATTTGTCCTTATTCTAAGTTTGAATCAACTTCCGGAAATTCTTACAAATTCAATCTCCGTAGCTAATAATTTAGATTGCACAAAGTGTTTTTTTAACTCAGAGGTTTGGCAAGATATTAGAATTAGAATTACAAGTAGCCTACTTGATGTAATTTAGTTACGGCATTAATTTTATATTACAGTTAATTGTTTTAGAACTAGGCCTAATAGTTCTAATAATTGCATAAAGTTAAATATTTCAGAATTTTGAAAATGCTGTCAGACTGTTGAAAGTTATCATAAGTAATGCCACGAGTGATTTCCAAATTATCGATAAATTCACTCCTCACTTCGTGAGTCGTGAATTTATCGATAATTTGGAAATCAAGAGTGGCATTTGTTAGGACTATTTAACGAATAAAATTAAGCTGTTTACTCACAAATCATTATTTAACTATAGTTTTTTAAAATATTTATAGCCTATATTTAATGTAAACGGCGATGTTTGAAAACAAATGAGAAACGATAGGTACGCTTCTACTGCTTCATTTGTTTATCACTGCAATCAGATCATACTATTTATTGCCAAAGGAACGCAATATTGTAAGGAGGAGCTTTCTTTAATATGGTAATCATAACACTGATAAATATTTGGTGAAACACGATTCTGATTGGTTGTAAAACAGAAATCATTGAAACGTGATTGGTCATTGACTCCCATTTGGGGCATGAGTTAAATAGTCAATGAAAATTGATGTGAATTTACACAGCTGACGCGGAGATTTGTGTGTTTCTAACTTTTGCAGCGATAGCCATCTGTAGCATTTTTTTTTTTTTTGCAGCTGTCACGTTTGTTTCGAAAGGAAGCAAGCAAAATTGTACCTGGTCTGAAGGTACATAGAAAATATATCATACACGCGAAAGTACTTATCCTGTTAAAAGATAAAACTAATTTTTTGATACCAATCAATCAGGCTTTCAATCCAAGAACAGTTTTGATAACTTTCACGATTAATTGCCAGCTATATTTCCCTTGGCTTCTGCATGTATATCTTTCCAATTTGTTTTTTTTTTTTCGAAAACTTGTTTTGTCAGATAGATATGTTGAAATGTTACCATAATTTTTCGGAAGGAATTTCTTTAATACAGCTTTTTTGTTTTACTACAAATGCATTGCTGTCTTTGATTACAACTATGCTAACATATCTAGATAGTATTTTTATTATAATCGGCTAGAACTTTTGAAAATGGAGGAAGACATTTATCTCAACACTTTAAATTTATAATTAGGGTATATTTATGCCACAAAAAGTAGACAAATTTCAACAGAATATTCGATCGAGGAGATGGGAGAGTTTGTGCAAGTATATTGGACTTGATTTCATTTTAATATCCTATGAGATATAATTCATCTCACAAAACCATGAAGTTGATAAGACAGTAATCACTCGCTGACAGATGATACTGATTTAAAAAAAGACAATAATACCTAACTCACTGGCATAAGCTCTCCATATATCCCTATCCTGAGCTAATGCTTTCCAATCATTCCCTGTATAACCTACTTCCCTCAAATGGTAGTTAAGTTATTCTCCCACCTCATTCTCAGTCTACCAACTGGGCATTTTCCCTCTGGTTTTCCTACAAGTAGCTTCCATGCACGTCTTTCATTCCTCATTCGTGCCACATGTTCTGCCCATCGCAGTCTTCGAGACTTAACTGTTATTATATCTGGCTTCCTATAATGACCATGTAGTTCACTGTTATGTATAGTCTTCTCCATTCGCCTGTCTGTTCATCTCTCTTTGGTCCAAAAATTGTCCTAAGAACTTTATTCTCAAATACTCGTAATCTCCTTTCCTCCCTTAAAGTAAGAGCCCATGATTCGCAACCATATAATATAACTGGTAAAATAATAGTTTTATATATTTTCATGTTCACTTTTTTGAAAGGAGTTGGGAAGTCAAACAATACTACCTATATATAATGTAAACATTCCGACGTTCATTTACACGTATTTGAAGAAAAATGTATCCAAATAAAACCCAATAAAGAAACGATTTGATAAACATAGAAAATTGACCTATATCTACATGGATAGATATGGTCTATAGGGATCATCTTCTTATTTGGTATTACAGCCCGAGTGGGCCTTAACCTCCTCTATTACCATCTTCCCATCCTTCTCTATCCATCGTCAACTCCCTCCAATTCTCTTTTGTTAACAAATCCTTTCACGTCTGCTTGTACACAATTCCACCATATTGTTCTTGGTCTTCCTCCTAATCTGGTTAAGTCTGATTTGTTATATTCGCTTTCATTGCGGATTTCACCCTTATGATATGTCCTAATCATCTCAATCATTAACATGGTCTACAGGGATAATGTGCTTTAAATTCTGCGACGAGAAGAAACCTAATTATACATGAGAAGAATAAAGAGGTTACCACAATGTCATGATCAACTCTATTGATAGGAACGTTTTTGGTAATAATTTAAAAAAAATCAATACTTTTAAAATCCATTCAACTACTTAGTGAAGTTGTATAATTTAGTCGAGGACGACTGATTTACCAAATACTAATTTTGTAAGGTAAAGGTATCCCACTACAGGCCTCAGGAGGCCCTTGGGATAGTAGTTAGGGCTCCCACTTTTCTGGACAATCGGCACTCGATATCAGCCGGGTTGTCAGCCCTGCGTGACGGCCGTCTTTATCCCCAGAACAAGCGTCTGGTACTCATTTCCGTTAGAGGCTGAGTCGACCCCAGAGCCATAGTGCCGCCAGAAGGTTTAGGTCAGTTTAAAAATCCTGACCCCACCGAGACTCGAACCCTCGACCTTCCGGCTTGCAGCGCAGTGCCTTAACCACTACGCTACGGCGTGCCCCCACTAATTTTGTATTTTAATATTTAATTTAAAAAGAGTACAGAACGCTGGATCCATGGCCAGGAACGAATGAGAAATATGTTGAACCCTTGCTGCTCAAGACCGAACCTGGCTATTCGATATGGGTTCATCGAAACCATCGACCTTGAAAAAGAGGGCTGATTTGATGGGAAAAAATGTAAATCACTGGATGAAGATCTCTAGATTAGTCATATTTCGAGCAGAAAGCAAGTAGAGTTGTCAGTTGATAGTCAAGCGCGTGTCAAAACATTTTTATAGCGAGGGTAAAAGCTTATCTTCAATTTAGTGAAGACAGGAGAAATGTTCTCACAGTGCTAAGAGAGGAAGCTGGGCGAGTACGAGATGAAGGATTGGCGGATACGGTTGGAAGAAGTTAAATTTCATACGCAATTACTTTTTTCCACAAAACGTCCCTCCCACAAAACCACAACAGGTGCGACTGTGCGGTTTATCAGTGAAGCTCTTGACACATTCAAAACCAGAATTATTATAATGCACGGCGGATTTCTTTTCTATACTTAGTTCAATTACACTAGCCGACACTGTATTCATACATTCCCTGTTACACATCATCATATACATTTCTACCATTATCTCCATCTTCAACTTCAATGAATCCGAAGCATCAGGCGGTAAGATGTCTCAAATATCAAAATATCAGTCCGGACTCTGATCTTACTAATGGCTACAGGTTAGATTACGGCTTTTCACATGCGGATTTTTCTCTAAAGACAACAGTTTGCAAATCCATGTTTGTGTATATTTAAGTTACATTAGGGCCTATATGTGGAAAAAATAACTGTGAAAAAGGAAAGTAAAAAAAAGATAGAATGGAAAATATAACGTTTAAAGAAGCCGACAAAGTTAGATATTTGGAAGATAAATAATAATTATTTATGAAGTAAAAGTATTTATTTTGACTATTTAACTCATGCCACAAATGCTAGTCAATGACCAATCACGTTACAATGAATGTTGTTTTACAACCAATTACAGTCGTGTTTCACCTCGCTCTTTATCGATCCCTCTTTATCAGCTTCTGCTTTTGTGATAAAGAAAGCTCCTCCTTTTTAATGTTCTGAACAGGTCAAAGCATTATTTTTCTCCCACAAATACATTGAATATAGCAAACAATGAAAAGATTCCTTGATTTTACTGAGTTGTTTACTAAAAAAATAAATGAATAACCCGTTGATTATGATATATAGTTTGATGTGTTTCATTATTTCTCCACTTGGGTGCACTCTAACAATATTGCGATCTTATTTGGCAATAAATAATATGATCAAGCAGCAGTGAATGAACATAACCTCACATTTATAATTTGTTTTCAAACATAGCCGTTTACATTAAATATATAAATATTTTAAAATAACTATAGTTAAACAATGATTTGTGAGTAAACAGCTTAATTTTATTTGTTAAATAGTTCTAACAATGCCAGTCTTGATTTCCAAATTCTCTATATAAATTCAGTCCTCACTTCGTGAGTCGTGAATTTATCGATAATTTGGAAATCACTCGTGGCATTACTTATGATTAGTGCAGAGGCATTCATATAAATACAATTGACCTTGCCACGACAAAACTACAAAAAATAAAAAGAAAACACATAGAAGAAAAGAACACAATGCCGGGGGGATTTTTCACTCATCTTTTCTCTTGCTTCCCAATACTCAACTCCACATGATGTACCCTGGAAACGTTCCATTTACTTCAACGGCCAAGTAGTTTACCAACCAGTAGATAATAATGATTTATGATATAAAAAGTAAATGTGCAGTCATTTGATTAAAATCCTTTTTGCACCAAAGTAATTTTGTAAGTCATTCCGTTTTGCTTCAAAGTGTTTAAAATACAGAGTGTCATTGATTTACGCATAATTTAACAGCCATATATTTATTATATATTTTAACTGCAAACGTTTCAAGTCATGAGTTCTAAGAACGGCCCAGGTGGGGTTGTGGTTGTTGGTCCACTGTAGCAAGTGAACGGGATTTTACAAGAGAGAAGAAAAAATGTCTAAAATGAGATGACCAGATAACATTGTTAGTTAAAGCGCTAGTAGGTAAAACTAGAGATCTTGGGTTAGAAATCCAGTTTGGACGAAAATTGTTTTTTTAAAAATTATTTATTATATACGTAAATAAAATGTCGACTGTTGTGGACTAGTGGTTATGTTCCTCTGGTTCCGAGAGTGCCGGTTCAAGCCCGGCCGGGTAGATTGATTATTTTTAAGATGGGAAGCAAAATTTACCAATCTTTTCATCATAGTAATACGGTACCTTAGTTGTCTGTTACATGTCTCATTGGGGGTCGGTGTGTTGACCGCATACCATTCATGACATTTTTAGGGAAATAAGCGTAACTAAATTAACTTGGTCCAGTAGCTCCTAACAAAGGAGAGGCTAAGGCACGACGATAGGTTGTTACGCCATTGTAGATTGATGTAAATAAAATCTGTATAATATTTACAAATCCATCAATAGTAATTCTGCCCGAAGGAATGCCCTTCACTGCAATCATAGCATTTTCATGCTATGCTTACAGCTTTACTAGGGAATTGTAGCTGTGGTAGCTTCCCGTTGCTTTCCACACTGGTGAAGAATGATGATGATAATGATAAGGATGATGATGATGATGATGGCCATATGATTTCGGGGACCGTTTGGGCCTTAAAGTTTTCCTGACATTTGTCTTACAGGTGAGGAAAAACCCCGATAAAAACCTCACCCAGAAAAACTGCCCCGACCGAGGATCGAACCCGAGTCCGCTGCGTGACTCGGCAGCACGCTACCTCGACCTGGACTATTTACAAATAATATATAAAAATAAGTCAATAATATTATGAGAGAGGCCATGAACCTGGCCACGTTTGAAACTGGAGCCTTCAAGTCCAATGGGAAACAGGTTGCCAATTTGATACTGAGACCGACAAATAAATAAGAAATTGTCCTGGAATACTTTCCTCAGGCTACAGGAGAAGTATTGCAAGAATTTTAGTAGTGTCGTAAACTAGATTATTTCTAAATGAAGTAGGCAATGATTCGAGGATGCGATGCAATTAAGAAAGGGGGGTGAGACAGCTCATTTTATAGGTATGAGAAGATGACGTCGAGGTTCGGCATCCCTGTCCATAAAATCAAAGTATTTAGAATTTAAGAAAGAGACTGAAGGCGGTATGCATTACTAAGGTCTAATTTAACAGCAGACAATTACGTATGTAAAAGAGAAGTAGAAATAACTGTGAGGTACAAAAAAGATCGGCTTGCACAGGTGTGGCAGGAGATTTCTTTGATGTATTGCCATTAACAGTCTCATGCACATCAACGTGCATAATTTATACAATAAATAAAATTGGAATGGTTTGAAAGAGCTCTTATTGCTTCGTTTATATCGCTGTTATTCAAGTGTGGAATAATTCCATCTAAAGAAAGTTATAGACTATGAACTTGAAGATGAAAAACCTCAAAATGAACTTTCTCAAAAGATAATCCAAATACACTTCAATCTAATGTAGCCATAAACAGAATAAGTAAACCATAATAAATAATAGAGCAGTAGAATCTTGTTAGAACATTATCTGTAGTATTAGCCTTACATTGGATATTCCATTACATTGTTCCTTCTTTCTTTCCTTTCTTAGTTATATATATTTTAACTTCTTTTTCTAGATTTCTGCCATTGGCATTTGCAATTGACATAACTTCACTCCCTAAAAACTACAATAAAGACCTTCAACAAAATTAAGATTAAAGCTACCCCTACACGATCAATATTTACGTCAATATATTGCACAATATTTTGTACAATAGTATTACTTGGCCAACCCACACGGTGCAATATTATTGCTCAATAAATTAGTTCGCGGGTGATACTTGTGCAGTCAACATGTTTATTCAAACACTGTTAACACAGAACTGAACTAGCATTACGCGATATTGCCAACAGACGACGCAATATTTTCTATATTGCACAATAAAAATCAAACTGTTTTAGATTGACTCAATATATTGCGCAATCTTTCAATGTGATCTACAGACACTCAATATTATTGTACAATATCAATTATTGTACAATATATTGACGTAAATATTGATCGTGTAGGGGCCGCTTTAAACTCCATAACCTATCATCGAGCTGCTGATCTCACATCCGTATCTGTCAATCATGAGGTAAACTATCATCCAGCCAGTATATGGTGAAATGTAGCCAACACGTAGGATACCCGAGCAGTTCTATTTTTTTAAAAATTGAGCTGCTACGTATTACATACATCTGCACAAGGGCAGGTCTTTCACTGTAAACTCAGCATTCTCCACACTTTTCTTAACCCTTAAATTCGCAATGTATCCTATAGGATACATCGATGAGTTTATTTGAGCATTTTTAATAAAACAGAAGGGAACGAACGAGCAGAAATAAATTAAATGTGTGTAGAATTACACAATATACCCAATAATAATAGTTATGTATGATATCGTTTCCAGTGCGGTCTGCAATATTCAAATAACTGACACAAAAATTAGTGCTTTGCCAATTTAAGGGTTAACTCAACCTTCCTTTTTGTATCCGCATACAAACCATTTGTTTGCAGCTTTACTAGGGATATATGGGTGCGGTACCTTCCCGTTTCTTTCCACACCCCACTCGCTCTTTTGCATCTTAAAATCTTAAAGGATCTTGAAAAGATCCGGGGGGGGGGCGAACTTGGAGGTGAGGAGAGTGGATTTGGCTAAGTTATATGCTACTTATTGTAGTTACTAAAATCCATTACGATTGTGGTTGGACATCGGCCCCATATGTTCAGCGAAATTCCATGAGAAAATGTCCTCCCCTAAGAGAATCGAACTAGCGTATGTCTTGTAGATCTGCACCGCTCTCTAAAGTGCGAGATTTGAATTTATATAATATGTAAAATTTACATTTATGCTACTCGAAAAAAATGGAACAAATCATTTCAATAGAGACTGCAATAGGATATTCTATGAGTTGAAGATGTAATGAATAAGTTCATATAAAATCAAATGTCATTATGAAACGTTGAACTTAAATAATTACTTAAAGTTTACATAACACTTTCTTCCACTGAACCCTCCAATTACTTGTTTTTCTACTTTTAATTTATAAAGTTCCAGCTGTTACGTGAAACCATAGTTGTGAACACAAACTTGTTTAATGTTAAATATGACAATTTAACTCATGCTACAAATGCTAGTCAATGGCCAATCACGTTTCAATCAATGTTGTTGTACAACCAATGACAGTCGTGTTTCACCTCGCTCTGTATCGGTTTCTCTTTATCAGCTCCTGCTTTTGTGATAAAGAAAGCTCCTTCTTTTTAATGTTCTGAACAGGTCAAAGCATTATTTTTCTCCAACAAATACATTGAATATAGCAAATAATGAAAATATTTCTTGATTTTACTGAGTTGTTTACTAAAAAAAATAAATGAATAACCCGTAATGTTGATTATGATATATAGTTTTATGTGTTTCATTTTCTCCACTTGGGTGCTCTCTTACAATATTGCGATCTTATTTGGCAATAAATAATATGATCAAGCAGTGAATGATTTGTTTTCAAACATCGCCGTTTACATTAAATATATAAATACAGGGTGGACCGCTCGAATGGACCTAATTTCAATTGCTTGTTACTGGCAAACGGTTGAAGATAGAAACTTAAAACAACGTTCATAGTACAGAAAAACTCACCAAGTTTCGAATCCTGTCGGTAGATGGCACAAAGATACGTTTCTCGTTCTTAGATTTAATTGTTTGTGAAAATGGCGACTCCGCAGATGAAAGCGCAAGCTGTTTTGTGGTATGCGGAGTTTAAATCAATCATTAGAGTTCAAAGGGAGTTCCGGCGTGTGTTTAACCGTGATGCTCCAACTGCTAGAAGCATAAAGAAGTGGCGTGATACATTATTAGCTACAGGATCTGTGTTGAAGAAGCATGGTGGTGGTCGCAGAGCATCCGATGAAATGGTAGCAAATGTTCAAGCCGCATTTGAGCGAAGCCCCCGGAAGTCATTAAGAAGAGCTTCGCGGGAACTTCAAATACCAAAATCGACATTACAACGGATTGTCCACAAACGCCTCAAACTGCACGCATATAAAGTGCAGTTAGTGCAACGTCTGGAGCCGAATGACATGCCGAAACGAGTGGAATTCGCCAATACGATGCTGGACCGTCTCGGCGCTGATCCTGACTTCATGACCAAGATTTTCTTCTCGGACGAAGCCACTTTCCATTTGTCAGGCAAGGTAAACCGGCATAATGTGCGGATCTGGGGATCGGAGAATCCTCACGCTATTCAAGAGCATGTTCGTGATAGTCCGAAGATGAATGTTTGGTGCAGTTTGTCACATAATAAGGTCATTGGACCGTTTTTCTTCGCCGAGAAAACTGTTCGTGGTACCACATATCTTGACATGCTGGAGCAGTTCTTCTTTCCACAAATTGAACAACTGCAGCCTAACATCGTTTTCCAGCAAGATGGTGCTCCTCCCCACTGGTCCAATGAAGTTCGTACGACTTTGGACAACATTTTCCCTGGCCGTTGGATTGGTAGGGGAGGACCAATCGCGTGGCCCCCGAGATCTCCCGATTTAACACCACTGGATTTCTTTCTCTGGGGCTATGTCAAAGATAAAGTTTACACCACCCCAGTCAAAGACCTTCGTGATCTTCGTGAGCGCATCATAGAGGCTATTGAGAACATTCCAGAAGACATACTCCAACGTACTTGGCAAGAAATTGTTCATCGCTTTGATATCGTCACAGTGACTGCTGGGGCTCATATAGAGATGTGGTGATCTGGATATCAAAACTTGGTGAGTTTTTCTGTAATATGAACGTTGTTTTAAGTTTCTATCTTCAACCGTTTGCCAGTAACAAGCAATTGAAATTAGGTCCATTCGAGCGGTCCACCCTGTATTTTAAAATAACTATAGTTAAACAATGATTTGAGTAAAAAGCTTAATTTTATTCGTTAAATAGTCCTAACAAATGCCACTCTTGATTTCCAAATTCTCTAGATAAATTCACTCCTCACTTCGTGAGTCGCGAGTTCATCGATAATTTGGAAATCACTCGTGGCATTACTTATGACAATTTTTTGCAGATACAGTATAAGATTGGTGACACTTTACTCAAGATGGTCATGATCTAACTAAAATTGATGCAATAATTATATAGCCTATCAGTCCAGTCGCTCTTGTCATTAAAATATAATATAATCGTTGGATTGATATCTATTTCCATACTTTAGTTAGAGAATAATGTTGCTTGTTTTGCATTGTTAACGATACTATGTTTTTTTAGTGTTTAATTATCTCAAATAACAGGATTGAACTTATTTTCTTAATTACGAAATGTTTTTTGATCTTTAAAAGCTATGGACCAAAGTCAACCTGAGTCGACTCTATGAGGCTAATAGGATGAAATTCTACATTTGCAAATATCCCTACTTAGGCCTATTTTCCAATAATTTTGCTAAGACGCTATTAAATTTTCATCCGATGTAATCGCATTATATATATATATATATATATATATATATATATATATATGTATATATATATAGATTTAGATTTATTTAGCCTGGTGGAGTTAAGGCCATGTGGCCTTCTCTTCCACTCACCAGGACAAACATATATTACATAAGAATATAACAATCTTAATTAACTCTAATATTAAACACTAAGTAAAAATTTGATCAAAAGATAATATCTAATATACATATTACGATCTATAATACAACCAGTTAATATTAGTTAAAATTAAGACTAAAACTAATAATAAAATGTATACAAGCAAGACATATTAAATTGTCCCTGTCTAGTGTATATAAAAAACAGGAAAATAATGAGATATAGAAAACTAATTAATTACGATTATACAATATTTAAAACAAAACAAATAAAAATATTTGTTATTCTTAATATTATTTACATAAATAATTAAATATATTAATATTGCTAAAAGAATACTATCAGTGAGGTGTATAAGTTAGTTTGTTGTTATTAAATAATTCTTTAGTTTGTTTTTGAAGGATGTTATAGTTTGACAGTCTCTGACATAGGGCGGAAGGGAATTCCATGTTTTGGTAAGTGACACCGTAAAAGATAATGAATAATATACAGTGTGATGAGGCGGGATATAAAGGACAATGTGCTGATGGGATCGAGTGTCAAGATTATGTGTGTCGGATAGTCTGATGAAGCGGCGTGATAAATAATTAGGCGATGATGTGTGAAGTATTTTATAGAGAAGGGATAGGGAATGGACAGTTCTACGATCTCTTAGACGAAACCACGATAATTGTTCCAGGGACGGTGTAACATGGTCAAATTTGCGAATACCACAAATATATATAGTAACTTTCACGAAAATTACATAATTTCAAATGCATAAGATTTTTATTTACTAAGAAATTTTCTTATAACGATGAACCTTGATTGTCATTTATTTATAATATCGTTATCGTGTATGAACTATTTCACTTTTTTATGAATACCACGTGATTTTTTAAATAATTGTATTAGAATTTATATCGGCCGCGGTGGACTAATGGTTATGCTCCTTGCCTCTGGTCCCGAGGGTCGCGGGTTCAAACCCGGCCGGGGTCGATGGATTTTTTAGGACGGAAAAATCCAAGGAACAAGTTCTCCGGGAGGGACTTTAAGCCGTGGTTCCCGAGTCTGAAGATTTTCAGGCTCGTAAAAAATCCTTAAGCCTGAATGAAAAGGCCTCTAAGCAAAATTTACCGAATTTTCCCGTCCTAGTACTACCTTGGTTTCCTAGATGTCAGTACGAGGCGGAACGCTGACCACGGATCACTCAAAAATGACATCTATACGAAAACATCATGTTGAGACTTGAAAGTAGTCCAGTGGTAGGGCTGCTACCTTTTGGTCTCTGGACAGACATTAGGATACTGCATTTACTCAGTACCCGATGGATCGGTTATACCGCCGTGACTCGGTCCTCAGAGCCTCCGTTTGTGAAAACGGGTTGTACCACGAGAAGGTGAGAACGAGAATTGGGTAGGAGAGGTTATACACACGTCACTACGAAAACAAGTGTAACTAAATTAGTATGGTTCAAATTCTTACCTGTAGAGGGAGAGCGCCTAAATCTCTGTAAAGGGGAAAACATGGGCTTACAATACAAAATATTAGGATTTATTCAATTCAATTCTTACAATAACAAACTAACGTATAAGATGAGTATGGAGCCAAGCACCAATTTAAAAACTAACAACATATTTATTCAGTCAGTTGATTTAAAATCACAATCAGCTGTATAGTTCGCAGATACAAAACCACCAGACCACCGAGGCGACACAAAATATTACGAGTATATTCACGGACATTTACCTGTTTGTCACAGTAATAACTCAATCTACCACTGACGATATTTAAATTATTACTCCTGGCGCGACAGGCCTAGAAGCCCCTGTTAAATACGGTGATTAATTTACAAGAAAGAGAGATAATTAAACTGTAAAGGTAAAATTATCCTACTGCAGGCCTTAGGAGGATCTTCACAGTAGTAGGTGATTAAGACACTCACCTTTCTAGAAAATCGGCATAAAATATCAGCCGAGTTGTTATCCTTGCGTGACGGCTGTCCTCATCACCAGAACATACGCCTGGTACTCATTTCAATTATAGGTTGAATCGACTCCAGGACCATTGTGACACAGACGGGTCAAGCCAGTTTAAAAATCCCGACTCCATCGGGATTCAAATCCTGGATCTTTAAGCTTCTTATATAGGCCTATCGCCTTAATTAGAAAAATAAATGCATTAAGAAACGTTCCTGGAATTCTTTGCCTTAAAAAACTGCAGAGGGGACAGAAGGAATCTCGTTAATCTATTTTATGAAAGCACTATTTACATTTTGACTATTCAGTTTTTCAGATTGCGGGAAATCATCAAATTCAGGGTTAAAAGAGGAATAAATATTATATTAATATTTTTTGTTCTTTCATTGTCAACTGTATATTAAGATGTGTGTCCACCGCTGTGGTCTCGAGGTAGCATGCTGCCTTGTCACGCAGCGGGCCCGGGTTCGATCCCCGGTCGGGGCAGTTTTTCTGGGTGAGGTTTTTATCGGGTTTTTTTCTCACCTGTAAGACAAATGTCAGGAAAACTTTAAGGCCCAAACGGTCCCCGAAATCATATGGCCATCGCAATCATCATCATTCATATTCATCTTATGATTAAGCTTAGCATTAGGGGCTCTCCTGGCGCACCATTACCATCATCATCGCCTTCCAGGCGCCCCAACCTCAGAAGTGGGTTACAACTACGCCATGCCAGGAGAGAAACCAGGAATGTCGAAAGACAACCTGGGGCATTTGCAAAAAAAGGAAAGTATATTAAGATGTTAAATATAAAATTGATACGTGGTAAGTCAGTCGTCCTCAACTAAATGTTTAAATAGTTCCAATATGGAGGCCTTTCAAAATCAATGTTTCATCTTCTGCATTTTAACTGGTACTGATGTTGTACAGGTTGTACAACGGGTTTATGTCTGCGGGTATGTTTTCATTGAGTAGGTCTGTATTCTTTGCTTCTTTTAGAATCTCTATATCTTCAAGGATGCTGATACTGATGCAGACCTACTCAATGAAAAAAACACCCGCAGACATAACCCCGTTGTACAACCTGTACAACAACATCAGTACCAGTTAAAATGTAGAAGATGAGACATTGATTTTGAAAGGTCTCCATATTGGAACTATTTAATAATTTAGTTGAGGACGACTTTCTTACCAGGTACCAAATTTATATTTAACATATTATTACATAACCTCAACTGTGCTTTAATATTAATTTTAAAAAGTGTTAATTGTATATTGTGCAGCCTATGCCTGTTATGTATTATTAATCAGGTTGCAGATAAAAAAAAATAAGTTAAAATATACCTTCTTAGGTAACATCCGTCGTCCTCAACTTATAAGTTGAGGACGACGGATCTTACCTAAGAAGATATATTTTAACTTATTTTATTTTATGACTCTCCACCTCAACGGTTTTAACAATGAATTTTATTAGTATTGATCAGGTTGTAGATAATTCATTAGTATATGTGTAATTTAACCCTGGTGAAGTGGAAGAAAATACCTTAGGGTCTTAACTCCTTCACGTAAAATAAATAAACTGATGAAATACATCTTTGCAATATGACAATATGGCTGTACTGTAGATGCAACTGTCTTGGAGCATGAGGTTAAGAACCGTTCTGAACTGCACAAGAACTTGTTGTTACTTTGAGTTCGGAGATGCTGGAGCATATTCTATAGTAAAAACTATAATCAACAAGTAGGCAAGCGGTCAAGAGTCAAGGTCATACCATGGTCCAGCAGAGTACCCCACATCCTGCACTTCTTACAACACGGGAACAAGAAGCTTCCTCAACACTCGATTAAGACCGTGTAGTAAAGTGAAAATAAACCTGATTAAATGGCACGTTTGGTACAAAGGTAGAAGAAGGATTGTTAATATCATGATATCACATTCTCCTGAACTCAGAAGACCAGCACCAACATTTTGTAATCATCGTCGATCGCCATCATCTGGTCAGGGCTTTCGTTTGAATTTGATTTTTTTTAAATTAGTCCGTTATCCATTATTAAAAACAACTTTTAATCTTCCTGTTGTTTATGTAGTAATTTTAAATATTATTAGTTTCAACTAATACTGAATGTATTTTTATACTGTAATTTATTTTTATTGTAATTAGATGTAAGAATATTTTTTTGTATTTTTTTAACGGTGTTGAGTGGTAGACAAGACCTTCACTCTGCCAGGTAAAATATAACTATTATTATTATTAATAATAATAATAGTTATATTTTACCTGGCAGAGTGAAGGTCTTGTATTATTAATTACAACTATATGAATGGCATCCTAACAGAAAGAAGAAAAGAGGAAGACCAAGGTTAACATGGAAGGAAAACATGAAGACAGTAATGCAAGCTAGAGGGCTAAGCATCGAAGATGCCCAAGACCGTAGGCTTTGGAGGTTTGGCACGGGAAGACGGCAGCAGCTGTAAAAACCCGAAGATAGATAGAGAGATTATTAATTACATATTTGATAAAAATGTTGAAGATATATTCATTTCTGACAATATGAACATCTTAGCCACTAGTGGTAAAATCTCCAAATACAGCTATTTATATAGCCTAAGCATTGTTTCAGCAAGATTAATTAGTTTTGTTAATAAATAATGAGTACGTTTAAAATAATTGGGGGCACGCCGTAGCGTAGTGGTTAAGACATTGTTCTGCAAGCCGGAAGGTCGAGCGTTCAAGTTCCGGTGGGATCAGGATTTTTAAAATGGCCCAAAACCTTCTGGCGGCACTATGGCTCTGGGGTCGACTCAGACTCTAACGGAAATGAGTACCAGACGCTTGTTCTGGGGGTAAAGGCGGCCGTCACGCAGGGCTGATATCACGTGCCGATTGTCTGGAAAAAGTGGGAGCCTTAACCTCCTAAGCCTCCTAAGACCTGTAGTGGGATCACTTTACTTTTTTAAAAAATAATTAGCATTTATTAAGATTCTACATAATGCCTACAATTTTAATGTTTGTATATGTATGTATGTATGAGACCCTTGAGTGGTAGTAGATAATAATATAATCATAACATACATGGTTCACATAAGCAATTCTTATAAAACGCTTTATCTTAAACCCATCTCAAATCCGCGAATATGTTATATTAAAAATGTACAGACGATCGTATTTTCATTTATGTTATACGATTACGAAACATAAACCTAAGGAAGACGAACAGACACGTGAATGGAGAAAACTCGTAACAATGAACTGTATGTGGGTTTATGGGTAAACTGATAAAATTAGAATATATAAGTATGACATCTATACGAAAACAAGAGTACTAAATTAGTATGGTTCAAATTCTTCCCTGTAGGGGGAGATCGCCTAAATCTCTGTTAAGGAAAACATGGGCTTACAAGCTACAAGAAGTATTGTAGATTACGATTGGCTGGATATATGTAATGAATGGTGAATAAGAGAGAGGTTTGGCAACTTCTTGTAGGAAAATCAGAGGGAAAGTACCCAGTAAGTGGCCACGAATGAGGTAAGAGATTAACATTAATCATAATTTGAGGGAGGTGAATTATACAGGGAATGACAGAATGGTTGATAGGATGTATGGAGAGCTTCTGTCCGCATGGCCATGCACCTCCAGTGAATCCGATAATGCCAATGAGTTAAAGCAGAGCCGCTGAGACTCCGGCTTTGACGTTTAGATTCTACACGAGTAAAGGGAGAAACTCGCCCTCTACTGCCAATAAAGAAATAGATGAATCAAGAGTTGACGTCTGCCACAACCAATCACTACTCATGACTCCGCTAGCGAGGTTTCAACTTACCGCGATATTGTCGGCTGTATCTCTACTAACCACGAGGTACATAAAGGAGTCCCTCCACTGAATGTCCATATCGGCAACACTGTCTTGAAAACGTCAGGGCCGGAAACAGAGCAGCTGGACTGTAGTTTATATTATTTATACCTTCTAGTAATATCGATAAGATCAGCAGTTAATGTTTTCTGAATATTTAAGATTTAGAAGCCAGAGTTGAGTGGAGAGTACTCGGGGGTTTGACGAGTCATGTTTCTGAGGATTCCATGGCCCGGATTGGCCCTTGACCTACCAACCGGCTGCCGGTCTTACATCCACATCTGTTAATGGACGATCATATAATCAGTATAGGCTGAGATCTGGCTAGTAGATTATAGCTGGTTTTCTGAAACTGGACTTTCTACTTATTGCAAGTACCTAAATTCTTAACGATGTTGGACAAACACCAATTCTATATTAGGCGTAATTCCATGAAAAAATTCCTCCCCCATGGGAACTAGAACTAGCTCAAGTTCCATAGCATTGCATCAAGGCTTGGCGTCTTTCAATCACTCGGCTAAAGCGTGGGACGTTCCTGAGGACAGAACCTGTAATCAACATAGGCCTTGTAAGGTAGCAGTACTGTTAATAATGTGACCAGCTTTAGTGCTCATTCGGATATCGCTTGGTAATATATTTAGGTTTGATAATATAATGAATAAACAAATATATATATATATATATTTACTTATTTATATTTATTTATTTATATTTATTTATTTATTTATATTTATTTATTTATTTACTTAGAGAGTTCAAATACCTTAAGTGAGACAGTAAAACTTCTAGGAGTATTTATTGACAACAAGCTAAATTGGAATACACAAACAAACCATAATGCAAAACAGTCTTCTTAATAATACATTCATTAAATCTCGTAAGAAATTGTTTGCCATTCGCTCTCAGAATGTTAGTACAAACACTTGCATTGTTCAATTTTGATTGTTGCGATATTCTTTTTACAGACTTAAATATTATTTTCACTCAAAGACTTCAAAGTGTTCATAATTCTTGAGAACTTTTTATTTGTGGTATTCGCGAATTTGACCATGTTACACCGTACCTGTAACAATTATCGTGGCTTCGTCTAAGAGATCGTCCATTCCCTATCCCTTCTCTATAAAATACTTCACAAATCATCACTTAATTATTTATCACGCCGCTACATCAGACTATCCGACACACATAACCTTGACACTCGATCCATCAGCACATTGTCCTTTATATCCCTCCTCATCACGCTGTGTATTATTAATTATCTCTTACAGCGTCACTTGCCAAAACATGGAATTCCCTTCCGACCTATGTCAGAGACAGTCAAACCATAACATCTTTCAAAAACAAACTAAATAATCATTTAATAACAAACTAACTTATACACCTCACTGATAGTATTCTTTTAACAATTAATAATTTGATATATATATATATATATATATATATATATATATATATATATATATATACACACACAGGCCTACATAATGTATGTACCTTATCTGTAAATAAATAAAATATATTCTAAAGAGCACGGTTGTCCCATTCATTTCAGTAGATTATTTTTATGTCTACATCACAGCTGAAAATAACTATCTATTTTGGCAAGAATTGACTTCTGAATTTAATTTCCATTTCTACTTCATTCATTCCAAATTAGAAGCTAATAAAGAAATAAAATAAGAAATTAATAAAGACATATAGAAAAAAAGTGTGTGTGAAATTTATGGTTCTAAAGTCAGTGATTATCTACAAACCCAACTGCAGAAGATTAGTTTCGCCATTGCGTTTCTCACAGAATAAGTTGATACAAGTCAAGTCTAAATAAAGATGAACATTTCTAGAGAGTTAATTAAAAGTCATGTAGGTGTGGATAGCAGTGGAAGTGTTAATCACTCTAAAGTGACCGCAATTATTATGCTTAAGGAAGTGAAGTTTAATACACTACTGTACTTCCACCACGTCACACCGCATCAAGAAGCCCATCATTTTTAATTATTTCTACGTTAAATAATGTTATTTTGCGAGGATATGAAAGAACAAGGCCGAATTAAAAAAAAAAATTAAAAACGAAAGAGTTTCTCCGACTATTAACGCTAGAGTCATATTTCGAAGCTAGGTTTTCAATTATAGGGTCCACCAAAGTTTTATTTTTTGTGATTTTCTCCATCATCATCATCATCATCATCATGCCATTATTTAGGTTTAGTTCGTTTGAGCCTGTTCCTGTGAGGTCTCAAGATGTGGTTGCTCAGTCTATCTAATTTTGGCTTTCCTCTATGTCCAAGTACTTTAGGTTGATACTTCAATGCTAATTTAGGAAAGCGAGATGGATCCATTCTTTGGACATGCTGTAACCAATTGCTTTGATAATTCCTGATTTCTTTATATATATTTTTAACTTTTAATTTATATCTGTGTTACCTTTGCTTGTCCATTTTTGTCAAACATAGGGGTAGACGTAACAATTTCATTTGTGCCGCTTGAAATATTTCTCCATTCTTCAAATAATGCCACATTATATTTTCCTTCCTGTAACCCATAATACACTTTTTTTTTCATAACTGATTACAAGAAAATAACCAATTAATGACTTTGGATAAAACACACTAGAATACATAGACAATAAGCAATAATAATAATAATATTAATAATAACAATAACAATAATAATAATAATAATAATAATAATAATAATAATAATAATAATATACTCTTCACAATGTACGCTACAGGTATAGGCCTATATTCAAATTCCTAGATAAGATGAGACTAAATTTCTGAAGCGTCTCACATAATAAATAAGATTGATATTAATAATAAATAAAAAGCAAACACAGAGAATTGACTGCGATGTCACAGTTGAATTACTGCGATGTCACTGTTGCAACTTCTACTCAGGAGGCCTCTGAAATAACCGGGTAATGTGATTTGTTTTTCTCAGCCTTCTGGGTTGGATTTTCATTATCATGATAATAATTCAATAATTACTTAACATGTGGATTCATCAACATGTAATAACATACGGCTATCAACAATTAAATTAATATACACAGCCTACTGGTACATAGCCAGAGATTCTATATGCGATATGATCGAACATCCTAAAGCTTCAATGTATTATAATCAAATAATTTCATTCCAACAAGGCATTTTAACCTCTCACCTTATAAGGGCTTTACGTGCCACATGGCAGCCGGGCCTTACAGTGACACCGCCTGTCGGGAGAGGGGTTTTAACTATGGATCTTATTATATCTGGCTTCCTATAAAGACCATGTAGTTCATTGTTATGTAATCTTCTCCATTCACCTGTCTGTTCATCTCTCTTTGGTCCAAGAATTTTCCCAAGTACTTTATTCTCAAATACTTGTAATCTCCTTTCCTCCCTTAAATTAAGAGTCCATGTTTCGCAACCATATAATATAACTGCTAGATTAATAGTTTTATATATTTTCAGTTTAACGTTTTTTGAAAGGAGTTAGGACATCAAAAGTCTCTGCAATGCATAATAGCACGCATTTCCAGAATTGAGCCTATGTTTAATAGAGAGAAAAATTTATTTTTACTTCCACTTTATTCATTATTTTTATCGTACGTTTGTTTATTAATGTACTGATAACACCCCTTCTATTAATATCCTACCATACAACACCTAAACAAAATCACGACCGTGTTTGCATTGTATGTTAGCAACCAGATAATCAATACTGAATGAGTATTGCGCATTCGAGAAATGTAGTTAATATTTTATATTGAATATAGAAATATTTCGTAGTAACGTAAATGAATGTACTTCTATTCATTCTTTGTAACTGATTAAAGTGAAATCTTCAAATATTCCAACTAGTAACAATAAACCAATTCCTCGTCATAGCCGAGTGATCTAAGGCATCGTAACTTGGTGCAGAGCTGAGACATGCGCTAGTTCGAGTTATTAAAGGGTGAAGATATTTTTTCATGGAATTTAGGCTAGTATGAGACAAGTGCACATCCAGCATCGTGAGGAATTTGGGTAGCTACAATACGTAGCGACTCCAGGTTAAAATAATTAGTTATAATGGTTGGGAGTGTAGACATGCTGACCACGCGTCATTCCCTCTTCTGTGACACATGAGGATGTGAGGTCATGAGCCGGCTGGCAGCCAACAAACTTCATGGAGTTAACAATAAACTACGTCATAAAAAAGAGTAGGTTATCGGTGTTTTCGGATATTCAAAGAATAGAATAACACAAATATACAGCCAGGTTATTTTTACAAATGTCAGTAAAAATAAGAATTGATATCTCTGAATAACAGTTGCAAATGCTAATCTATACGAAATTGACCTCATTTCAATATGAAAACAATCACTTGTTCTGCTGTGTAGTTATTATCGCAAGGTCACTGCTCTTATAACACGTTTTATGAAGTTTGATACGCATCATAACGTGTATTATCTTAAAAACAATATCTTGCTGAATTTCTCATGTTTCCTAGAACAACTCTGCTAGCTGTCAGTATATTCATTCAATATGGTCCATTTATTATTATTATTATTGCTATTATTATTATTATTATTATTGCTATTATTATTATTATTGCTATTATTATTATTATTATTATTATTATTTCTATTATTATTATTATTATTATTATGGCCATAGGAGACAATCAAGATTTGATACTGGAAGACGAAATGGGGGTAATTAAACACAGAGAGAAATACAAATATTTGGGAGTAAAATTACAGAAGGTGGGAAGCAGGAAGAGGAAATATGATCAAAGATAAACTCAGGAAAATATGTAATATCTGCCCTGAATGGAATATTATGGGATAAACATATCAAGTAATAAAACTAAAGTTAAATTTTTTTAAAACGATAGTAGGCCTATTGTGACTTATGGTTCACAGGTTTAGACTATAAATTATCAAATGAAAAGAAAATTAATGGTAGCAGAAATGGGCTATTGAAGAAGATCTGCTAGGATATCAAGGGGAGAGAAAATTATAAATGAAGTTATAAAAGAGAACATGGATGTACAAAACTCAATTTTAGAATTTATCTAAGAAAAGCAACTAAAATGGTACGGGAATATTAGGCGAATGGAGGATGAAAGATTACCGAAGAAAATAATAGATGAGAAGGAAAGGACGACCAAATCTCACGTGGATCCAAGGGATTAGAGAAACTTTGAAGGACTGGGAAATAGAGGAAGGAATGTGTAATAATAGAGACGAATGGAGGGAAATTAAATAGCGAAATTGAAGATGGGTGCCGGAAAAATATATAACATTGTTAAAACCGGAATTATATATTATTATTATTAATTATGAGGCGGAACGCTGACCACGGACCACTCAAAATGACATCTATACGAAAACAAGTGTAACTAAATTAGTATGGTTCAAATTCTTCCCTATAGGGGGAGAGCGCCTAAATATCTGTAAAGGGAAAACATGGGCTTACAGTACAGTATTAATTATCTGAAATTTATCCTATTTCACTTAAGGTTATTAGGGTTATAATTTGTGGTTGATTTGATGTAGGCATATTCCAAACAGTCCGAGACAATAAAAATTACTGTGTGTTTATAATTAATAAATTCCGTCGCGTGGTAGTTCTGGATTTTAACTTAACAATGTTGCCAAAAATGTTTTCGATTTGAATAAAATTGTGAAACCCCAGAAAAAAAGTATACATCGACTACATATGGATTCATATGGAAGGAAAATAAAAGCAGAGGTCCGTGTCGTTGAATTACAGACGTAAAATAACTTCAAGCCTGAATTAAATGATCTCTGGGAAAATGTGTCGGTCATTTGATGCCAGATTTGAATTGCGACGCAAATTACCAGACGTGTTTATATATGACGTTAAATAGAATTGTCAGATCTCATGGATCAAATCAATATATCATGCAATCATAGTATATCCAAATAAACACTGTTCAGAGATGCTCACTTCATCTCTCCGAAATTAAAAAAAAAAAAAGATTTTAAAAGGCCCCTTTCCAAGGCCAATGCGAACAATGGATCTAACATTTGGATGTTTTCTTATCGGATAATCAAGCAACTGGTGTATGAAACTTCAGTATAAACCGAGCAGCAATTGGTTGCGAGAATCCTAGTTATCTGTTTCGTTGCAAAATGGACACAAAGTGTGTGAAAACGCCATTCGCTGCTACACTACATGTAACCGAATTTGGTTGTCGCCATGTTCAACATACCCTATATAAGTTGAGAATTTTGTATGGATATAGTAAAGAAAAAAAAAACTTTCTTCATACATTATATATGCATATACAAGCACACGGTGATTCTTCAAATATGTTTTTATATAGATGATTATATACATGGAGATTTAAATATTAATCGATTTATTTTTCTCGTTCTTTTATTTGTCATATCTATAATATTTCTAATTATTAGTCCAAATATGCTTGGAATTTTAATTGGATGAGATGGACTAGGTCTAGTATCATATGGTGTATTACACATTTTTAATAAAACCCAAATCACCAAACTAAAATATTAAAATAGTCAACGCGTTTCGATAACTGTCTCGTTATTGAATCAATAACTAGTCTTTATAATGACAACCTCGCTATCGAAACGCGTTGATTGTTTTAATATTTTAGTTTGGTGATTTGGGTTTTATTGATAATATGTAATACAATTGTATTATCACCAAGAAGATCATATTTATTAATTTTCAAATATACTATATATTTAACGTACACAATAGCTTAAAAAAATTACAAAAAGTTAAAATTACTATCATTGTTTATAGAACACCACTTATGTCGCACATACATTCAACTTCATCAATATAAAATTTTTAGTAGCTTCCTATTAAAAAACCACCAGCTTCCCTTAAACCTGTAGGGGGTGGAAATAAGAGGCTTGGTTACAAGGGAGGGTGCATCCCCGAGATATTTTTATTACTTAAATCGCGTTGTTCATTCACAAGTGCTCATGGAGTTTTAAAAATAATCGTCCCCCGCCGACCCATCATCAATATGAAAAGTGTTGTAAACTTTTCTTAAAAATCCTTCTAAAAGGATCATAAACCCCCCCCCCCATCAATCCCTCGACAATATGACGCACGAAGAATGACGTAATAAATTGACATTAGCAGTTTTGATATAACGGGTTTTTTAAGGGTTGAAGACCACCCTAGTGGTGGAAATTATTATATCAAAAACGAGGCTCAGAGAAAGCTATTAAGGCCAGAATTAGAAAATCAGAAGCTATATTTCTACAATTGATACATAAATTTACTGTCGGCAATGCAATTGCACATAGCGGAAGACATGAATAATTTTCTGATCCATCCATCCATCCATCCATAGTAAGTCTGTCCGAAGGCAGGTCCTTCACTGCAATCATAGCATTTTCATGCTATTCTTGCAGTTTTACTAAGGAACTGTAGGTGTGGTAGCTTCCCGTTGCTTTTCACACCGGTGAAGGATGATGATAATGATAAGGATGATGATGGCCATATGATTTCGGGGACCGTTTGGGCCTTCAAGTTTTCCTGACATTTGTCTTACAGGTGAGGAAAAATCCCGATAAAAAGCTCACCCAGAAAAACTGCCCCGACCGGGGATGGAACTCGAGCCCGCTGCGTGACAAGGCAGCACGCTACCTCGAGACCAAAGCTGTGGACAATTTTCTGATGGTAGAAATAAATTAAGAAAGTTCTGGAAAGGCGACTGTTGACATAAACGAAATTACGAATGTTAGGGAACTGCGATTGTTCATTTAAAGAAAATAAACGGACGTTATAAGAGCAGTTTGTAGGATGTGGGCCTAGTCAGAGCACTAGAGAGGAGAGCTTATATTTTTTGTTATAGGGAGCGGATTTCTATGTACTAAAAGTTAAGATTGCAACATAATATAATAAGAAGTTAGGCTTATGACTGTATTTTGTTTTGGTTCCACACACAGTTGAATAGTATAATGAGAAGTAAGACTTTTGACTGTCTTTTATCTTGTTTCACACGCGAACTGTTGAATAACCCTGGTCAACATGATTTTTATCTCACGAATACCAATAGTTGTATTTAATGCAGTTTTTTATCGTGTTTTCAAATATGTATTCGGAATTTCTCCATCACCCACAGTTTTTTTTATTTCAATTTCAATTCATGGATTTAAATAATTATTTTTAATAAACTTTTTTCGTCCATTTGTCCATTGTAAAATAAAACCAAATGAGCTAAGTAAGAAGATTTCAGCTATGGAAAAGAGATACCAAGGCAAATGGAATCCTAATTTGAAATTATAAATTCCTGTCTCTCGGAAACCTTGCGTGATGGAGAAAAACCGATATCATATTTGAATTGAGGAGAAAAAAAAAAATACTATCAGAATCACATAATTTTCTTTCTGAGACAAACAAAAATATTTTTTGTTGCCCAATGTAATATATTCTATCTGCATTGCAATCTGATCTGTTATTATATAAAAATCCGCTCCCTAGTTATTAGTATACGATAATTGATTATCTATTCTATTCTATAGCATCCTGCCCTAGGGTAGGTCCTTCACTACAATCATAGCATTTTCATGCTATAATTTGCAGCTTTACCAGTGAATTAAAGGTGTAGTAGCTTCCCGTTGCTTTCCATACCGGGGATGATAATGATGATGACCACTTGATTTTCGGGGACCGTTTGGGCCTCAAAGCTTCCCGACATTTGTCTTACAGGAGAGGAAAAAGCCCGAAAAGAAAACAGGAAGCTTGTCCCGACCGGGAATCGAACCCGGGCCCGATGAGTGACAAGGCAGCGTGCTCTCTCTCGAGACCACAGCTGTGGACAATTAATAACCAATGAACAAAAAATAAGTAAAACATGATAGGTGGCTACATGACGCAAGCGGTTAGACACTCGCCTCTTCCCGCTGGGGTCTCGAGTTCGCATTTCGGTTACTCCATGTGGGTTTCGCGGTCGTCGAAACGGAGTCTGCACAGGTTTTTGCCGAGGTTTCTCCCGTTTTCCCCTGCCACAAATTACATTCCATTATTTCTTCACACATATCTCATTCATTTCGTTTCATTCCATCTACCCCTGTGATGGTGCGACAGATGTGATCGGCCGGCATCCTTGTTATTCACAGACCTTCAATGTAAGGAACTTCATAGCATCTCATCCCTCGACCAGATCCCCTGTCGGACACGAGTTGAGTTTTTTTAAGAACGTGATAGTAGTTATTTTATTTATTTTGTATACATATATTCAATGTTAACACGTCTTTCTGTGCCTAAAGTTTTATTTTCCTTCTCCACTTGTCCCTATCCATCCACTCCATGCCCTCCAGTCCTCTTGTTCTCATTCCAGTTCTTATTTCTTGCATCCACGAGTTTCGAGGTCTTCCATTCTTTCTTCTTCCAGTTGGACAAGATCCCAGTGTTATTCTGGGAAATCTTTCTTCTTGTATTCATCGTATATGCCCATGCCAACTTAATTGTTTATCTTAATATATAATATAATTTAGAATATTTAGTATCTTCCATTATTTTCCAAGAGGAAGAAGAGATGTCGGATGTCCTCGGAAGAGATGGTCTTAGATCTATTAGTGAAGACGGAACAGGCAACTCTTGCCTAAACCAGGAAGTGAAGAAGAAGAAGTATTCATTTTTTCTCATGTGGCATTATTTCTTATTTTTTCCAATTTTGAAGATCTTACTGCTCTCCTCAAGAAATCCATTTCCATCGACATAAGTTTTCGTTGAATTCCTAACTTCAGCTCCATATTATGTGACAGTACTTCTCACTATTGGATTATGTCTACAAATTCAAATGGATATTGGTCAACATGTCGAATTTTAAACTAGATTGGGATGAAAATGTAAAGATAACTTGAGTGTCTGAAAGTGGCTTTCTCAGCCGCGAAGGGGAGAAAATTGTGGTCATCAAGAGTAACATCCCTCGTGCAGGTATATGGTTCTGGCAGGTAAACCAATGGGGGGACTAATTGGAAGACCATCTGCAGCGTGAGTGCCTCTATATTAGATTTCTATTAGCAATTATAAAAGAAAAATTAAAAGCGTGCCAAAATGCACGCAGGTGGTTACCGCACCAAATTATAGCCAGATTATAGGAGAGGAAATGTTCCAATGATGTATTAACTTCTTACAAGGCTGCAGAGAAGTAGTGTTTAGCACCTGCTACAGGGATGTACTGTTTGTGCATACAATAATATAATACGAAATCAATTAATCATATTAACCCGTTTTTAAGCCTATATTCAAAACATAATTTTTGCACGATAATGCGTTTTGTCGTACTTACAGCACTGGCGACCATGATTGAAAGTTCAACTTCCTACATTCGGGGTTGCCAACCTAAATAACTCTACTGCAATATTAAATATTACAAATCACGTGTGGGAAGTAAAACCACTGCCCTCTATGTGTACTACGTACAATGTATATACAAAAAAAAATCTAAAAGGTTGTGTTAATATACATTATACGAAACAAATCATTCCATTTTAAATTAACTGTACTTTATTTGAAACAATATAAAACAATAAAAACGTACTTGCCGCCATTTTATAACTGATTGGTGTCACGGCCTGCTGTAGTTTCAACTAATAAACATTGCCCACACTATTAACGTTAGTCAGTTGTTTATAATGAACGCAAATGTTTCTAACAAATACAGTATGTTATTACTGTATTATTATTTATTATTTTGAAAACACAATCACGCAAAAAAAAAGTACAACGCACGTTTGTGAAGTGTTTTACAGAATCTCGGAAATTAAAAAGTTTTCCTCGCTTCTGTAAAAACCACTTCCCAACCTCGCATCGTAATATGCTAATGTATCATTAGCTCACACCGCGAAAAGTATAGATATTTTCCTTCACTACATGACATTTTGTGTTACACCCATAACATTTCTAACTTCGTTTTTAGATATCATAAACCTAAATATCTGTACCGGTACTGAAATAGTCTATGTAAACTGTAATAATGAATTGTTAAGTAAACAAATAAAACTGTCCCAAGTCTCCATACTATTACTTACAAACACAATCAGGTCTGACGTTTCTAGTATAAAGAAATAAAGTGAATGGAATTTCTTGGCAGATAAGGCAGAACTGTCGGAAAAGCATTTACCAATATACTTGGCTTCTTCCACCCTCGGTGTTGCTTAGTTTAGACCTCGCAACATGCCACTGTACATTTTCTTCCTTGCAGTCGAAAATCCTATGTAAGCCTAATATTGACTTCCGGGAATATCTGATATATTACCTTCATAACTGTGAAAATTCCATGTTTTATGTGCTATAGTTCCCAATATATTGCGCATCTTTTATGTTAAAAATGATATATTAAAATAGACGTATTTCAAACAATATTGTAAAATATTGTTTAAATGAAGATAGTGCATACATTGCTATCAAATTAAAATTTTAGAACTTTTAAGTCTGTATATTAGTACGACTAAGTTTATATGTTAAAATAAAATAAAAATATATATATAGGGAGCGGTAGAAGGCTGGGAAATGTGCTAAGTTTACGATTGGCAATGATGCGTCTGAAATTAAATAATCCATATTCTGTAAAATACTTGTAAGCTTATATATTACTTAGGCTCACATAGAATGGTTGAAGTACCGACTGATGAAGTACTGACGGATAGCTTCATGGAAGAACGTATTTAAGAACTTTTGGTAGATGGAACTTAGTTTTACATTAACTCCAGATGCCACAAGCTAAGAAATGGATTACAATTCCGCTATTGTCAGGAGAAAAAACCAGAAATATCATAAAAGACAACCTGGAGACATCTGACAGAAAAAAAAGAAGTCATAGGCATATAGATAGAAGGATGGACGAATAAATGACCAGACACAATTACAAATATAAACGTATAGATTCATTCCATCTATAGTAATTCTGCCCGAAGGCAGGTCCTTCACTGCAATCATAGAATTTTCGTACTATGCTTGCAGCTTTACTAGGGAATTGTAGGTGTGGTAGGCTTTCCGTTGCTGTCCACGCCGTTGAAGGATGGTGATAATGATGATGATGACCATATGATTTCGGGGACGGTTTGGGCCTTAACGTTTTCCTGACATTTGTCTTACAGGTGAGCAAAAACCCCGATAAAAACCTCACCCAGAAAAACTGCCCCGACCGGGGATCGAACCTGGACGGGATTCGAACCCGGATCTCTGAGTCTGTACCTCAGCGTGATATCCATTACACTACCAGGCGAATCCAATTCAAACACTTATTTTTCTTATATATGTATTATACTCTCCATTATTACTAGATGTCGCGAGAACACTGTCTTCACTGCCATCTAGTAGCTGACTATATCAAGTAAGCAAATTAAAGAGAATATTTATTTTACTTTATAGCAGTGACGCTTTATCGATGTTATAATTAAATCTTTAACATTGAGCAATGCAAGCTTAATATGGTATGATAAGAAAAATAAATGCCTGGACGGGATTCGAACCCGGATCTCTGAGTCTGTACCTCAGCGTGATATCCATTACACTACCAGGCGAATCCAATTCAAACACTTATTTTTCTTATATATGTATTATACTCTCCATTATTACTAGATGTCGCGAGAACACTGTCTTCACTGCCATCTAGTAGCTGACTATATCAAGTAAGCAAATTAAAGAGAATATTTATTTTACTTTATAGCAGTGACGCTTTATCGATATTATAATTAAATCTTTAACATTGAGCAATGCAAGCTTAATATGGTATGATAAGAAAAATAAATGCCTGGACGGGATTCGAACCCGGATCTCTGAGTCTGTACCTCAGCGTGATATCCATTACACTACCAGGCGAATCCAATTCAAACACTTATTTTTCTTATATATGTATTATACTCTCCATTATTACTAGATGTCGCGAGAACACTGTCTTCACTGCCATCTAGTAGCTGACTATATCAAGTAAGCAAATTAAAGAGAATATTTATTTTACTTTATAGCAGTGACGCTTTATCGATGTTATAATTAAATCTTTAACATTGAGCAATGCAAGCTTAATATGGTATGATAAGAAAAATAAATGCCTGGACGGGATTCGAACCCGGATCTCTGAGTCTGTACCTCAGCGTGATATCCATTACACTACCAGGCGAATCCAATTCAAACACTTATTTTTCTTATATATGTATTATACTCTCCATTATTACTAGATGTCGCGAGAACACTGTCTTCACTGCCATCTAGTAGCTGACTATATCAAGTAAGCAAATTAAAGAGACTATTTAACTCATGCCCCAAATGGGAGTCAATGACCAATCACGTTTCAATGATTTCTGTATTACAACCAATCAGAGACGTGTTTCACGAAATAATTATCAACGTTAGGATTATCATATATTAAGCAAAGCTCCTCCTTTTTAATATTCTGAACAGGTCTGACCGTTATTTTGCAGTGACTGAGCCTATAACAAATACGGCTACCAGATTGTATATAATAGTGCTTACATGTCAACATTTGTAGCAATTGATTATACCACCAAAAAAGAAACCACTGTTTGCACTTTCTTAAATGTATACGACATCAAAAATGAATTAATATACAGATTGATGTGTTTCATTTTTTCTCCACTAGAGAGCATTCTTACAATATTGCGTTCCTTTGGCAATAAATAGTATGATCTGGTTGCAGTGATAAACAAAAGAAGCAGTAGAAGCGTAGGCTACCTATCGTTTCTCATTAGTTTTCAAACATCACCGTTTACTTTAAATATAAAAATATTTTTAAATAACTGTAGTTAAATAATGATTTGTGAGTAAACAGCTTTATTTTATTCGTTAAATAGTCCTAACAAATGCCACTCTTGATTTCCAAATTCTCTAGATAAATTCACTCCTCACTTCGTGAGTCGTGAATTTATCGATAATTTGGAAATCACTCGTGGCATTACTTATGAATATTTATTTTACTTTATAGCAGTGACGCTTTATCGATGTTATAATTAAATCTTTAACATTGAGCAATGCAAGCTTAATATGGTATGATAAGAAAAATAAATGCCTGGACGGGATTCGAACCCGGATCTCTGAGTCTGTACCTCAGCGTGATATCCATTACACTACCAGGCGAATCCAATTCAAACACTTATTTTTCTTTATATATGTATATATACTCTCCATTATTACTAGATGTCGCGAGAACACTGTCTTCACTGCCATCTAGTAGCTGACTATATCAAGTAAGCAAATTAAAGAGAATATTTATTTTACTTTATAGCGTGACGCTTTATCGATGTTATAATTAAATCTTTAACATTGAGCAATGCAAGCTTAATATGGTATGATAAGAAAAATAAATGCCTGGACGGGATTCGAACCCGGATCTCTGAGTCTGTACCTCAGCGTGATATCCATTACACTACCAGGCGAATCCAATTCAAACACTTATTTTTCTTATATATGTATTATACTCTCCATTATTACTAGATGTCGCGAGAACACTGTCTTCACTGCCATCTAGTAGCTGACTATATCAAGTAAGCAAATTAAAGAGAATATTTATTTTACTTTATAGCAGTGACGCTTTATCGATGTTATAATTAAATCTTTAACATTGAGCAATGCAAGCTTAATATGGTATGATAAGAAAAATAAATGCCTGGACGGGATTCGAACCCGATCTCTGAGTCTGTACCTCAGCGTGATATCCATTACACTACCAGGCGAATCCAATTCAAACACTTATTTTTCTTATATATGTATTATACTCTCCATTATTACTAGATGTCGCGAGAACACTGTCTTCACTGCCATCTAGTAGCTGACTATATCAAGTAAGCAAATTAAAGAGAATATTTATTTTACTTTATAGCAGTGACGCTTTATCGATGTTATAATTAAATCTTTAACATTGAGCAATGCAAGCTTAATATGGTATGATAAGAAAAATAAATGCCTGGACGGGATTCGAACCCGGATCTCTGAGTCTGTACCTCAGCGTGATATCCATTACACTACCAGGCGAATCCAATTCAAACACTTATTTTTCTTATATATGTATTATACTCTCCATTATTACTAGATGTCGCGAGAACACTGTCTTCACTGCCATCTAGTAGCTGACTATATCAAGTAAGCAAATTAAAGAGAATATTTATTTTACTTTATAGCAGTGACGCTTTATCGATGTTATAATTAAATCTTTAACATTGAGCAATGCAAGCTTAATATGGTATGATAAGAAAAATAAATGCCTGGACGGGATTCGAACCCGGATCTCTGAGTCTGTACCTCAGCGTGATATCCATTACACTACCAGGCGAATCCAATTCAAACACTTATTTTTCTTATATATGTATTATACTCTCCATTATTACTAGATGTCGCGAGAACACTGTCTTCACTGCCATCTAGTAGCTGACTATATCAAGTAAGCAAATTAAAGAGAATATTTATTTTACTTTATAGCAGTGACGCTTTATCGATGTTATAATTAAATCTTTAACATTGAGCAATGCAAGCTTAATATGGTATGATAAGAAAAATAAATGCCTGGACGGGATCGAACCCGGATCTCTGAGTCTGTACCTCAGCGTGATATCCATTACACTACCAGGCGAATCCAATTCAAACACTTATTTTTCTTATATATGTATTATACTCTCCATTATTACCAGATGTCGCGAGAACACTGTCTTCACTGCCATCTAGTAGCTGACTATATCAAGTAAGCAAATTAAAGAGAATATTTATTTTACTTTATAGCAGTGACGCTTTATCGATGTTATAATTAAATCTTTAACATTGAGCAATGCAAGCTTAATATGGTATGATAAGAAATATATATATATATATATATATATATATATATATATATATATAAGGTTCTTCATTGATAACCTAACCGCACACAGGCAAAATGCCAACCCTGTAAATGAATGTATTAATATATTATGAATAATTAATAATGGATAAATTATTACTAGTAATAAAATTCCAACTCAGAAATAATGATGATGGAAAGAGGATGGATATATGGCTGAAGAGAAACATATATTGACAATAGCTTTAGTATCATCTTCTATAAAGCGTACAAAACATAACATCAAATTGAATTGGTGACCAATTTGATCTCTCCACTTTCATTGGATATTAGAATGAATGCCCCTCTTACAAAATATTTTTTATTTAATCTCCATTATATTCAACTTCAGATAGAATTAGAAATATGGCTGCAAGAATCATGTACCAATTTATCTTAGAAATGACAAGTGACGTTCGAATGCACGCAATAATTTGAATAATTACATGGCATCGAAACAAAGAACTGCCAGGACACAGAGAGATCCACAATTACTTCAATCGTGCTTAAAGGACGATAAATTCATACGCCATGACTTGCTGAAAATTACGATTAATTTATCATATAACTTACCTCGATGTGGACAGTTGTACTGCGGCACATGCATGCAACTATAATAATAATAATAATAATAATAATAATAATAATAATAATAATAATAATAATAATAATAATAATAATAATAATATAATAATAATAATAATAATAATAATAATAATAATAATAATAATAATAATAATAATAATAATAATAATAATAATAATAATAATAATAATAAATAATAATAATAATAATAATAATCCGGTATCATGGCAGCTGCCGCCGTCTTCCGGAAACCAAACGCCATTTCTCTCTATCCATCCATTCATCTTCCTCCATTCCTCTGATATTCATAGCTGCTTGTACCCCTTCTATCCAAGTTTTCTTCGGTATTCCTCTCGTCCTCCTTTCCATTGGTATCCATTCCATAACAATTTTTGGCAATCTTTGCTCTGGCATTCGTTTGACATGACCATACCACTGCAATCTTTTCTTTTCTATTATGTCTATGATGTCCGGCTCCTCTTGTACATCCATAATTTCCCTTATTTTTTTATTTCGTATTCTATCCATTCTACATTTTTCAGCTGATCTTCTTAGAACATCCATTTCTGTACTTAAAATTCTTTTCATTTTCCTGGTAGGAATTTGCCAGACTTATCACCATATGTTAAAATGCTCTGAATTATGGTTTGATGTATTTGTAATTTTCTATTTTTTGTAATATTTTTGCTCCACCAAACAGAGTTTAAAGCATTTATTGCTTGTTTTGTTTGTGCGATTCTATTTTTAATTTCCACTGTGTTATCGCCTGAATGGTCTAATTTTGTTCCTAAATAAGTGCATTCAATACTAGGTTTTAGTTCTTCTCCATTGTTGAAATTTATATTTTCCATTTCTTCTCCTATACACAGGTATTTAGTTTTTTCTCAATGCTTATATAAAGTCCCCATTTTTCATATTCTTCTTTTAGTTTTTTAGCCATATATTCTATGTCATCGTGGTCCTGTGCTATTATTACCTGGTCATCTGCAAAATTTAATGAAAATACATGTGTATTTTGGATAGGTATGCCCATTTTTGACATTTTTTTCCTCCAGTCTCTTAGTACTCTTTCGAGATAAATTTTAAATAGAGTTGGAGATAAACTGCAACCTTGCCTTAAACCTTTTGTAATAGTAAATCCCTTTGTTATATGATTTCCAACTTTTATTTTCGAAATAGATCCTTTGTATAATGATTTTATAGCTTCTACTATTTTTTTGGTAATAATAATAATAACAATAATAATAATAATAATAATAATATTAATAATAATAATAATGATAATTATAATCCGTAGTAATTCTGCCCAAGGGCAGGTCTTTCAGTGCAATCATAGCATTTTTATGCTATGCTTTGCAGCTTTACTAGGAAATTATAGATGTGGTAGCTTCCCGTTGCTTTCCACACCGGTGAAGGATGATGATGATGATGATAATGATGAGGATGTTGATGATGGCCGGATGATTTTCGGGGACAGTTGGGCCCTAAGCTTCCTGACATTTGTCTTACAGGTGAGGAAAAAAAACCGAAAAAAAACTCACCCAGGAGCCTTTCCCGACCGGGAATTGAATCCGAGCCCGCTGCGTGACAAGGCAGCACGCTACCTCGAGACCATAGCGGTGGATGATGATGATGATAATAATAATAATAATAATAATAATAATAATAATAATAATAATAATAATAATAATAACAATAATAATAATGATAATATTTTTAATTCAGGATTGTTTCTTTTATAAGATTCATGATGTGTTCCGTTGAGGTTTATTCAAAATTAATATAAAATTATAGAATATTCACCTGAAAGGTCCGTCTCCTCAACTTAATTATCATTTAACTGTAGCGCTTTCGGGACTTGTCCCATCATCGGCAGGATTCAAAACTGGTGTTTCACTGAAGATCTGGTAGAGGGGGTTGCATGTATTTGGTTCGTTTTCGTTTATCAGGCTGTCGTTGTGAGCTGCTTTCATGATTTCCATCTCTTCGAGTACGTTTATCTTCGCTGGATTATTTTCTCTGTGCATTACTGTTAGGGTGTTTCAATATTTAACATGCGATGTCCTTCATGGATAACGTGTTTTGCATAGCTTGATTTACCTTCTGCGTGAATGAAGTCTCGAAAATGTTCTTTGAATCTGATGTTAAAACTCCTGTTTGTCCTTCCTATATAAAATTTGTTGCAGTCCTTACATGTCAGTTTATAAACTCCTTTGCTGTTGAAAATGTTATTTTCTTCAATGTTATTGTTTATTATGTTGTTTAATTTGTTATTGGTTCTGTATGCTATTTTTACGTTTTTATCGGCTTTCTTTAGTGCATTGGCTAATTTTGTTGTTTCTTTTCCTGTGTATGTAAGTGTTATCCATGTTTTCTTGTTGTTGTCAGATTCTTTTTCTAGTTTAGTTATGTTGGTTATGTTGTTCTTCCTTTTTTGTTTTTTTACGAGCTTATCTATGAATTCTTCATTCACCAATGGCTATAATGAAGAATTCATAGATAAGCTCGTAAAAAAACAAAAAAGGAAGAACAACATAACCAACATAACTAAACTAGAAAAAGAATCTGACAACAACAAGAAAACATGGATAACACTTACATACACAGGAAAAGAAACAACAAAATTAGCCAATGCACTAAAGAAAGCCGATAAAAACGTAAAAATAGCATACAGAACCAATAACAAATTAAACAACATAATAAACAATAACATTGAAGAAAATAACATTTTCAACAGCAAAGCAGTTTATAAACTGGCATGTAAGGACTGCAACAAATTTTATATAGGAAGGACAAACAGGAGTTTTAACATCAGATTCAAAGAACATTTTCGAGACTTCATTCACGCAGAAGGTAAATCAAGCTATGCAAAACACGTTATCCATGAAGGACATCGCATGTTAAATATTGAAAACACCCTAACAGTAATGCACAGAGAAAATAATCCAGCGAAGATAAACGTACTCGAAGAGATGGAAATCATGAAAGCAGCTCACAACGACAGCCTGATAAACGAAAACGAACCAAATACATGCAACCCCCTCTACCAGATCTTCAGTGAAACACCAGTTTTGAATCCTGCCGATGATGGGACAAGTCCCGAAAGCGCTACAGTTAAATGATAATTAAGTTGAGGAGACGGACCTTTCAGGTGAATATTCTATAATTTTATATTAATTAGGATTGTTTCTGTTATTTACACAGGTATCCTCAACCAAAATATACAATTTTTTTCTTCCACACTTTCTGATCTTGTGTGACTGCTTCTGTCACATTTATCTTCTTTATGTTGTCTTAAATTACCTTTATCCACGTTGGCTTTAGTCTACCACGTTTTCCTTTACCAGGAGGTATCCACTTTAATAAGAGAATAATAACAGCATTAATAAAACAAGAATAATATTATTTTGTTCAATGCCTCAGTCATTTCGATATTTCTGGCATTCTCTCTTTGCATTGGTGTAATTGTAACCTACTTCTGAGGTTGGGACGCCTGGAAGGCGGGGTTACGTTGCCCCGAAGATATGATGGGCGAAATGATGATAGTGGTGCGCCAGAGAGTCCTTAATCCTAAACTTAATCTAAAGCGAATATGAAAGATAATGATTATGATGGCCATAGATGTTCGGGGACCATTTATGCCTTAAATTTTCCTGGCATTTGTCTTACAGGTGAGCAAAACCCCGAAAAAAAAAACTCACCCAGGAGTCTTTCCCGACCGGAGATCGAAGCCGGGCACGCTGCGTGATAAGGTACCACAGCGGTGGACACAACAACAATAATAATAATAATAATAATAATAATAATAATAATAATAATAATAATAATAATAATAATAGTGTACATTCTTCTGTGCATCCTCATACAAATATGCAGGTTTTCACTATTTTAATTAGCCAAAAGTCCCACGAGATGGTTTGGGTCAATTTAGAAATCCTGACCCCTGCCGGGAGTTCTTAAAGGAACAAAAGCAAAATGGGTATTGAACACAAAGTATAGTTGTAAAAATGTAGGAGGTTAAATGCATTTTTTTATTTCCGTGTGCGTATGAAGATTATCATTAATAGATGTTATATACCGTTTTTTACGTATGCTCAGTACTTTAAGAAAACTGTGCTATTAACTCAAAACAACTTAACTCAAGCGTACCGAACAGGAAGTCAGGTTCAATCCTGCCTTGTTTCCTGTCTACAACATTTTACGATATCATTATGTTTCATACGCCATTCATTGACTTCGGAGTTACATTTCATTTCATTATGTTTTTCTAAGTTTCTCCGAAAATGATTTGCGGCGATTCTTTTCATTAATTCCCTACGCAATTGTTCCTTTACCTATCGCCGGTAAAATCACGAAATCTAACACGACCCTAGAGATCATCATTGCTCACACCGAAAGAACCGCCGCAGATTTTATGACATTTAATATTATGCTAAATCTGCATTTCATAATAAATTTAATTAATAACATAAACCAAATGAAATTAGAATTTATACGACGATAATTAGTGTGTTAAAAACACAATTAAAGAGAAAATACTTTGCCTGAACCGGGACTTGAACCTAAGATCTTCAGCACTTCGCGCTCATTCACTAACCAACTGTGCTATGCAGAAGCACCCGCATTTTTTTTCTAATTGAAATCCCAGTTTACCCAAACGGTAGTGAACTACTAAGCCTAGAAATGAACTCCCTTAGAAGAAACAAAAAGCTGCACATTATGATTGGAATGGATAAAGAATGAAGTTAAAATAAAACGAGTGCTGAATGAAAAAAAAAATGAAACAATTCGGAGATAAATGGTGTAGATATGTAGAAAGAATGAATGTAACAAGATTACGAAAAGCAGCATTTAACATCAAGCCAAGAGAATCAAGGAAGTAGGAAAACCAGTGAAAAGATGGACAGAAAACTGTGAGGCAAAACAGGCAGTTTGCTTAGCCCGTGAAATGAAGAAGAAAAATTTACTTCTATTCACATTACAACAGGGTTCAAATCCGGTTAAAAAACAAAACTTAGATGTATTAACTACAGCATACAATAGCTTACCAGAGCACATTAATTTCAGTATTACGTTCGTAATTAGCTGATATGGCACGGAATAAATTCCATAATAATGTAATTTCAGTAGATAGAAGCAACCCTGTGTAATGACAATAGAAGTCCACCAGGGCCTGCTACTGGGTACACAGGGATTTCAAAAAGAGAAAAAAAAATGTGTCAGCTTCCGAATTGCCTGATAGCACAATTAATAGTGCGTCAGCGCGTACAGCTGAATGTCTGGAGTTCAAATCCCGGTTAAGGCAAAACTTTTTATCTTTAATAAAATACATCCGAATAGCTTGCCAGAGTACATTATTTTGAATATTGCGTTCGTTGTTAAAACTAGATTTTTGATTTATCAGTACATAAAATCAGATACTAAAAGTCTGGAACAAGAATAGTACGTGAAATACAGATAGCTTTGTGCTAGACCCGCGCAAGATGGCGCATATCTAGCTGTAACAAATAACACTGGTCAACATGATTTTTGTTTCATGAGTATCAATAGTTGTACTTAATACAGTTTTTTTACCGTGTTTTCAAATATGTATTCGGATTTCTCCATCACCCACAGTTTTTTATTTCAATTTCAATTAGTGGATTTAAATGATTATTTTTTAATAGACCTAGATTTCTTCCCGGAAAATCTTGGCGCAGTGAGCGCTGAGCACGGGGAACACTTTCATCAGGAGATTTCAGCTATGGAAAAGATATATCAAGGCAAATGGAATCCTAATATGCTGGCCGATTATTGTTGGACCATCAAGAGGGATGCTCCACAGGCGAAATATAGCAGAAAATCGTCATTTCTTTCTTTCTAGGTGAGTCCGAATGTTCGAATATTGTGTACTTACGAATGTAGAAAATATGAAAGTGTTTGAAATTATAAACGCCTGTCTCTCGGAAACCTTGCGTGATGGAGGAAAACCTATATCATATTTGAATTCAGGAGAAAAAATACTATTAGAATCACATATCTTTCTTTCCGAGACAAAAAAAAGTTGTTGCTCAGTGTAAACCAATACTATAAGGATTGCCATGTATATAAAATAGTACTACTTTTATATGGGAAGTCTGTTACCGCTTCTTGCCGTAGATTGAGTGACAGATATTGAAGTTTCGTTTGAGGAGGCTGGTTTAATGGCATCTCTGCCAGCCGCTGTCCCGTTAATTGATTTCACCCACTAACTTTATTAAATATCCATCCATAGTAATTCTGCCCGAAGGCAGGTCCTTAACTGCAATCATAGCATCATGCTATGCTTGCAGCTTTACTAGGGAATTGCAGGTGTGATAGCTTCCCGTTGCTTTCCACACCGGTGAAGGATGGTGATGATGATGATTGTCATATGATGTCGGGGACCGTTTGGGCCTTAAAGTTTTCGTAACATTTGTCTTACAGGTGAGAAAAAACCCGATAAAAACCTCACCCAGAAAAACTGCCCCGACCGGGGATCGAACCCGGGACGGCTGCGTGACATAGCAGCATGTTACCTCGAGACCACAGCTGTGGACTTATTAAATATATGGGTGATAATTATTCGTTCCATAATGACATTTCCCCCCATAAATCGGTCACCTACCTTCTTAGCAAAGTTGTAGGTGAAACTTTTTAAATTATTTATTTCAAATGAATTAACTAATAAATCAATCTTACATAAAATGACACATTTATTAGCAATAATTGCTCCATAAGAACAATGTTATTTTTTAGACGTAAAAAACTTTATAGAGCTTATACATTATTTGGTTCAATTACTTGTAGACCTACTTGTTTGTTTCTAAAAACTTATAAAAATGTCCACCGCTGTGGTCTCGAGGTAGCGTGCTGCTGCTGCCTTGTCACGCAGCGGGCATGGGTTCGATTCCCGATCGGGACAGTTTCCTAGATGAGGGTTTTCCTCACCTGTAAGACAAATGTCAGGAAACGTTAAGGCCCAAACGGCCCCCGAACACCATATGGCCATCGCATTCATCAACATTCATATTCATCTTATAGATTAAGCTTAGGATTAAGGATTCTTCTGGCGCACCACTACCATTATCATCATCATTCATATTCATCTTATAGATTAAGCTTAGGATTAAGGATTCTTCTGGCGCACCACTATCATTATCATCATCATTCATATTCATCTTATAGATTAAGCTTAGGATTAAGGATTCTTCTGGCGCACCACTATCATTATCACCATCATTCATATTTATCTTATAGATTAAGCTTAGGATTAAGGATTCTTCTGGCGCACCACTATCATTATCATCATCATTCATATTTATCTTATAGATTAAGCTTAGGATTAAGGATTCTTCTGGCGCACCACTATCATTATCATCATCATTCATATTCATCTTATAGATTAAGCTTAGGATTAAGGATTCTTCTGGCGCACCACTACCATTATCATCATCATTCATATTCATCTTATAGATTAAGCTTAGGATTAAGGATTCTTCTGGCGCACCACTATCATTATCATCATCATTCATATTCATCTTATAGATTAAGCTTAGGATTAAGGATTCTTCTGGCGCACCACTATCATTATCATAATCATTCATATTTATCTTAGATTAAGCTTAGGATTAAGGATTCTTCTGGCGCACCACTATCATTATCATCATCATTCATATTCATCTTAGATTAAGCTTAGGATTAAGGATTCTTCTGGCGTACCACTATCATTATCATCATCATTCATATTCATCTTAGATTAAGCTTAGGATTAAGGATTCTTCTGGCGCACCACTATCATTATCATCATCATTCATATTCATCTTAGATTAAGCTTAGGATTAAGGATTCTCCTGGCGCACCACTATTATCATTACCTATTATATCCTGGCGCACCACTATCGTCATCATAATCATCATCACCCATTATATAATCGGGGCAACGTAACCCCGCCTTCCAGGCGCCCCCACCTCAGAAGTGGGTTACAATTATGCCAATGCCAGGAGAGAACACCAGAAATGTCCAATAGGACAACCTGGAGCATTTAAAAAAACTTATAAAAATCGTCTTATCATGTTATTTTTATATGTTCGAGATTTTGATTTAATTTTGATTATGGTTCGTCATGTTTGAAAAACATATTAAGTTTAAATTATGTAAATATTAAGAAATCATAATACGAGTATAGACTAATACAAATTAGGTAGACAAACATATATCTTAATAAATTTTACAACTTTTTTCCTACCTGGGACACTTTATCCATAAATCTCTTATTATTCCAGAGAGGCAGACTACACTCTTGTAAGATAATTAATAGTAAATGATAAGGAAATTTCTCACAAAAATAAAAAAAGTACAAGCTTCCTTAGTAATAAGAATGTTACTTAATTGTGTACAAAGGACTAATGGATAATTATGCAAATATGAGAACACAAAACAAACATCGGGCACTTTGAAGTCTTAGAAACATCTTTAATCATGATTCTGCATTTTATTTTATCTAATTGTGTGTACTGTCATATTTGCTTTAAAATTGTATACTTTAAAAAATAATTTAAAAAAATCTTTCAGTTGGCATAGAGGAATAAAATAGGACAAATAGTCCCTGATTATAGTGTCAGATAATATATGCAACCGAGAGACATAAAATGAAAAGAAATAGCTAGCTATGCAATCACCACATTCTGGACTCGGTTAAACATGGCAAATCTGAAAAGACTAGAAATGGTCAAAATTACCTACCTCTGGAGAGTACTTAGGCTTTCAAAGTCAACGAGCTCCCGACTCATATAACATCTAACCAAGACTGACTTCATCAGAGAAATAGCGTCAAAATACAACCTGCCACACACCCCAGCCTACGAAGCACACATAAGAGAGAGATCGGAAAAAGCAGAGGATATAGACCACGGATTCTTCCTGACCCCAGTGATGAATATTGAAGAATGGAAGGAACCGAACTTCTCCCTGAGACACGTGTTCACGAGGACCGCCACACATGGATTCCACTGCAGAATATATACCCAAAAAGGGTTCCACCTCGCATCGAACCAGTGCCTCTGCAAGCTATGTGGCCAAAAAAATGTGAACAATACCACCTGTATAGGAAGAAGAAAACCTCTAAAATTCTACGCAGATGATAATAACTTTCAATAAAGTACACAGTGTGTTTAATAAATATTTAAAAAAAATGAAAAGAAATACATAAATAATCTAGTGAAATAAAACTACTATTTATCAGATTACGATGCTATTGTACTTTTCGCAGTTTTTCATATTTTACTCTCATTTTAAAAGTACGGCACAGACTTTGTAATTAACTTACAAGATTTAAAGCACAACTTTAACTTAAAACGAAATAATTGTTGAGCAATATACATAATTGTACATCGCTATGGTCTCGAGGGAGCGTGTTACCTTGTCACGCAGTGGGCCCGGGTTCGATTCCCAGGCGAGACAGGCTCCTGGGTGAGCGTTTATCGAGGTTTTTCCTCACCTGTAAGACAAATGTCAGGAAGCTTAGGCCCCAACGGTCCCCGAAAATCATCCGGCCATCATCATTATCATCATCCCTCACCGGTGTGGAAAGCAACGGGAAGCTACCACACCTATAATTCCCTAGTAAATCTGCGAAGCATAGTATGAAAATACTAAGATTGCAGTGAAAGAGTTGCCCTCGGGCAGAATTACTATGGATGGATATATAATTTTAAAATTAATTTTTTTTTAAATTAAGAACAATTCTGTTTAGCAGCCTGATTCGTATCCCGATTCATTGATCGGGTATTACACACTACACATTATTTAAATATTATGAAATTAGTATGTAAAAAATCAGTCATTCGGGAACTGCGGAAACTAAACGAATTCTTCAGCAAGTCAAATTTTTGATACGATTTTGTTGGTGTACGGAATATATATTTCTTTTGTTAACCCTTCATTTGTAGAAATTCAACTTGAAATCTGTCGGGCATATGTGAAAAATAAAATGCATAAACATAAGTTAATACCTATTGCATATCATTATATAATTTGACAAATTTAAATAATTTCTACTGATTCATTTTTGCATTCTTTCTTCTTCTTCGCCACGGTTTAGGTTTTTTTACTAGCCTGTTCCGGCTCCAAATTGCTGCTGTTTCCACCTATTCTTTGGTCTTCCCAAGCATCTTCTTCCTCGTGGTGAATAGTTGTATGCTGCTTTTGGTATTCTGTTCTCAACCATCTTTGCTAAGTGTTCTTTCCAGTTTGTTCTGTATTTCACTATTGTTGTGTTTAATTCCTCTACTTTTAGTTGCGCTCTTATTTCTGTGTTGTTTTTAGTTTATTCTTTGATATCCTGCTATTGGTCTGAGAAATTTAATTTCAGCAGCTTGTTGTGTTGTCATTGTCCACATGTTTCGAATCCATAAGTAATACTAATAGGAACTGCCAATGTTTTGTATAATTTCATTACAGAGTATTTTCTAGCTTTATTTTTCAAAGTTCTTTTTAAGATTTTTTTTTTTAAGATTTATTTTTATTTAGCCAGGTGGAGTTAAGGCCATGTGGCCTTCTCTTCCACTCACCAGGACAAACATATATTACATAAGAATATAACAATCTTAATTAACTCTAATATTAAACACTAAGTAAAAATTTGATCAAAAGATAATATCTAATATACATATTACGATCTATAATACAACCAGTTAATATTAGTTAAAATTAAGACTAAAACTAATAATAAAATGTATACAAGCAAGACATATTAAATTGTCCCTGTCTAGTGTATATAAAAAACAGGAAAATAATGAGATATAGAAAACTAATTTTACGATTATACAATATTTAAAACAACACAAATAAAAATATTTGTTATTCTTAATATTATTTACATAAATAATTAAATATATTAATATTGCTAAAAGAATACTATCAGTGAGGTGTATAAGTTAGTTTGTTATTAAATAATTCTTTAGTTTGTTTTTGAAGGATGTTATAGTTTGACAGTCTCTGACATAGGGCGGAAGGGAATTCCATGTTTTGGTAAGTGACACCGTAAAAGATAATGAATAATATACAGTGTGATGAGGCGGGATATAAAGGACAATGTGCTGATGGGATCGAGTGTCAAGATTATGTGTGTCGGATAGTCTGATGAAGCGGCGTGATAAATAATTAGGCGATGATGTGTGAAGTATTTTATAGAGAAGGGATAGGGAATGGACAGTTCTACGATCTCTTAGACGAAACCACGTCTTAGTGTTCTTATTAAATAATTACACTTATTTAGCTTGTTATTTATATCTGTTTCTGTTGTGTACAATATTTCGTAACCTAGGACGTTATATTTTGTCACTTGTTTGTTCTATTGGTTTATTTTCTAATATTATCTTTGTCCGAACTGGTTGAGCGCCCTTGAAAGTAATTGTTTTTTTAATTTTCTGATGATATTTTCATATTATTTATTTGATATTTCGTTTAATTTAATGACTAACTCGCTGGCACTGTCAAACCCGGAGGTTCATGGCCGCGCGGACATATGCTCTCCATACATCCCTACCCTGAGCTAACACTTTCCAATCATTCCCTATATAATCTACTTCCCTAAAATCATATTTAATGTTATTCTCCCACCTCATTCTTGATCTACCAACTGGGCGTTTTCCCTCTGGTTTTCCTACAAGAAGCTTCCATACACGTCTTTCATTCCCCATCCGTGTCACATGTCCTGCCCATCGCAGTCTACAAGACTTAACTGTTCTCATTATATCGGGAATGTAGTTCACTATTATGTAGTCTTCTCCATTCACCTGTCTGTTAATCTCTCTTTGGTCCAAAAAAATTTCCTAAGAACTTTATTCTCAAATACTCGTAATCTCTTTTTCCTCCCTTAAAGGAAGAGACCACGTTTCGTATCCATATAATATAACTAGTAGAATAATAGTTTTATATATTTTCAGTTTAACGTTTTTGAAAGGAGTTCGGACATCAAGAGTCTCTGTAATGCATAATAGCATGCATTTCCAGAATTGAGCCTATGTTTAATTTCTTTGTGCATCTCATTCCTATTTGTAATTATTGTCCCTCCTCAAAATTTTCCTCATTTGTCATTAGCTGTCCGTTTCCATTATATAATGTATTTCTATGTGTGACCATATATTTAGTTTTATTGATATTTACTTCCAGTCCCGCTTTCTTAGTGTTACTCAGTAGTGTGTGCGTGTTGGCTTTTAGTATCTCCTCGCTATCGCCCAATAGTACTACTCGTACATCATCAGCCAAAACTAACAGCTTATTAATACCATTGAGTTGTAGGCCTTCTTCATCCACTTTACATAGCATTTATAATTCGTCTTCTTTTGCATTGCATTATTATAATATTAAATAAATTAAACCAATGTGTGTTATGAAGACTCGGTGACCACGGCTTAAAGTCCTTCCCGAAGGACTTGCTATTTGGATTTTTCCATTCTACGCGATATCAATCTTGAATGTTTAACCTACAAATTAGACTGAAATAAAAATAAAAGACATGCTAATGTGTTATTATCATTCATTGATATTAAATAAGAAACGAACTAAACCACGGATGTGTACATGAACGGACATACACACACACAAATATTTTAACTAGAAGAACAGAGTTTGTGGTCTAATTTCGAGAAGAATACAAGATAGTGGGAATGAAGATAATGATGACGTTTTGTCATCGTTGCAGTTTCTGTGCTTAATAAAACAATTAGTATAGTGAATGGCGCCACCATAATTCTTTTATTATCTTGTCCTTAAACGTTTTATAACAGGAGATGCAGGTGTTGCCAGTTGTACACTCACTTCTACTACTAACTGAGCCCGGATTTCTAACATACTTCATTCATTAGATTAATTTGTTTACAGAGAAAGAGAGAGATAAGAAGGAAAAGAGTAAGTTACATTAAAATCATTTTTATTAAAATGTAAACTATACTGAAACTTCATTATAGAAAGTCGGCTGCGTTGTCTCCAGTACAGAGAGTCGTGGGTGCAAACCCGGCCGGAGTTGATGGATTTTCAGGATGAAAAAAATCTAAGGGACTACTAGTCTTCCGGAAGGGACTTTAAGGTGTGGGTCTTGAGTCTGAAGATTTTCTGGCTCGTAAAAAAAAACCTCAAGCCTAAATTAGTGCCTGTAAGGAAAATTAGACCGATCTTTCTTATCAAAGTAATACCTTAGTTGCAGTAGATAGTTCATTGAGGTGATGCGCTGACTACATGTCTCTCACTGACATATGTAGAAAAATAAATGTAACTGAATTTGCTTGGTCAATAAACTCCCGGTAGGGGAGCATCCATGTCTGTAAATCATTACAGAAAATGTTATGGAGCTTTTTAACCTTGTTCATCTAATCATTTTTAAGATAAACCACTTTTAAGCGGGTAAAGGAAATTTTCCACAACTGCAGTACATGAATTCTTAAGCAATAATAATAATAATAATAATAATAATAATAATAATAATAATAATAATAGTAATAATAATAATATTGTTTTACACACACACACACACACATGACATTTCTGGCTTTCTCCCCTGGCATTGGCGGAATTGTAATTCATTTCTTAGGTTGGGACACCTGGAAGGCGGAGTTATGTTACCCCGATGATATGTTGGGTGTTAAATGATAATGAAGCGCCAAGAGAGTTCTTAACCTAAACTTAATCTAAATTCCAGACCATGGACAACCACAGGAGTAATTCCCTTTAAGAAAAAATTCCCATGGACTGACCGGGAATCCAACACGGGACCTCATGAACAGTAGTCAGTAACGCTGACCACTAGCCCGTGAGACTGGTCTTATTTATGTATATATATATATATATATATATAAACGAATGGTGTCTATTTATCCTTCATAGACTTCTAAACCGTTCAACTGATCTTCGTGAAAATTTGTATATACAGATTTTTAAATGCGGTAAATGTTAAGCTGTTGTCTATTATGTTCTAAAATCATTAGGTGTAGGAGTTTACCTGAAACGAAAATTTAAAATATCTCTCTAGCAATCGCAATTTTCGAATATCGTATTAACATAAACCGAGGTACGTATTATCAAAAAAATCAGCGAAATCAGACCGTTAGAAGTGGAGGTTTACTTGAAATTTGAAATTAAAAATTTACACTAGCAACCGCCATGTTTCGTTCATCGCAGTGTATACCATATAATTAATTAATCCTCAATATTTCATTTATTTAGGAGTAGCAGCGCATTCCGGGTATTAGCTATATAATAAAATATATATATCTTAAATTAGGTAATGATTTAATTCTATAACGCTGACTACATTAACGCATGAAACTCGATTCAAAAACTTCAGATTTATGAGAGAGAGGCATTAGATTTGTATAAACCGACATAAAATTGTATTTACACTTATTTTATATGCACACACTTAACTATCATTTTCAGTTGTGCATCCTTGGTAATGTACCCTGTAAGATACAATAGTTTAATTCATTTAATGTTTTAATAAAACAATAGAAAAACGACAGAATAGAAATTGCTTAAATTTTTGTCATGTTACACAATATACAATACTGTAATAACTTAACAGTTTTACATGATTTTATTTTCACTGCGGTCCTACACACTTCAATAACTGAAATGAGAAATTACTGTTTCGCCAATTGATTTCCCGTATTTGGTTTGGACTGACGATAATAGTTGCTAAACCGAAGTACCTTTAAGTTAATGGCAACATAAAATGACATTCGAGGATATACCGTTCAGTGTTTTAAAAAACCTGAACATGTCCTTATAAACTGAAGTACCGAAGTTGTCTATTGGTAGCATAACCGGAGTAACCTATGTTGATGCCTTCTAGAAGATTAAAACGTTCTGTTTTCTCTTGTTTTCATCTTCATTACAAATAAATAATAGTTTTAAAAAACTAAAACAGCACGCTTTATTAGAAAACCGAACTTAAAAAATGAAAAATAATTTTAATTTCCAACACGCTTGGGATAAATTTAAAGTGGTCAACAAAAAAATCTTCTCCAACACATATAGAATAAAACTAGAATTATCAACAAAAAGAAAATAATTTTACCATCAAAAGCGTGGGGTGCTCTATATCAATTAATATATTTGATAATAAACAGATATTGGTAAAAGTAAAGTCTCTAAGAAGAACATGTAAAAATCATAAAAGGCACCCCACGCTTTTGATGGTAAAATTATTTTCTTTTTGTTGATAATTCTAGTTTTATTCTATATGTGTTGGAGAAGATTTTTTTGTTGACCACTTTAAATTTATCCCAAGCGTGTTGGAAATTAAAATTATTTTTCATTTTTTAAGTTCGGTTTTCTAATAAAGCGTGCTGTTTTAGTTTTTTAAAACTATTATTTATTTTTTATTTTTTAGTTTTAATATTTTACAGAATAAAATAAGAATGTAAATATATTTAAATTCCATACTATTGTAGTATGAGCTAAATTATTACTCTTCTAAAAAAAATCCTCCCCAGCCGGATTCGAACCAGAGACCTATGGATTACTGAAATTATATACCACTAGTTCACCGCTCTACCAACTGAGCTCTGACAACGATTGACTAAAATGTCGACAAGTTCGTAACCTATTATACCAGTTTTAATGTTTTTGATTTTCTGATGATTCTGGCCAGGAATTTAGAAATAAAATATGAAATTATTGTAGTGTCACGGCTCCTTTAGAAGTATACAAAGTTGCAAGTCGATCCAATGCTTCTAAGTGGGTGAAAATCGTGTTCAAAGATTCCGTTACATAAATACAAAAACACTTTTTTTGATTTTATGATGATTCTGGCCAGGATTTTAGAAAATAAATATGAAATTATTGTATTGTCTCGGGTTCTTTACAAGTATACAAAGTTTCAAGTCGGTCCAATGTCTCTAAGTGGGTGAAAATCGGGTTCAAAAATTCCGTTACATAAATACAAAAACACTTTTTTTGATTTTCTGATGATTCTGGCCAGGATTTTAGAAAATGAATATGAAATTATTGTATTGTCACGGGTCCTTTACAAGTATACAAAGTTTCAAGTCTAGCCTATGTTTCTAAGTGGGTGAAAATCGGGTTCAAAAATTCCGTTACATAGATACAAAAACACTTTTTTTGATTTTCTGATGATTCTGGTCAGAATTTTAGAAAATAAATATGAAATTATTGTATTGTCACGGGTCCTTTACAAGTATACAAAATTTCAAGTCGATCCAATTATTTTAAGTGGGTGAAAAACGCGATGAAAGATTCAGTTACATAGATAGATAGATAGATAGATAGATAGATAGATACAGGTCAAGCTAATATAAAGCGTGTAAAAAGAAAATCGCGGGTCAGTTTTTATGTATGTCTTACAATCAGTACTCCTTTACCACCGTATAATTTTGTCTCATTTAATTTTCGCGCAATAACCTAGCCATGAATTTTGGTGCAAATAAGCAGCTCGCACGGCCATTAGAAATGCTCATTTCGGCTCGAAGTAGAGTATTTGATTTAAAGGACTTTTATTGAAAATTTACGAGTATTGAAAAATTCCATCATAGATACACTCAGAGTAACATTTTAATATGTAGAATATTTGTGAAGCAGAAATAATTTCATTTACCTTTTCATATATTTCAGATTCTTATTTAGTATACTTCAGTATAAAATATTTTAATTACTGGATGTTATATAAAAATAATTAACATATAAATAAAATGTTATATACATATTTCCTTTTCTACCTTCCTCTGTCATTTTAATTTTATTTCCTCGCAGTTAGCATTTACTTTTGGATCTTGATTTTTTTAATATAAATTTCAAACTGACAACCGTCATTTAATTGATTTTATCAGGCACATAATGTGTTAAACGAGAACATAGGAATCCTAAGTATTACCCGGATTGTTTTCTTATTATAAACAATAATATAAAACAAGATTTTCAAGAATATGTCAACTATTGTGAAAGCATCCAGCAGGTAGGTTAAGAATAAAGTGAGAGAATAACATTTACATGATTTAGGCCTAATGAAGTTGTGCAGGGATGATCAGAAAATATTATCACAGGACAGGCATGTTGGAAAACTTATGTCCGCGCGGCCATGAATGTACGGGTCCGATACTGACAGTGAGTCAGTTGTGTCAATAAACTTATTGCAAAATAATAAGTAACATAGCCTTCATACTAATCTATATACTGTAATAATTATCTTGACTATTTAAATTATACCCAAATGGTAGTCAATGACCAATCACGTTTCAATGAATTTTGTTTTACAACCAATCACGGTCGCGTTTCACCTTACTCTTTATCAATTTCTCTTTATCAGCTCCGGTTTTTGCGATAAAGAAAGCTCCTCCCTCTTAATATTCTAAACGAGTCAAATCATTATTTTTCTCCAACAAATACAATTAATATAGCAAATAATGAACAGATTCCTTGATTTTATAGTTTTTTTTACTAAAAAATAAATGAATAACCTATAATGTTGATTATAATATAAATTTTGATATGTTTAATTATTTCTCTATTAGGGTGCATTCTTACAATATTGCGATCCTATTTGGCAATAAATAATATGATCAAGTTGCAGTGAACGAAGATAACCTCACATTTATGATTTGTTTTCAAACATCGCCGTTTACAATAAATATATACATATTTTAAAATACCGGTAACTATATTTAAATAATGATTTTTGTGTAAACAGATTAATTTTATCCGTTAAATAATCCTTAAATCCGACTCTTGACTCAAATCCGACTCAAATCCTCTAGACAAATTCACGAGTCACGAAGTGGACATTGGTTTATCTGATAACAGACTGCGACACCGCTCAATCGATCTTCATGAAAATTTGTATATGCAGATTTTCACCTCACTGTCAGAGCCTCACCATAATCAGACTAGAATAATGTCATTTGAATTTTTTAAATATCTGCAAATCGCTTGGCAAAAGAAAACATGATACATAATATAAATTACAATATTAATGGAACTTAGAATAATGAGATATACGTATGTATTTAAGAAATTGCAAATGTAAAATTGTACTAAGAAATATCGTCCTATTCTGTGGAGCACAAAGAAGAAGGCTTTGCAAGAAAGAGTTTATTAAGGAAATGTGGACTCACCGTGATCTTTACAATACTGCTTTTCTCTCATGTTGGGGTCACAGACATCTGAAACAAAATTAACAACTGCATTAACACAATATCGTGACTACTACTTATTGTAGTTTCATTTTAATATTGTCTGCCTTGTTAAAAAATCTGACGCCTTCATCCAAATTAACTCTCTAATTCCTTTTCCAAGCTATCGCAGAGACAAACGCTAAATATAAGCTGCCGCGCTAACTGGAATGAACTGCTATCATTTTACATTTAGTTTTTTTTTAACGTATACATTTAAATAAAGCTTAAATAATATGTCAAAATTATATAATTTCAAAATCAAAAACTAAAGTTATAGCGTTCCATGGAAAGTATCCGGTAAGAACAAAAATAGTAATAAAAACAAAGTGTTGGAACAGGTTTTACACTTCCAGTATTTGAGCTGCGAGATAACATATGAAGAAGATCAAGATGTAAATAAGAAAATACAGAAATTTGTGGAACAATCAGACGAACGCTGAGGAACAAAGTAAGATTTTACTCAACAATAGCACTACCAGTGGCGATATATGGAAGTGAGGCGGGTCCTGAAGGAAAAAGAAAAAAAATAAATTTCAGGCAGCGAAAATGGCTGTGAAAGGTTATACAAGAGAAGAACATATTAGAAATGAAAATATTAGAGAGGAATTGAAAACTCAACCACTTTTTTAACAAATAGAAGAACACAGGAACAATTGGATAGAATATCTTCAAAGAATGGATATGATATAAAAGAAGACACTGATGTATAATCCTGGAGGACGAAGATCGGTGAGAAGACCAAGAAATCGTTTAGCTGAACAGATGTGAGATAGGAACAGGAAAATACCTAATCCGTGAAGGATGATGATAATGGTGACATTTAAAAAATAACATATTTTTTTATTGTTAAAATAAGAATTGAACTGCCAAGAAACATATTGTGAACCCAAATCCAGTAACAATAATAATAATAATATAATAATAATAATAATAATAATAATAATAATAATAATAATAATAATAATAATAATAACAATAATAATAACAATAATAATAATAATAATAATAATAATAATAATGTTTCATTTACTGGCTGAGTAAAAAGACACCTAGCGGGTATCTAAGATATTACACGTTAAATTTTGCACAGAAGCCTTTATATTCAGGCTCGCGGTTCTTTAATGAGTCTGAAAATCTTCAGACTCGGGTGTCACTGCTTTAAGTCCTTCTCGGAGGGATAATCCATTGCATTTTTCCACCATAAACACAAATGTGTACACTTCTAATTTTACAGTCGTGTTAATCTTGATTGTTCGTTTCAAATATTCTTTATTTGTAATAATTACTGATTGTTATCCCTCTCGGCTACAGCTCACATAAGACTATCTTAATAGACGAGCTGCTAGATAGGCCTAACGGATTTTAAGCTATGGCGCTCTACTGAAGCACATCTTTCACAAAGGATTTAATTTTTTCACGGAGTTTCCGTAAACAGTGAAATCTGCGTTCCCTTCTTTTAGTGAGATTCCATCTGTGCGAAGTCTCTATTATATTTGGCTTTACTTTGCAGAAGAACAATAAAATGAGATATTTACAGAAACTTTAAGTCCATGACCTGGTCTCCTCTTGAGATCCTAACAAAGAAGATTTTTATGTTACAGTTTTTCGCTGTTGCATAAGCTAATTCCTTAAACAATACTATCTGAAGTAGCAAAATAATTATCTCATTCCTACGTGTGTGCACTTTATTTATAATTGAGGGGGGGCTTCTTATTTAGTTTGATTCATCTTTTATCCTTGAAAGAAAGCTCTTTCTTTCTTTTACTTCATTTCATCTTCCCTCCTCTTGTGTATCCTAGGTGGGTATGTATTGTCTGTCCAATGGATGTGTGTCCCCGTAAGATATGCGAACTAAAACCTACTTCCTTTTTTGCCTCGGCAAATCATCCCCCTCCCTGCATTCCTATCTCACTCTTGCACTTGCATTCCGGTGTTGTCAACTCGACTCCAACCTTGCATTATTCAATATTCAAGAGCCATGACACTGGGGGAAGTTTGGCAACATCCCTACTCGATGGCTGCCGTTTGACGTAGTGGGAGGCGAGTGCGGTGAAATGGTATGAGTATCATCGTGTACTTTTCTAAAAACGATGTCAGCGCTATATGGGCACAGATCCGAGTATAAACAGTTAGCAATACACCTAACCCTAACTAAAACAACGCCAGCTATGAAATGTATACCAGATAGTGCATACGACCCCCAAAGCTAGAAAGGGAACGTCCAAACAGGCCAGCAGAACCAGCATCTACAAAAACATCACCAGAATATGCCGCGACCTGGCAAGTCCTGCGCCCATTGGACCAAAAGCCAATGTGACCGCGCTCAATAGTTCGTCTGCTGATCTGATGTGCTTTGTGGCTGCATTTCCAAAGCTCCGAAGAAAATAAATCAACCGAAAGCATTCATACGATGGGATAAGAGGTCCTTCAAGTCCCTAAAGCAGCCAGAAAGGGACAGGCCTCGGGTCCGTACCGTCCGGCTCTCGGAAGGGGAGAATAGAGGCATTTTCCCTGAGATGGGATAGGGTCAACCCGATGAAATCCCGGACCGGGACTCATCTGGGCTTAGGTTTAAGACAGGCAGAGTATCCGACAGGGGCTCATCTGGCTCTGCGGACCTGGGCTCCGGGGACGGAGGTGGACTGGATACATAAAAGAAGGCACTGTCATTCCAATTACTACTACTTCACCCCTACACCAAACAGATATACACTGGTAGTCCTTCCATGTTCTGTAGTCAGCAGTACGTTAGGGCCACTGGAAGACAGCAGTACGTAAAAAGGCAAAGGACAAACATCCTGATAATAAAATCGTATATTCCACCGATGGTCGGATCTGGACTGCCGGAATAGTGGATAGAGACTAAAAGGAAACTATAAAATAACTCAATAAATCCTTAACTCGTGTCGAACTCAGGGTTGGGTCGAGGGATGAGATAATCCCTTACGTATAGAGGTCTGTGAAAGACAAGGGTGCTGGCCACCATCACAGGGGCAGATGAACGGAATAAAATGAAATTGAGATGAGTATGGAGAAATGGTGGAATGAAATTTTCGGCAGGGGAAATTGGGAGAAACCCTGAGAAAAACCTGCCCAAGCTCAGTTTTATCCACTACGAAACCTACAAAGAGTGACCGAGACTCGATCTCGGGATCCCAGAAGTGAGAGGCGAGCGTCTAACCGCTTGCGCCACGAAGCCGCCAAAATAATTCATTACACTTTAAATTTACATTTGATATATAATCAGATATGAATAAGTTTTCTATTAATCAAGATAAAAATCTGATTCGATGATATTCATTATGACAATTACAAATTTAACATTTAACGCAAGTAGATAACTTTACATGTAATTCTCTTAAATCAATTCCAACGTAAGCAAGAAGCCCTATTTCAAATAGTTGAAGCGTGTTAAAAATTATAAATGAATGTCAAGTTTTTTTTATTATTAATGCCTTCCTACCTGTGCGTAGAACAAGGGAACAATAATAATAATTTTAGCCTGGATGTAAACATTGCGATGTCTTATGTAAAACAATAATTTCTAGTGAAATATGCATTATTACATCTTTCCTAATTGTCTGCCTTCTCATTGTGAAGAATACAGGTCTTTCAACTGTATGTAAATATTAAATGTAATTTACATTGTAATATATGTAGTTAGCTTCATCAGAATGCGTATTAACATAGGCAGAGCTTCCATCTGGGAGCGCACACAGGAAATAATGCTCACGTCATACCACTACAACATTTTAAAATTATAGGCCTGGTACATACAGAGTGATTCAGGAACTTACCTGCAAATTAAGACATTCTTCTTCTTCTTCTTCTTCCGAATGCAGTATTGGGTGATGATGCCCGTTCTGCGACTACAAAAACTGATCCTTCCATCGGTTGAAGGGTCTTCCGAGGTCTCTTTTTGCCATTAGGGTTGAGGTGGTAAATCATCTTTGGTAAACGGGAATTTGACATTCTCTGGACGTGTTGGAACCATTTAATCTGATAATTTTGTAATTAAGACATTCATCCATTATAAATAATGTGAATATTTCACATAATATTCGGTCTTGGTTAGTGGTTAACATGTTCGCCTCTGGTTCCGCGGGTTCAAACCCGGCAGTGATCGCTGGATTTTTAAGGGCGTAAAAAGTATGAGTATGGGTTCCTTTGGAAGAGAAGTAAAGCCGTACATACCGTGTTGTAAAATAATCACAACCCTAAGAAATCAGGCATGTGAGCTAATTTTTCGGCCCTAGATTTCATCTGAGCAGTTAATGAGAGCCCTAAAATAGAATATTACCTATTATTTATCGAAATGTTTTGCTATTTTCACAATTATAAAATATTCAGTAATTATGTTCAACGTAAAACAAAAGAAAATATAGTGATTAAGGCTAATTATGGAAATTAATCTTGGTTTCTATCTTAAAATATCAATGTAATAATTTAATTCATCATAATCATCATAGTACATTCACGAATTTAGGCCATTTGTTGACCTGTTTCGGCCTCAAGAGAAACACCATCCAAAATTATTTTAAGCGGACGTCCTGATCTTCTTCTTCCTGCAGGTTGATAGCTTAACATATGTTTGGGTATCCTATGATCTTCCATTCGATGAACATGTTGCATCCATCTTGACTTATAACAAGAAATTTTATTTTCTAAAGATTCCATGAAAACAAAACAATTTAATTAGAAAGGAAAACCATAGTGGTTTAGTAAATGGAGATCGCTAAGAAATTCTGTTAATCACAAAAACTCAAACTTTTATAGGCCAAACTGAAATAATTAAATAATATTAAAACTTGATAATTAAATCCTAAATCATTAAGATTAATATTTTTATTTTAGAGTATTATTGATTCAATCAAAGTATTTATTCCATAAAATATTTCAGAAAACTGACCACATGATACGATGAATGAACAACGAATATAAAACTATGATGCAGATACAAATTAGAGGAAGGGCAGCTGGAGAAGAAAAGGGCAATGTGAGGATTGCAAGTGAGAGTAGATGCTAAGTCTTCTTGGAAGAGACCTATTAGTATCGTTATTTTTTTTAACTGTCGACGATGTTAAAATAAACTGGAAAAAATGAATGGTGAAAAGTGGAGAAAGAAGATACAGAAGGCCACAGATCGCCTGATGATGGTCATGATGATGATGATGATGAAGATGATGATAATAACAATTATTATTATTTTAAACTATCAAGATTTAAAATTCAACCATCGAAAAAAATATTAGATACATAAAATTTGATATAAGCGCCGCTGCCTCTTTCTGCATTTCGAAGAGGAAGTATAGGAAGGGAGTGGGAAAAGATAGTGATCGGAGTTCCTTCATCTAGCTCCTCTGATGGCAAGGGAGGTCTTAACAGAAGCAAAGCTACCGCCGCCTGGAAACTCCACTGAAGTTAACCAAACACTCCCGATCGGACGGGTAGTGCTACTTTAAGGGCCCGGAGGGGGCTCAAGAAACATGTCCGTGGCCAAATTTCCTTACGCAGGAGTTCATCTACAGGCGATTAACATCAAGTTAAAATAACAATAAAACTCGCCAAAAATCGACTTATTTACTTTTTTGCACATATTTAAGAAATACCTATTAAATGCTAAAGAAATGAAAATAAAAACGCACACGTTTGACAAAAAATGTAGAATTTGTTAAGAACTAAGGGCTGTGATTTAATTTGATGACTTATCTAAATTAAAAATATAATGTTATTAAACGGTCCCAAAAATCATCTGGCTATCATTATCATAAGTAATGCCACGAGCGATTTCCAAATTATAGATAAATTCACGACTCACGAAGTGAGGAGTGAATTTATCTAGAGAATTTGGAAATCAAGAGTGGCATTTGTTAGGACTATTTAACGAATAAAATTAAGCTGTTTACTCACAAATCATTGTTTAACTATAGTTATTTTAAAATATTGAAGTATTTAATGTAAACGGCGATGTTTGAAAATACATCAGAAATGTGAGATTATGTTCGTTCACTGCTGCTTGATCATATTATTTATTGCCAAATAAGATCGCAATATTGTAAGAGTGCACCCAAGAGGAGAAATAATGAAACACATAAAACTATATATCATAATCAACATTACGGGTTATTCATTTATTTTTTTAGTAAACAACTCAGTAAAATCGAGGAATCGATCCATTATTTGCTATATTCTATGTATTTATTGGAGAAAAATAATGCTTTGACCTGTTCAGAACATTAAAAAGGAGGAACTTTCTTTATCACAAAAGCAGAAGCTGATAAAAAGAAATCGATAAAGAGCGAGGTGAAACACGACTGTCATTGGTTGTAAAACAACATTCTTTGAAACGTGATTGGTCATTGACTAGCATTTGTGGCATCAGTTAAATAGGCATCATTAACATATTCATTAAGTTTAAGATTAAGGCCTCTCCTGGCGCATCATTACCATCATCATCACCTATCAAATATCATCGGGGAAGTGTAACATCACCTTCCAGGCGTCCCAAATTCAGGAGTGGGTTACAATAACGCCATGCTAGGAAAGAATACCAGAATGTCGAAATGACAACAAGGTGGCATTGGACAAAAAAAATCATAATTTAAGAATGTGAGGAATGAATACAAGCCTGAAATATGACAGTATAATAATATACTGTGCGTGTGACGACAAACATTAAGCTAAAATAACCTGTTATATCTCTTGTAAATCACGAGTAAGTCTGAGGTTTATATTTTCAAGTTATAAAAATCTAATGGAGACTGTTGCAAATCAAAACACTTTGAATTGCGTACAATTACGATAAACAAATCTTGGATTGTGTCTTATAAAATAAGACACATTTTATACTCTTAATCTAGATGCCCAATTAAGTAGGCTATAGCTCTTTTGCTAAATACAATCACTTTCTCTCTCCTCTCTCTGGCTTACGTTAAGATTAAGGACAGGTGGTACACCCTATCTCAGCAATGTCATTTCAGCTATATTTGGGAAGACATTACAAGAAAAGTACGAGACCCATACTTTTCAATTTTTTACTTTCAATTTATTTATAAAAAATATTTAAATTGTGTAATGTGAAAATTATCTTCTTGTATCTTGTAAGCCCACGTTTCCCTTAACAGAGATTTAGGCGCTCTCCCCCTACAGGGAAGAATTTGAACCATACTAATTTAATTACACTTGTTTTCGTATAGATGTCATTTGAGTGGTCCGTGGTCAGCGTTCTGCCTAATACTGACATCTAGGAAACCAAAGTAGTACTAAGACGGGAAAATTCGGTAAATTTTGCTTAGAGGCCTTTTCATTCAGGCTTAAGGATCTTTTACGAGCCTGAAAATCTTCAGACTCGGGACCCACGGCTTAAAGTCCCTCCCTGAGGACTCGTTCCTTGGATTTTTCCATCCTAAAAAATCCATCGATACCGGCCGGGTTTGAACCCGCGACCCTCGGGACCAGAAGCAAGAAGAGCATAACCCCTAGTCCACCGCGGCCGATTGTGAAAATTATAAAAACACAAAAATACTTTACATATGCTACTGTATAAATAAATAGTAAAAATTGTATACAGCTTGGACCAGTAATTTCTGAGTAGCATGTACCTTAACATATATATATATATATATATATATATATATATATATATGTGTTTCAGAATAAGTATTACAGATTCCTAGGGGTTGTAGAAGGGACTTCGTAGATAAAGTTTTGATAAGGAACCCATGTCTGGAAACGTACCATTTCGATGTAAAACAAGTTTGAAAATCGAAACACAGTGGGCTGACATCGTTTGTCTTGTGTTTCAGAATAAGTATTACAGACTTCTGGGAAGCTGTACTACAACTGTCGAGTCGGAGGAAGATCTTGCACGAATTCTGGCGGCAACAGAAATCTTTGAGCACATACCAGGTCTTGTGGGGCGTGTGTGTGAAAACATGTGTCACAGGTACACATTATGCAAACGACAACAGGGTCGCCACGTGGAACCACACTTGTATACAACCCCTAGAAGTCTGTAATACTTATTCTGAAACACAAGACACATAATATCAGCCCATCTTCAAAGCTATTTTACATCGAAATGGTATGTTTTCCGACATGGGTTCTTTATCAAATCTTTATCTATTAAGTCCTCTTACAACACCTAGAAGTGTGTAATACTTATTCTGAAACACCCTATATATGTATATATATTGAATTTTAAATAACTTCAATCTCGAAGCCAAGTACAAAATTTAAAATAGGATTCTCATTAATAAAAACAGTAAGTTGGTATTATTCTAATCTCAAAAACAAGGCAATTATTATTATTATTATTATTATTATTATTATTATTATTATTATTATTATTGAATCTCCAAATATTTTTGAAACTCTATTTCGCCACAAGGGCATGTTATGGTTGTTGCTTACTATAACAATATTATACTATACATTGTAAAACAGAAATATTAACTTATGGTTTTGAATGAGTGATATGAATTACATATATCGTCTATAAGTGTCTTAGAAAAAATACTACATATTATTATGAATGTGTGTTATGAATTTCATAAAATGTTTATAATAGTTTTGGTTCTTAAAAATCATTTCACACATTGAGGCAGAAGCCTCTTCAACGTTTAAAAGTAAGTTTAACCAGAATCGTTGTCTTTCGAATATAGGACAATCAAATAAAACGTTTTTCAGATTGGATCGATTCTTGACATTTACAATTATGATCACTATCTAGATTAATATTAAATCTTCTAAAATAACTTCCAAATTTTCCATGGCCAGTCATAAATTGTGTAAGATGATATTTGGAATAAAATCTTTTATATTTAGCCTATGGTGTGCTGTAGGAAAGAAGACCTCTTCAGTCAAAGCGCAACAAGGGTAAGACATTTTAAAATATATCAATGGAAGAATAAATTCAATAACACTGGTCAACATGATTTTTGTCTCATGAGTACCAATAGCTGTACTTAATGCAGTTTTTTATCGTTTTTTGAAATATATATTCGGAATTTCTCCATCACCCACAGTTTTTTTTATTTCAATTTCAATTAATGGATTTAAATAATTATTTTTAATAATCGTTTTTCCGTCCATTTGTCCATTGTAAAATGAAAACAAATGAGCTAACTCAGGAGATTTCAGCTATGGGAAAGATATATCAAGGCAAATGGAATCCTAATATGCTGGTCGAATATTGTTGGATCTTAAAGAGGGATGCTCCACAGGCGAAATATAGCAGAAAATCGTCATTTCTTACTTCCTAGGTGAGTCCGAATGTTCGAATATTGTGTAGTTACGAATGTAGAAAATATTAAAGTGTTTGAAATTATAAATTCCTGTCTCTCGGAAACCTTGCGTGATGGAGAAAAACCGATATCATATTTGAACTCAGGAGAAAAAAATACTATCAGAATCACATAATGTTCTATCTGAGACAAAAAAAAGTTTCTTTTTTGTTGCTCAATGTAATATAGAGCAATTTTTATTTATGACTGAATTATAAAAGAAAAATCAATGCTTTAATAGACCTTAGATTTTTAGGTACTAAAAATGCAGATTTATACTAAATCAGCCTTTAAAATAAGTTAAAAATACGGTAAGTCTAAAAGCAGTGTCTAATTAAACTAAGAGTTCATAATCTTAATTTAATGTTAGAGGACGGAACTATTAAAACAGAAATACATTTATAATTTCAAAAGTGTTTGTATGCATGTGTGCACGTATTGGCAGTATGTATGCATCTTGCATTGCAGTCTTCGTATGTTAATCAGCATGGAAAATCCACCTCACGCCAAACAAAACAAAAGGTCTTTCTCATGATCGCTTTAATGACCAATTGCTCACCTGCGAAAAGAATTTGGCATCATCGGTTTATTTTACTTCAGGTGGCGTTTGTTTTCATATAACATATACAAAACATACAAACTCTTATCTTGATGTTGGCATCATTAGACTCAACAACTTCGCCAATTCGTAGAATATTGAGAAACTTTCTAGCACTTCCTATTCCAACTCTAACACGCTTATCTTATCCTGTCTCTATGTGAAAATAAAGAGAGAGAGAGATACACTTTATCCTCTCTAAATCAAATTTAAAAGCGCTATCCAAGTATTTCATGTCTCTGGGTACGGTAAAATCTATTATATACAAATCAATGTTTGTTTCTTTGTTCGTACTTTATGCGCGGCCATACCGTTGATCCGATTGTGATGAGGCTTTTTTTCAAAATGTTCAGGAGATTCCCGGGATGAACATAGGCTGTAAGAGAGTTGTGATACTCAAATCCTACACCCTTAAAATCGCCCCTTGTAGTGGAAAACGTGAAAAAAGTAGCTCTTTGGACGCTTAAATAGTTTACGCTGTCCAAACCATAACAAACACACAAAATTAATGTACACAGAATTAAATATCCCAAAAAAGCTCTACAAAAAAGTCCGTGACATCGTATGTTTATCTCTTGCAGATAACTCACAATAACCATTTTTGTCTTTCATTGATGCCAAGAAGATCGAGGCAAGTACGTAGATTCCTGTGCAAGCCTAGCAGCATATGGCGGGTATTCTTTTATGGATAACTCGCAATAACGAATTTTGTCTTTTAGGTCATTTATGACATGAAGATAGAGATAAGTAGATTCCCGGACAACACCGGGTAATCAGCACGGGAATCTTAAAATAATTACGATAAACATTTATATTTTTATATCTATATTTTTCATTTTACTTATTCAACTAATCATAAGAAGTACATTAATTTTTGTCTTTGAGCTCATTTATGGCAAGACGATCGGCATGAGTAGATTCTCGGACAACGCCGGGTAAACAGCACGGGGTATCTAAAATAATTACGATATAATTTTTCCCTTCGCTTATTTAACTAAACATAAAACACATTAATTTTCGTATTTCAGCTCATTTATGTCAAGAAGATCGGGATAAGTAGATTTGCGGGAAACGCCGGGTAATCAACATGGGTTATCTAAAAATATATATTTATCATTATTTTTCCTTTCACTTATTCAACTAAACATTGAAGCACGTTAATTTTCATTTATTTAGGCGTAGCAGACACGCCGGTTAGTAGCCAGTGACTAATAAAATTAAATATAATTGGAACATGATGTAAGAACATAAAGGACTTAGGTACATAAATTGTACTTTAAAAAAAGTTTTAACAGCTAACATAATTACGTTCCAATTAAACTCTCAGTGCGAAAGAGCCGGTTAACCCTTAAATTAACAAAGCAATAATTCCTCGAGTCAGTTATTTGAATGTGGCGGACGGCACTGAAAACTATATCATATGTAACTATTATTGGGTATATTAAGTTACAATATTTCTTTGACGATTTCTGCAATACAATATCTATGTATATTTTTAAATAATGTCGGTGACATTGTGCACCCTTGTAATAACCCTTTTGTAGTTATCAATTCTTCTGTTAGTTCTGGGCCCATTTTAACTCTACGTTTATTAACATATTATTATAATATCTATAAAGGTTCCGTTTGGCTTCAAATTTCTTAAGAAAATTTTATTCTTGCTTATTTATTTATACTTTCTCACATGATAATGTAATATCTGGGTGGTCGATTCCTTCTATAATTATAAGGATTATTTTTAAAGTATAAATAATAATCAAAATAAGTAAGAGTTGTGTCAGGAGGTGAAGATCGTCCTGAAGTTCTAGTAGATATCTGTAAATTTATAGATTAGGAATCAACCCCAGGAATTCTTCGGAAATGTGGTTAGTAGATAGGATTAAACCTAACTATAAGAAGACACAGCGGAGCAGTAGTGAGAAACAAACAGACTTTAATACAGAAAAACGTGAGACAGGGTATCGGTAACACCGATGAAAAAAAAACTGTCTAACTTACAATCATAAGTTTCATACATATATACCAGTTGAGTAATGACGTAGTTACAATGTATACGTGAGAATCAATTTGGTTGTATTGTACATGTAACCAGATTCTCCCTTTCTGAAAAGCATATTGAATGCGCTTAACCTATGACCTTTTAAAAGCTAAGTCATCATTAGGTAAGACTACCTATTGTGTAACAATCCCTTATACTGCATGACTTTTCCAAATAACTACAAAGGTAATACCTATTTAAATATTCATGACAGAATTCTTTAAAATCATTCTTCAGCATATTTTAACAAAAAGATCAATTAGGTCAATAATTGTGTTAATTTAGGACAGTCATACATTATAATGAATGTTCATATTAAAAAATATATATATATTATGATATACTTCAATATATATTATGATATACTTCAATATATATTACACTCTTCCCCCTATAGAAAGTTTTGAATTACATAATTCGAAACTTTACTAACGAAATGTTTTATTTTTATTTCTAGTTCTATGCGCAATACTATCTTTATCTTCTTCATCTTTTGGGGATACATTCTGTGGACAACTGGGGTCTCTAATTCTTTCTCCGATAAGCGGTGATGACTTGAGGGACACGACAGGTGAACTCTCATCATTACCTGTAGTTTTAGTGTATACTACACGATCATGCCCAGAGTAATTATGTATGTTAACACACAGCCTCTCGGTCGTCTCCTTCCAGCATTTTCTTGGAGTCCATTTATCCCATAACCAAAATATTAAAGTTCTGTAGCTCTTACAACAGCAAATGCAACAACAACAAGTCAAGGTTACGAATATGATCGTACCCATTACAGAACTCCATGTGGTTATATGTATATACCACTTCGAATAATCATTTTCTTCTTGCTGTTTTATTAACTTACCTAAATCATCGGCCTTCATACTGGCCATTCTCAAATCATCTACCGATGACATTAGGTTAGACATAGGCATGTCCAATTGTAATTTCTCGTAGTCGTTAGTTTTATCCATATCAAAGCAACAGTCGAAGTCAAGAGGTGCTGTCGGTATAAAATCTATGGTTAAGTTACTTACCAAATTACTCATGGCATGTAAGGTTACGTGGGCATTAAAAGCCTTGCAATTCTGTCCTAGCGATAATTTACCTTCCTTTTCAATATTGAGTTGTGTTGATTTGTCGCCACATAACACAGTCATACGATCTGGTTTTGGGGTGACAAATAACCATTCATTAGATAAATATAAGGGAATCCAGTAGGATTTGTTCAATGTGAAAATTCTAGTCTCGCAACTTTTTGGAACTTTAGTGGTGGATGGATGAAGAAGTGAAGCTTCACAATCAGCTTCAGGGGTGTACAAATAAATCGGTATATTTTCTTTACATACATAATGCAAAAGATTAGGACGAAAACATCCTGTTAGTTCATTAGTTGTCATTTTTCCGTAATGTTGTCTCAACGGGTCACTGAAAATATATTCTTTGTTTGCGCTTAGAAAAATGTAAATATTACCTTCCTTCTTGACAGGAAAAGGAAGTGTTTTATACAAGTGATACGGAGTAGGAGAGAGAAGGGGTATTTGTAATACATATACTAGATATTGTTTATAAGAATAGGTGTGAGGTGTAATTAAATTTTGAAGTTCTGAAAAGAAAAATTAGGGTAGTCCAGACCAGTTGGTAGCGTTTGGGCTTTCATAACATTCTTAATTCTTTCCACCGTAATTAATTGAGGTTGAAGAGTTCCTTGCTCTGCGTGTACAAATGCGTCTATAAGAAGCTCAAAAGAATGCTGGCATTCTTCCACACCTCTAAGAGAAATCCTTATTTGTTCATTGGCTAAACTAATACCTTCTATTTCCTTCTGCAGTGCGTTAATCCTATTAGTGGTATAATTATTTAATTTTATTAAACCATTTTTTAAAATATTTTCATTCCGGTTCACCCTTGCTATAGTTAAGTTAACTGAATTAATGGTTGATTTAATCACTGTAATTTCATCCTTTAGAATATGCAAAAATTCTGCCTGTTCCTTCTCTAACTGTGAAATGTGCTTATTATATTCCTCTGCATCAGATTGAGTCAGAGTACCGAATAATATCTTAGCAATATCTCCCATAAAATTTAAAACGCCTCTCTTGCTTCTAGTATTCTGTTCATTAGGTGTTTTTAAATATTCTGTGACTAATTCTTTTAAATTTTCAACATACCTGACTTTTGGTTTTACAAAGTGATTTAAACTCCCACAATCTGTCAAATGATACCACTTTTCTCCCTTTATCTTATCACAATAATCAGTTATCAACCTTAAATGATTTTTTGTCTGTTTCCAAAGATCTCTAGTTGGTTCCAAGTTTATATAACTTACCACTTTCCATTGTATAGGGTAAAATTGTATAATTCCTATCTCGTCAAAGTACACACCGGTCTTCGAATCCAGAGCTTTTACTTCTTGAGCGTCTGTAAGCTTCCCCAACCAAAATGGTATTAACATTTGTAGCATTACCCATGTGTTATGAAGTTTCATTTTCTTTTCCCTGCAAAGGAAAATATGGCTTTAATCTATTTGAATGTACCGTCTCATATTTGCGTTTACCTAACTTTTGTATTATCACGTTGTGACCTTCAGTAGTCTTAACCTCATATGGACCTTTCCATATTGGATCTAATTTATTCCTATTTTCTACTCTGAGAAGTACTAGAATCGATACATCCTTCTTGAATTCAACATAATTGCTTTTCACACGCGATCGTTGTAGTTCCTTAAACTTAATAAGCCTTTCTCTAGCTATCTCATGACAACTTTGCAATTTATTCCGTACATTTAGAATTAAATCGTCGTAATTATATAAAGGTTGTGATTTAGTTTGTAAAATTCCTGGGATATTACATTTTCTTCCATACAATAATTCATAAGGAGAGTATTTAGTAATACTATGGGGGGTAGTGTTGTACGTAAAACTGGCGAAAGGTAACCATTTGTCCCAATCGGCTCCTCTAGGATTGCAAAAACAACGTAAGTAGTTTACTAAGGTCTTATGAGTTCTTTCTAGAGCTCCATTACTTTCAGGGTGATAAGCAGTAGTGCTTAGTTTCTGAATCTTAAATAGTTTACATATTCTTTTAAATAAATCTGACATAAAATTTGTTCCTTGATCAGTTTTAATATGATATCAGGAATCCCATAAATTAAAATAACATTGTTTACGAAAGCTTCTGTCACTTCTTCAGCTGTTGTGTGTCTTTAAGGGTATGACTATTAAATATTTACTTAAGTTATCTTGACAAGTTAATATATATTTATGACCTCTCTCGGTTAGCGGAAGTGGTCCCACTACATCTAAATAAATTTTTATCCAAGGTTCCTTTTGTGTGTCCGTGACCTCTAAAGGTTGTTTTACTTTCTGCTTCTCGTCTTTATTAAATTGACAAATCTTACAAGTTTTAATGTAATTGGTTACGTCTCTTTCTCTACTCCCGGCCAAGTTATGTATAATTTAATTCGATCGGTAGTTTTATTGATTCCAAGATGTCCTCCAATTGGACAGCTGTGAAATTCCTTGATTATTTTTCCTTCTTACGATCCTCAGTTAAGTGCGTATTATCCAAGGTGCAACATTCTACAGGGTGTCTACTCAAACTATCTGCGTTTACGTGTCTTTTACCTGCCCTATAATGAATTTCGAATTCAAATTCTGAAAGTTGAAGTTTCCAACGTATTAATCTCGAACTAGGGTCTTTCACTTTAAATAGCCAGACCAATCCTTTGTGATCTGTCACTACTTGAAATTTACGTCCTAGTAAATAAGGTCTAAAATGTCTGCATGCCCATACTATTGCTAATAGTTCCTTTTCTACAGTGCTGTAATGCGATTCGGCTTGATTTAAAGTCCTGCTAGCGTAAGCAATGGGTTTATCATCTCCTAACGTTCCTTGACTAAGAATTGCGCCTAAAGCGTATCCACTCGCGTCTGTCGTTACTATAAAGGTTTGTGTGAAATCTGGATACTGTAACAACGGAGCTGTCGTTAATTTATCTTTCAATTTATTGAAGCTATTCTGTTCCGTATCTTCCCACTTCCATTTTTTATCTTTCTTTAACAATTCAGTCAGAGGTTTTGCAATCGCACTAAATTCTTCTATAAATTTTCTGTAATATCCTGCCAAACCTAAGAATGATTTTATGTCTTTAGGTGTCTTTGGAGTTGGAAATTCGGTAACTGCCTGTATCTTATTCGGATCGGGTTTGACACCTTGAGCGGTAACCACGTGTCCTAGATATTTTAATTCTTCTCTCAAAAATTCACATTTATCAGGTTCGATTTTTAAATTGTGTTTCCGTAACTGATTAAACACTTCCCGTAATTTTTTTATTATGTTCTTCTAAGGTTTCGCCCATTACTAATATATCGTCCATGTACACAAAGCATCTATTGCCTATTGAGTCTTGGAGTACCGAGTTCATCATCCTTTGGAATGTAGCTGGTCCCGACCTAACTCCAAAAGGCATTTTCTTGTACTCGAAATGTCCGTTAGGGGTGCTAAAAGCGGTTTTACATTGGTCTTCCTCAGCGATCGGCACCTGAAGGTATCCACTTGCGCAATCTACTGCTGAAAAATATCTAGCCTTTCCTATTTTGTCTAATATATCTTGTATATTAGGAAGAGGATAGCTGTCTCCTACGGTTACTTCGTTTAACTTTCTAAAATCTATACAAATTCGCCACTTTTTCTTTCCAGAAGCATCTTCCTTTTTAGGTATTACTATTAGTGGAAAATTCCATTCGCTCTTACTATGTGCGATAATACCGTCTTCTAACATTTGTGTAACTTGTTTGTCAATCTCCTCTTGATGAGCCTCTGCTAACCTATAATTCTTCAAAGTTATAGCTCTTCCTTTAGGAATTGAAGGTGTGGGTATGGAATGTGTAGCAGCTGTTGTGCTTGTTAGTCTATCTCCCGGAAGCTTAAATATGTCCGCGTATTCTGTGCAAATGTTTCGTATACTATGGGCTCCTTCTTTCACGTGTTCAAGTCTCAGATTTTTATTTAATAAATCTAATCTTTGAGGTACGAAATTTTCAACTGATACTTCCTGTTCCTTACTTATTTGAGTGGGCGGTTTTAACTAGTTCTGGTATTTTCTTTATTATCTGTGCGTCAGCTGTTAAATTAATTACTAGGCATGTGAATGTCTTATCACATTTTGTTATCCCGTTAGCGCAAATTAGCCCTGGCTGTAAAATTTGCCGTTCTATGAATCTGTTCCCTCTTTCGTTCGTAGGAAATTCCATTAAATTTTCACTATACGGAGGAATAATCATCTTTTTATTTAACATATAACCTTGTTCCATGAGCCAGTCTTGGCCTAAAATTATATCTAAATCTCTGGGTAATTTATCTACTATATGACAATTAACAACTGTATGATTTTCACAATTATTCAATACTAATTGAGTTATCCCATTTACTTTTATAGAGTTCCCACTAATACCTTGTATTTTCATATTACAGTTATCCTTTATAACGTTTCTCTTTAGTGATGTTTCTTTAACTAATGATATTTGTGCACCAGTATCTATCAATACTAAACCTAGGCCATTTTTTAATTGTTCACTTAGGATATACATCTCCCAGGGTCTCGGTTCATAACCAGAGGCGTCCCACTGATTAATAGCATTAAGAGTCCCTACTTCGATCTCACAACACGCTGTCTCCATTGAGGTAGGTTTGGTGTCCTTGGATTTTTCCTTAAATCCACTATCCCAAGTTCTATCCCTTGTGGACGACTCGTAGCGTTTCCCTCTATTATTCCACTGTTTCGAGCCTACAATCTCCTGGCGTTTCTCTCTATTATTCCACTGTTTCGAGCCTACAATCTCCTGGCGTTTCTCTCTATTATTCCACTGTTTCGAGCCTACAATCTCCTGGCGTTTCTCTCTATTATTCCACTGTTTCGAGCCTACAGTCTCTTGGCGTTCCCCAACCACGCTAGGCCCACAGTCACAGAACCCATTTATCGGCGTTCTAGTCAACTTATGCAGTTCGCCTTGCGACACTGCCCAACAAACACTGTCATCTGGGGATTCGTTTGCGTCACTAACTATTTTAGCGGCTTTATCTATCCTATCCTTAAACTTCTGATCAACTAGTTCAGGTAATTCCCCTTCCATATTTACCCTAGTATGATCCCTCAGGCACTCCATGAGTCCTGGCGCGCAGTCAGACGGGAGGATTACCTGCGACTGCTCAGGTAACCCGAATTCTCGTTTCCCTGGCGGCCTCCCAGAGCTGCTCTGTCCCGTCCTCCATGCCTACGGGGTTGCGGTCTCTTACCACATTCTCTACTAATGTGCCCTATCTCATTACAATTATAACACCTTATTTCTTTTGTGGCCAGGTTAACCTCTCTCTTTATCTCTGATCCGTACGGTCTTCTAAATTCCCTTTTTACTGCCCCTGTGATTGGATGTCCTTGTCCATTTTGATTACCCCTAAATCTCGTGGACTTTACCTCGCTTTCTTCCTGTAATGCGGTTTCGATTAGTTGCGCTAATGATTCTTCTTCACCCTTAGCCTTTACTATATACTTAATCTTATCGTCCTTTAACCCTGCTACGAAAGTACCTTTTAAAAATTCTCCTATCAGCTGTAGGCCTCCTTCTACATATCTCGAATTATCGCGTCTTTCTAACCTCTCCAATCTATTTCTGACTTCTCTTCTTAAATCCATGGCTATTCCATCTAATCTTGAACCCCACTGTGCAACTGTTTCATTTGTACTTTGTTTTGAATTAAAGAGTATTCCTGCATAATATTCTAGCGTTCTCCTTACAGAAAAGTTCTCCTCCAATATTGCTTTAACTTGAATCCAAGTTTCTCTCTCTGTCCTAGCTAAAAGTCTATCTTTAGCGTCTCCTGAAATTTTGGATTCTATAAATCTTAACAATAAGGGTTGTTTGGTTGGATGGACTACCTGAACCGCAGCTTCTACTCCTTCTATAAATTCTCTTAAATGTTTGGGGTTTCCATCGAATGTTCGGGGTATCAACTTAACTGCTTGAACTACAGGGATATAGCTTTCCTCGCTAATATCAATATCGCCCTCGCTAGCCATAATGGAATTGGACTCACCTAAAGAAAGATGTAGGGTGGTCTGAGATGCACAGTTCAGAGTCGTAGTGATGGCCTTTCAGCTCCCCTCAGGGTGCGACTCCTCTCGCGGTGCAGGCTGCCAACGGCTGAACACCAAGGACGTCCCTCGAGCGCGTCGGTGGCTGCTGGTGTTGGCCTCAGGACCACTGTCTGCTTTCCTCTGGTGCGTTTACGGGTACCACGGCGCCTGTGGATTACTCTGGAGCGTTGATCCCTCGAGATAGGCTCTGAATTATCTGGGACTAATTGAAGAGTCTCTCCAGCTCGTTCGCACCTTCGGATGTCTCACTGCTCGCTGGTTTTCCAATCCCGATGCGCTGCCACCATGTAATATCTGGGTGGTCGATTCCTTCTATAATTATAAGGATTATTTTTAAAGTATAAATAATAATCAAAATAAGTAAGAGTTGTGTCAGGAGGTGAAGATCGTCTTGAAGTTCTAGTAGATATCTGTAAATTTATAGATTAGGAATCAACCCCAGGAATTCTTCGGAAATGTGGTTAGTAGATAGGATTAAACCTAACTATAAGAAGACACAGCGGAGCAGTAGTGAGAAACAAACAGACTTTAATACAGAAAAACGTGAGACAGGGTATCGGTAACACCGATGAAAAAAAAACTGTCTAACTTACAATCATAAGTTTCATACATATATACCAGTTGAGTAATGACGTAGTTACAATGTATACGTGAGAATCAATTTGGTTGTATTGTACATGTAACCAGATTCTCCCTTTCTGAAAAGCATATTGAATGCGCTTAACCTATGACCTTTTAAAAGCTAAGTCATCATTAGGTAAGACTACCTATTGTGTAACAATCCCTTATACTGCATGACTTTTCCAAATAACTACAAAGGTAATACCTATTTAAATATTCATGACAGAATTCTTTAAAATCATTCTTCAGCATATTTTAACAAAAAGATCAATTAGGTCAATAATTGTGTTAATTTAGGACAGTCATACATTATAATGAATGTTCATATTATAAAATATATATATATTATGATATACTTCAATATATATTATGATATACTTCAATATATATTACAATAAAAATAAATATTACTACCCCTACAAATGAAATTATTGATCCAATAGATAAGTATATTTTTTAGCGAGCTTCGACGGGTCCACTATACACCAGCATACAACATTACACCATTAACACCCCACCAACACCAATACCATGGTACTACACAATTTACTTCCTCTTTCGGCCCACTTTTCAAAATTAGCGGGACTAAAAGGCATAGCCATGGAACCAGCGGGTGGCTATTCATTTAGACCACCCAAAAGGGGCACTGTAGCCGCCACAGAGTACCAGGGAAGAAAGTGGACAAGTTTCGCGTACATGCCACAAGCGGCGCTAGTGTAGAACAACTAACGACATTAATTTTTTTCGATTTTTTCTGGTACTAATAGAAATTCAGCACCGTCTGGTGGTAAAATTATGAATTATAATTATATAACACCATCTAATAATCACGAAATTGAACTTTTATAGGAATAAAGAACATATTAATTAATCTTGAATCATGGAATTATTTATACCCAGCCTCTCAGACCTAAATATTTTCTTTAGAGTTAACAGAAGGGAAGAATGGAAATAAGAGTCGTTAAGGCAAGATGTCTTGGCGCACAGCTACGGGACTTGCGCTGGTTGCAGTCTCCGCGGGGAAAGAAATTTTCTCATGGAATTTCGGCCAGTATGGGACCGGTGCCCACCCAGCATCGTGAGGTATTTGGGTAGCCACAATAAGTAGCGACTCCAGGTTGAGAAGACCAGCTATAACGGCGGGGCCCCGACATGCTGAACTCATGTTGACGTGAGGCCAGCAGCCGGATGGTAGGCCAAGGACCTTCTAGGCCTGTCGCGCTTGGAGGAAAAATCATTCATCCATAGTTTTCTGTCCAAGAGCAGGTATTTTACTGCAAACTCAGCATTCTCCACTCTTTCCTTAACTCAGTCTTTCTTTTTGTATCTGCATACAAATCATTTATTTTAATATTGTCTATCACCTGATGTTTTTTTCTGTTTCTAACTTTCTTTCCGTTGACCATTCCTTCCAGGATATCCGTCAGCAGGCAGTTTCCTCTTAGGCAGTGGCCAATTCAATGTATAGTGTGTGTGTTATATATATATAATTAAATATGTATTTATAATTTGTGCTGGTTGAGTGAAAGAAAAGGCCTTATGGCCTTAACTCTGCCAGATTAAATAAAATATTATTATTATTATTATTATTATTATTATTATTATTATTATTAATCCACCAATAAGTATACACGCAAGTTATAAATATAAGCGTAAAGATAATATGTAAACCAATGTTGAAAGGAAATATAAATTTCAGATTTCTCTTAAATGATTCTGATATCTGGCAGCTGCAGATTTAAAATTAATATTTGTCGTAGCTCTGCACCAAGATATGAAGCCTTAAACATCTGGGCCAGGACGCGGACTGTGTAATGAAACCAAGGATTTACTTTTTGAAACATTTTAACAATATATTATTTTCTTATAAAGGTCTCAAGTTGCTACTTAACCTCCATACAGTAGGCTATATGTAGTTGGGAGTGTTAGACAAAAATAAAGAAATTCTCTCCTAATTGCTGAATGGTGTGTAAGTTACCATTCTAGTTTTGTTGCTATGTGAATGGAGAAGATGGCATCTGAGATTTGAGAAAATCATATCACACGCTAGAAGCAATTATATGTTGTTCGTATTTTCAATGCGGTTTCTGAGGACTGTATGAATGAATAAGGCAAAGAGAATGTTACCAGCTATCTCTCACAATAATCAAAACATTACAAGAAACCAGAACCCTCATAATGAGGAAAAAATAAGGAAATGCCATCCAGATTATTAAAGGCGATAGCTCTAACACTGGAAAGATGTTTTATGAAGTCTTTGTATTTATAACACAAGGTGTAAGCAAAAGATAATGCAAGAAAATGCAAGCTATTTCAAAAATGCTAATGCCATCATACATTAAGTAAATAACGCATATTATGTTAATGGGAAAAGTGTATAAATTAGTGATGACTTGTGCAGCAGAAGAAGACAAAAGTTTAATAACGTTTAACAGCATGTTTTGGGTGTTTTATTTAACGACGCTTTTTAACATCTCGGATCGTTAGCGTCGCAATTTAAACGGGCCGATTAAATACCTTTTTTCATGCTTGATGTTATTTTACTTGCAATTCTGCAACATGGAACTCACGACTTCTCTGCCGAAGGAAGTCATATTCAGGATTTTTACGCCCTAAGAAAATCCATCTAACCTGAAACCGATCGGGTTTGATCCCGCAAACTTCGGAACTAGAGACGTAAATGATAATAATTGTATACATATATATAGTGTTCTGTCCAAGAGCAGGTCTTTCATTGCAAGCTCAGTATTCTCCACCCTTTCCTTAACTCAGCTTCCCTTTTTGTATCCGCATACAAACCCATTTATTTTAATATTGTCTATCATCTGGTGTCTTTTTCTGCCTCTAACCTCCTTTCCGTTGACCATTCCTTCTAGGACATCCGTCAGCAGGCAGTTTCTTCTTAGCCAATGGCCAATGCAATTTCTTTTCCTCTTCTTTATGGTTCCCGCATTATTCTTCCTTCACCCACTGCCTTTATTTTTTATTTTGTCTGTCCATTTTATATTTTATAATCGTATAATCTGTTGAAATTACTGACAAATTAATGTGAAATGTGACTTAATCATCGAAGTGTAATTTGACTGAATCCCGCGCCAGTTAAGGCAAGAGGCCTTGGCGCAGGCGTCGGAACTTGTGTTGTTCCAGTCTGTATGGAGAAAGAAATATTCCATGGAATTTCGGCCAGTATGGGACCGATTCCCACCCAAAATCGTGAGAAATTTGGGCAGCTACAATAAGCAGCGACTTCAGGTTGAGAACCCCATTTCAAATTCCATTCTTTGTACATGACCATACAATTTAAGTGTTTGATTTTCAATCCTCTTAACAACAGATGTGGGGACATTCATTTCAGTCCAAAGGAATTCATTTCTTATTTTATCCTGTCTTGTTCTTTGGAGGCTTCTTCTAAAATAATCAAATTCAACTGTTCTAATTTTATTCTTTTGTAATTCCGTCAAAGACCAAGTTTCACTTCCATATGACAAAATATTCTGTATTATGATCTTATAAATTTCCATTTTTATTTCTTTTGTAATATTTTTGTTTCAAATTATTCCATGTAATGTCTTAGTTGCATTTTTTGCCATTGCAATTTTAGTCTGAACATCTCTTCCACAGGTACTTAAACTTGTAATTATAGACCCAAGATATTCATTGATTTTACTAGAGTTTTATAGACTATATTTTGTAAGAAGCATAGAAACATACATAAATATACCTGGCATCGTCAGGACTCAAAATCAATCATTGATTATTTCATTGCAAATAATAAGATTTTTAAATTGTTTCTCGATGTCAGAGCCTACAGAGGATATGATATTGGTTCAGATCACTACCTAGTAGAAGCAAGAATAAGATTTCCACCAAGATGGTTAAAAAAGAAGAAACAACAACAGAGCATAGAACAAAAGTACAAGGTAAAATTATTTTATGATGACAGCATTAAATGGTTATATTCGAGAAGAATTCAGCAATATATGGCTACAATCTCCAGAAAGTAATGATGTCGAAGAAGAATGGAAAAACATTAAAATGATAATTCAAAATGCAGCTAATGAAACTTTAGGAAAAGTAAATATACAACAAAGAAGAAATAGAACTCTAAAAATCTGGGATGATCAAATAAAACAATTGATTGAAGAAAAAAATGCAGCTTATAAAAAATATTTGAACACAAAGAAAGTAGAAAATGAAATAGAATTCAAACGCTGTAGAGCTATTGTTAAGAGGGAAATAAGAAAGAGACATAGGAAAACATGGTTAAATTTTGTTACACATTTAGAATCAGATTTGCATAAGCTCCAACCTAATGCCTTCAAAATATTAAAACATTTGAATAAAGATATTAAAGAATCTACCAAAATTAATTGCGGAGTAACAAAAGAAGATTTTTTCAATTATTATAAAAGTCTTTGGACTGACAATAGCTATGAAGATAATACAATTTTCCGAAATAATAATGAGACAGATTCCATAATATCATTGGAAGAATTGAACAATAGTTTAAAGAAATTAAAAAATGGGAAGGCAACTGGCACAGATGGCTTGAATTCTGAATTGTACAAATATGCAGGCAAACAGTTCCATGAAAGACTGTTGTCCTTCTTTAATAATGTATTCAAAAATGCAGATATACCACAAGAATGGAAGACAAGCATTGTTATACCCCTGTTCAAGAAAGGAGACAAGAGAAAAATGGACAACTATAGGGGAATCAGTTTGTTAAACACATGCTACAAAATTTATGCAGACATTTTAAATGGAAAATTGAAAAGTTTCAGTGAAACATTCCTTATGGAATGTCAAAATGGATTTAGGAAAGGACGATCTTGTATTGATTCAGCATTTTCTGTTAAACTATTGCTTGAAAAAAGAAGAGAATTCAACTTAGAAACACATTTTGCTTTCATAGATTTTGAAAAAGCATTCGACACAGTCAAGAGATCAAAACTCTTAAATATATTGGAAGACAGAAATATACCAAATTTACTTCGGCAGAACATACAAAATATTTACAAAGACAACACCATAAAGATTAAATTAAATAACAGATTTCTGAAGAAGGAATTATAAATCGTGGTGTGAGACAAGGCTGCCCCCTATCCCCAACACTGTTTGCAATTTATATCAATGAAGTAATATGTTGCTGGAACAAAACATATAAATTTGGAATAAGAATATCAGAAAATAGAAAATTAAACACCCTACTGTTTGCAGATGACCAAATAATAATAGCAAATTCCGAAGATAATCTACAGAAAGGTCTGTATGAACTTAACAAAATTACAGAAGAATATGGATTAAAGATATCTACAGAAAAAACAAAAATTATGGCATTTCAAGGTGTAGATCCTGTCAGAAGTAAAATTGTACTGGACAATAAAATTTTGGAGCAGGTGAATAATTTTACATATCTAGGATGCAATATCTCATATGAAGAAGAAAAGGATGTAAATGCAAAAATATCTAAATTTTTAAGAATTTTAGGGTTAATAAATTCTATCTTCAAGCCACAGTTAGTCCAAAAGCATTCAAGACTGAAAGTGTATAAAACACTGGCTCTTCCAACTCTTTTGTATGGTAGCGAAGTATGGACGTTGAAACAGAAGGATATACAGAGACTTAGATCTGCTGAAATGAGATATCTTCGGAGGACTGCAGGATACACACTACTAGATCACAAAAAAAATGAAGACATCTTAGAAGAATTACACATGGAATCTTTAGAAAACAAAATTTCTGATTATAAGTCAAGATGGATACAACATGTTCATCGAATGGAAGATCACAGAATACCCAAACTAATGTTAAGATATCAACCTGCAGGAAGAAGAAGACCAGGACGTCCACTCAAAAGACTTCTGGATGGTGTTTCTCTTGAGGCCGAAACAGGTCAACAAATGGCCTAAATTCGTGAATGTACTATGATGATGATGATGATATTTTGTAAGAAGCTTAAGACTTAAAGTATATCAATAAGTATGCTATACTGGCATTTTGAATTTTCTCTCCAATTTCTTCACTGATGGTGTTTGTATCATTAATTAATTTTTATAATATATCATCAAAATTGAAAGCTGAGCGTTGAAATTGCCGAGAGATATTGTTCAAATTCCACTTGTTTCACGATTCACACATGTCCCAACCCTACAACACTGGACACAAGGTTTTACTTATATTTCGAAGAAAGCCACATTGATGATATTAATGTCCTGAAAAAATAAACGATCCTGCGAACTTCGAATTCAGATTAAAGTAAGAACAAATGCTAACGGTGCTTCTTTCAAACGCTGGAGAAAATAGGCGCAAGAATCCAATTATTCTCAGTCAGGAGCACAAGAAAGGAGCACGTTGGTCGGAAAGTCCCGTGCTTTATTTAGCATGAAGTTGAATGTGTACGAAGCCTGTCTGGACACGTATTAGTGACAAGTGTTCATTCTTTCCCTTCCCAGGATCGAACCCATACTATTCAGTCATTATAAAAAAAACCCATGGCACGACATCAATTAAAGTTTCAAGATTGCTATGGACAGGGCACGTACGAAGAATGACTGAACATGAGATACCCAAGAAAATAATGGAGTGTAAATTTGAAGGAAAAAGGAATGTGGAACGACCGAGATTTCGTTGGATGGATGAAATTTTGGAGGATCTGAGGAAGCTGAGAATAGAAGGATGGTGGCAGGTTCCTAGATGCCTGGAACAGGGCTCTGAGGGAAGCTGAGGCTCGAATCGGGCTGTAGTGCTGCTGTTGTTGTTGACTATAAAAGTAAATTCATGCCTACTTAAACAAGATAATGAAATGTTCTATTTTCAAACATGCCTACATTATCAACATAAAATCTAAATTAAAATACACAATGTTTTCTTATTTTAAAGAAGAATAAAATTAGATAAACATCATGACTTACTCCCAACTTTCAAAATTTACTCGTAGCAAGAAGAAAGAGATAAGAATTTTGAAGTGGGAACAGTAATAGAAGCTAGCTTTTGTTTTGTTAAACAAATGAATTCATATAGACTAAGGTTATGGTGGATTCACATACATAACCGTTACTTGTTTCATGTACATACACGCCTTATCATTAACTGTAACTCATGTACCTGAAATTAATATGTATCTAAGGTCCCATAGTCATGATGGTTTCGTAGATAAAATTTGTTCTTAAATACCTTAACATTACAAAAGTTAATGGTAAGTGACAAATAATGAGAAACAAATTTTGACGGTTAGATCACAAAGGACTACTCACAAAGTCCATACACCTAATAAAATTATTGATTAGCATATGTGACTAATATTCTATTAGTTCTAAATTCGATTCACCATTATACCATAACTTTTTTCTTTAACCAAACAATAGCTGATCTAGTAAAGGGATTGCGTTATGGTGACTATTTAACTCGTGCCCCAAATGGGACTCAATGGCCAATCACGTTTCAATGATTTCCGTTTTACAACCAATCAGAGTCGTGTTTCACGAAATATTTATCAGTGTTATAATTACCATATTAAAGAAAGCTCCTCCCTTTTTAATATTCTGAACAGGTCTGGCCATCATTTTGCAGTGACTGAGCCTGTGAGAAATACGGCTACCATATTGTATATATAGTGCATGAATGTCAACACATATATAAAAACATTTGTAGCAATTGATTATACCACCAAAAAAAGAAACCACTGTTTGCACTTTCTTAAATGTATTTTTTTCCCCAGGTAATAATCCAGAAAAATATAATTGTCATATTTACATCATACGACATCAGAAATGTATTTAATATACAGTTTGATGTGTTTCATTTTTTTCTCCACTAGAGAGCATTCTTACAATATTGCGTTCCTTTGGCAATAAATAATATGATCAGGTTGCAGTTATAAACAAAGGAAGCAGATGAAGTGCACTTATCGTTTCTAATTTGTTTTCAAACATCGCCGTTTACATTAAATATATAAATATTTTAAAATAACTATAGTTAAATAATGATTTGTAAGTAAACAGCTTAATTTTATTCGTTAAATAGTCCTAGGAAATGCCACTCTTGATTTCCAAATTCTCTAGATAAATTCACTCCTCACTTCGTGAGTCGTGAATTTATCGATAATTTGGAAATCACTCGTGGCATTACTTATGATAATTTCAGCCATCTAATATCAAATTTTGAAAACTTTCGAAAAGTTGATAAATTAAAAAAAAATAAGAATCGTCTAATATCTAAAATGTAAAAATAAAAAATTAAAGAAACGTGAAAATTTTCAAAACATTGCATATTTTAAAACTGGGAATTTCATTTCATTTGTTATATTATCGGGACCTGCAGCCTTTCGGTTGTTTAATCTCATTACTGTGTCAGTTACTTCATCTATTGTTATTTCAATTAATTTATATAGACAGTGGGTGCACATCAAATAAGTCTTCCTCCGAGGACTGATTTGGAAAATAAATAAGATGAAAATTCTACAAATTAAGAATGAGGAAAGAAGAAGAAGAAAATGGAAATCCAAAATTTAAAAAATCGAGTAAATCCAAATTTTCAAAACTTTAAAGAATAAAAAAAAGGATTAAAAATTATCGAAAATCCAAAATTTGGAAAATATTAAAAAAATATTTTACGTTCGAAAAATCCCAACATTTTGAAATGTTTTGAAAATCCAAAATTTAAAAACTTTATATTTGTATTCATCAAGGCTAGGATTTAAATGTAATAACAATTGGTAAGTATGTACATATATATGGACTAAAGAGTCTCAAAATATGGAGTAAAATGTGGACTAAAACTTTTATAGAAATGATGCAAACTTTTCTGGCAGGCATTACAAAAATTCCCTACATTACTATATGTTGATGGTGCTTCATTCGGAAAATCATATTCAATAGTAATTTTACAGAAGACGATTTAATATCTGGTGGTATTTTAAAGATATTTAAGATGCTGAATGAACAAATATATAAATCACACTGAATATGCACTCACACCTTATATGATAGTCGAGTTTGTGATTTACTGCATAAAACACGTTAACCAAAATCTATTGTCACAGGGAGTTGATTGACGAGGCAGGATAATAAAGAAAAACATGTCCATCAAAGGCAATTTTTTTTTTAATTCCATAAATTTAACATCCAGCTTTGAAATACAGATACTAGTAATTAAATTTAAAATGATCACATTACAAGAAAAATTTCAAACTATAAAATATTGAACATATTTAAAATAAAACGTTTAGTTATGTAAAGGTAGGTGATGTTTTCTGAAATACCTATGTAAAAATATGTACTATACGCTGAAATATGGACAAATATGGAAAAAACGAATCATTCTAAGCCATTTTACTTCGTAAAAGATATAATGAAATTTTAACATTAATATAATGGCCAAACAACATTTCAAATTTAGAATTACGGAATAGGCTATAACAAATAAAAATCAATTACAATAGAAATAAAAAGAAACGAAAGTGGAATTGGATAGGACACAGGCTAAGAAAATATTTTTAAAAAATGGAAAAGTGACTTTGGATTGGAATTTAAAGGGTAGTAGAGGATGAGGAAAACCAAGAAACACATTGAAAAGAACATTTATTGAAGAGACTGCTAAAGAAGGAAAAACATTTAATGAAGTAAAGAAGTTTTCAAGAAATAAAAGTACGATGGAAATACATTGTGAAAGCCCTTTGCTCATTATAAGAAGATATAGGTTATTGATTGAAATTTCAATAGAGACACATCCAAACTTCAATGTAATTTACTAAACTGTAACTCACTGGTACTAACGAATCCGTAGATTTATGGCTGCGTGGACATAAGCTCTCCATACATCCCTAACCTGAGCTAATGTTTTCCATTCGTTCCCTTATAATCTACTTCCCTCAAGTCATAGTTAATGTTATTCTCCAACCTGGTTCTTGGTCTACCAACTGGATGTTCTCCCTCTGGTTTTCCTCCAAGAAGCTTTCATGTCCCTCTTCCATTCCTCATTCATGCCACATATCCTGCCTATAGCAGTCCACAAGACTTAACTCTCTTTATATCAAGACCATGTAGCTCACTGCTGTATAGTCTTCTCCATTCGCCTGGCTGTTCTCCTCTGTCTGGTCCGAACATTTCCCTAAAAGCTTTATTCTCAAATACTAGTAATCTTTTCTCCTCCTTAAAGTAAGAGTGGTCCACCGCAGTGGTTTCGTCACGCAGCGGGCCCGGGTTCGATTCTCGGTCGGGACAGGCTCCTGAGTGAGTTTTTTTTGGGGTTTTAACTCACCTGTAATACAAATGTCAGAAGGCTTTGGGCCCAACGGTCCCCGAAAATCATCCGGCCATCATCATCGTTATCCTTCACCGATGTGGAAAGCAACGGGAAGCTAGCACACCTATAATTCCCTAGTAAAGCTGCAAAGCATAGTATTTTTATGCTATGATTGCAGTGAAAGATCTGCCCTCGGACAGAATCACTATGGATGGATGGAAAGTAAGAGTCCATGTTTCTCAACAATTTTATATAGAGAAAATCTAGAAGTGTAACTCCGGGAATCAATCCCGAGGCCCTCTCATTCTGCAGTCAGGATCGCTGAACGTACGAATAGGAGGATGGTCTATTCAGGGCAGTAGGATGCACATTTCCACAATAAAAGAAATTAAAATATTGAAGATTTTTTACGGCAACAAAAACTACATTTCTCTGCAGTTATTATGGCCCCATGTTTACTAATCGTTGTTGTGAGTGTTCTTATTTTTACGTAATAACTCCCACATCGTGCTGACTCATTGCTCTGTAAGTGAGGGGGATAATATGAATACCTCAGGGGGAGGGGAGGGAGGTGGACAACCGAGAGCATAAAAAAAATAAAAACTTTCTTGGAATTCATAGTTGATGATGCAATTAAAGAAAGGTAGGGCAAAGTTAGACTTAATGTAGACAGAGAGATAAAGAATAGAGCATAAACAAAACGTTAAAAAGAAGCCTTGGAAATGACCAGCACACTAGTTGGTGATGATCAAATAATTGTTTTCGTCGTTCTTAATGTTTTGTTGCATACCTTACCACCCAACACCAGGATTTCCCCCCATCTGCATACGAGCACGGCGATAAATTACAAGGACGAACTAAATGTCTTTCAACGGGCAAACTACAACATCAGGTTCAACTCTATTTTTTTAAACCACGGATTTTTAATCATTTTGTGTTTCAATGCCACCCACTGAACTTGATCTGCTACGCGTTTTGCGCTATACGGATAGATGACATTAATATGGTATGTTTTCATAAGTAATGCCACGAGTGATTTCCAAATTATCGATAAATTCGCGACTCACGACGAGGAATGAATTTATCTAGACTATTTAACTCATGCCCCAAATGGGAGTCAATGACCAATAACGTTACATTGATTTTTTATTTACAACCAATCACAGTCGTGTTTCACCTCGCTCTTTATCGATTTCTCTTTATTAGCTCCTGCTTTTGTGATAAAGAAAGCTCCTCCTTTTTAATGTTCTGAACAGGTCAAAGCATTATTTTTCTCCAACAAATACATAGAATATAGCAAATAATGAAAAGATTCCTTGATTTTACTGAGTTGTTTACTAAAAAAATAAATGAATAACCCGTAATGTTGATTATGATAGATAGTTTGTTGTATTTCATTATTTCTCCACTTGGGTGCACACTTACAATATTGCGATCTTATTTGGCAATAAATAATATGATCAAGGTGCAGTGAATGAACATAACCTCACATTTCTGATTTGTTTTCAAACATCGCCGTTTACATTAAATATATAAATATTTTAAAATAACTATAGTTAAACAATGATTTGTGAGTAAACAGCTTAATTTTATTCGTTAAATAGTCCTAACAAATGCCACTCTTGATTTCCAAATTCTCTAGATAAATTCACTCCTCACTTCATGAGTCGTGAATTTATTGATAATTTGGAAATCACTCGTGCCATTACTTATGAGAATTTGGAAATCAAGTGTGGTATTTGTTAGCACTATTTAGCGAATAAAATTGAACTGTTTCCTCACAAATCATTATTCAAATATAGTTATTTAAAAATATTTATATATTCAATGTAAATAGCGATGTTTGAAAACAAATGAGAAACGTTTATTATATTTCACTTGTTCATCACTGCAACCAGATCATATTATTTATTGCCAAAGGATCGCAATATTGTAAGAATGCGCCCTGGTGGAGAAAAAAATTAAACACATCAAACTGTATATTAATTAATAAACTGTATATTGATTAATAAATATGAAAATCAAATAAAACTAAGTTTTATTTTTATTTAATTAATGATTAATTTCTGATGTCCTATGATATAAATGTCAGTTATATTTTTCTGGAACGTTATTACCTGGAAAAAATACGTTTAAGAAAGTGCAAACAGTGTTTTCTTTGTGGTATATTCAATTGCTGCAAACGTTTTATATTATATCCCGCAAACACTATATGTTTACATTCATACACTATATATACAATCTGGTAGCCGTTTCTTAGAGAGTCAATCACTGCAAAATAATGCTCTGGCCTATTCAGAATGTTAAAAAGGAGGAGCTTTCTTTAATATGATAAACCTATTTGATAAATTCCAGGTGAAACACGACTGTGATTGGTTGTAAATCAAAATTCATTGAAACGCGATCGGTCAATGACTCCCATTTGGGGCAAGAGTTAAATAGTCGAAAAGTCACTACATCAGCAGACCACTTTACAATAATTTGTACCTGTATTGTAAACAGAGATCGGACTAGTAGATATGCTCCTTGCCTCTGGTCCAGCGGGTCGCGGGTTCAAACCCGGCCGAAGTCGATGGATTTTATAGGATGGAAAAATTCAATAAACAAGTCCTCCGTTACGAACTTAAAGCCGTGGGTCCCGAATCTGAGGGTTTTCATCCTCGTAAAAGATATTTAAGTCTGAATAAAGAGGCCTCTAACCAAAATTCACCGACCTTCTTACTCCTAGAAATAGGTCTACTTAGTTACCTACCAGAATTCTCATTAGGTCGGTATATTTACCGCATACCACTCATGACATCATTACGAAAATAAGACGAACTAAATTAAGTTGGTCTAATAACTTCTAACAAAGGACAGACTATAGCTCAACATTGGGCTACTACACCATTGTAGATAGATTGTAGACAGTGAGGAGTGATTGAGTGGATAAAATATTGCTTGGATGATGAAGAAAATGAAAAAGTTGAAACTTGTTGCCGGCACGTAGCCTATTTCTGGCGAAAAGCACCAAAAGGACCGTGAGGCTTACTTCCCCATCAGACGGACAAATCGCTATCAACAGTAGGTTCTTACCATGCGTCTTCTCAACATAGGCCTATATACTGCGGAGGTGTTTAAATATTTAATCCAGGCATCTGCTGCATAATCTTAGCGATTGAAAATTATACACACCGCCCCTTCTAGGCGCAAGACTGAAATTTTTAGAATTAAAGTATCCAGACCCCTCTGGTAACGAATCTGGTCCCGTCAGTAAGGAAGTAGGCACGCTACCACCTGAGATAGAGAGGCGGGCGTCTCTTTAATCACTATTAGAGCCGTAAGAATCTAAAGATAACAGCATATTCATGATAGACATGTCCATGGGAAGTTATTCAATATAATTTAAAAAGAAAGGTAAAGTGATCGCATTACAGGCATTAGAGGACCTTGGGGTCAGCCGAGTTGACAACTATGTGTGACGGCCACCTTTACCCCCCCCCGAACAAGCGTCTGATACTCATTTCAGTTAGAGGTTGAGTCGACCCCAGTACCTAGGTGATGTCAGCCGAGTTGTCAACTATGTGTGACGGCCACCTTTGCCCCCAGAACAAGCGTCTGATACTCATTTCAGTTAGAGGCTGAGTCGACCCCAGTACCTAGGTGCCGCCAGAAGATTTCGGTCAGTTTAAAAATCCTGACTCCACCGAACCCTCGACCTATCAGCTTGTTGTGTATTGCCTTAACCATTATGCTACGGCGTGCCCTCAATTTAATTAAGCAAGTATTCATTTTTTAATTCTTTAGACGTGCGTAAACTTACTATTGTTTGAAATCCTCTAATATTTTTTGTAATTTTTTGTAAATTATGTAACTTATTTTTTTACTCTTTTCCCATTTTTTACCGTTGGCTTATATTGTTTACCCTTTCTTTTTTGACACAAGCACAGAATACATACCCAGATCCAAGGTATAGATTCAAGACAATCTACCCTACCTGAAATCGAACCCGATTCGCCGGAGTCTAAGTTAGGGAATCTACCGACTATGCACAGCGTCCTACATAAATTAAATGTCTGTACGAGTTACTTAGTGGACTAAACTGTAATTTGAAAGTTATATCGCTGACCTTCATTAATTAGTTGCCTTATAACGTAATTTATTCGCCATCGTAGTGTGATCCGTAGATCCTACTTCAAATTCGACGGCCCGACTTCGATTCCAAGTAGGTTACTAATTTTTAATGTCCATCCGTGCGTAGTTAGGCTCGCTGTAGCGTAGTGGTTAAGGCACTGCGCTACAAGCAGGAAGGTCGAAGGATCGAGTCCCGGTGTGGTCAGAATTTTTAAACTGATCCAAACATTCTGGCGGCACTATGACCCTGGGGTCGACTCAGCCTCTATCGGAAATGAGTACCAGACACTTGTTCTGGGGGTAAAGGCGGCCGACACGCAGAGCTGACAACTCGGCTAACATCAAGTGCCGATTGCCCAGAAAAAATGGGAGTCTTAACTTCCTACTATCCGAAGGGCATCCTGAGGCCTGTAGGGGGATCACTTTATCTTTTACCGAGCGCAGTTAAGAGTTCCTGGTCCGAAACTATATTTCGTTACTAACGAGAAAAGTAGCTGGGTTTGAAGAGGGAGATTAGTTTATTTATTAGCCTATAGTATGAACAAGTGCATCTATAAGTAAAACCACTTCATAAATATCCCCTTTACTTGTTGTCCCTACAATCTTTGTTAAATACAGTTAGCATGGATAATAATACCACTAGAAGAGAAGGGGACTCACCGTGTGGTGGTGTTTGTAAAAAATAGGTAACATTCCAGTCGTCAGTCTTCTAACGAGTAACCAACTATACTGCCATTACCATAGGCCTATGAGCGCCATGCGGATATGAGTTCCAATCAGGAGAGGAGCAAATTAATATATATACACCTATAATAAAGATCCAGTCCACCGCTCTGGTCTCGAGGTAGGGTAGTGCCTTGTCACCCAGCGGGCCAGGTTCAATCCCCGGTCGGGACAGTTTTTTCTGGGTGAGGTTTTTATCGGGGTTTTTCCTCATCTGTAAGACAAATGTCAGGAGAACATTAAGACCCAAACGGTCCCCGAAATCATATGGCCATCGCAATCATCATCATTCATATTCATCTTAGATTAAGCTTAGGATTGGGGACTCTCCTGACGCACCACTATCATCACTCATCATCGGGGCAACGTAACCCCGTCTTCCAGGCGCCCCAACCTCAGAAGTGGGTTACAAGTACGCCATGCCAGGAGAGAACACCAGGAATGTCGAAAGACAACCTTGGGCATTTGCGAAAAAAAAATAATAAAGATCCATAACGTAATTTTGAATTGTATAAATAACTGCTGACGTAATATACTAGATAGTATTCATCGCCAATTGAAATAATACATCAATCCATAGGCTACTAAAAATATGGAAAGAAGCTTAAAACGTAATTAAGCAGTCCTTTTTATACGCTTTATATTAGCTTGACCTGTATCTATCTATCCATCTATCTATCTATGTAACAGCCTTTCAACGCGATTTTCACCCACTTAAGATAATTGGATCGACTTGAAATTTTGTATTCTCGTAAAAGAGACGTGACAATACAATAATGTCATATTTATTTCCTAAATTCCTGGCCAGAATCATCAGAAAATCAAAAAAAGTGTCTTTGTATTTATGTAACGGAATCTTTGAACACGATTTTCACCCACTTAGAAACATTGGATCGACTTGAAACTTTGTATACTTATAAAGGACCCGTGACACTACAATAATTTCATATTTTGTTTCTAAAATCCTGGCCAGAATTATCAGAAAATCAAAAAAATTAAAACTGGTATAATAGGTTGCGGACTTGTCGACTTTTTAGTCAATCGCTGTAAGATCTCAGTTGGTAGAACGTTGAGCTAGTGGAATATGATATCTAGTAATCCATAGGTCGCTGGTTCGAATCCGGCTGGGGAGGATTTTTTTTTAGAAGAGTATTACTTTTAGCTGATACTACAATAGTATCGAATTTAAAGATATTTACATTTTTATCTTATTCTGTAAAACATTAAAACTAAAAATAAAAAAATAAATAATAGTTTTAAAAAAACTAAAACAACACGCTTTATTAGAAAACCGATCTCAAAAATTAAAAATAATTTTAATTTCCAACACGCTTTGGATAAAAATAAAAGTGGTCAACAAAAAAATCATCTCCAACACATATACAATAAAACTAGAGTTATCAACAAAAATAAAATAATTTAACCATCAAAAGCGTGGGGTGCTCTATATCAAATAATATATTTGATAATAAACATATATTGGTAAAAGTAAAGTCTCTAAGAAGAAAATGTAAAAATCATAAAAAGCACCCCACGCTTTTGATGGTAACATTATTTTCTTTTTGTTGATAACTCTAGTTTTATTCTATATGTGTTGGAGATGATTTTTTTGTTGACCACTTTAAATTTATCCCAAGCGTGTTGGAAATTAAAATTATTTTTCATTTTTGAGTTCGGTTTTCTAATAAAGCGTGTTGTTTTAGTTTTTTTAAAACTATTAGGCCCTATTTATTTTTTACTGCCACTGACATGTTTAAATAAAATATATGTGAACTTAAGAAAAAGAAGTTTTAAACAAATCTTGAAATCTTGACAATTGACACATATAGGCTTAAGTAAGTCTCCTTCCTTTCTTTATCTTGGTTTAACCTCTCCCTTTGTAGATACTTTTTACATGCTTCCGTCACTGGGATTTTACAGGGGAACGAGTTCTCAGGAAAGGTTTTTAAACTCTTATTCACATACAATTTTTATGACCACATAGGGATGGCCTCTCTGAACCAGAGTTCAGTGTCAAGGCCACCTCCGATACAACACAAATATTTAAGATAAGACACACTATTTACTCATACATTCATATTAAACAAGGAGAATGATATAATTATGATAAATTATATACATGATTGTGATGACAGATAGTGTTGGGAGAAACTTGTCCCAAACCGGGGATCGAATCCGGACCCATGAGTCTGAGGCAACGACGGTGCCACTACACCAAAAATTTCTAATTTAGAAATAAATGTTAATGTTCAATATATTTTTTTATAATTGTAAACTTCTACTAGAGATCTATAGTGCATAATATATATATATATATATATATATTTATATAAACATATACAGTGAATCATAGCCTCTGGATTTTTATAAAACATCTTAAAAATGTAATAATTTTCCTAACATCTTTAACAAAAAAACGTTCTTTTTATTTATGACGTATCCATGTGTAATTTAAGTGACAGACCTTGATATAAAACCAAGGTATTCTAAACATATTTCTGAATCTACATCGCGCAGTATAATTTGGAATATCAATTTACCACATAATCAATAAGTTATTTCTGATTCAAACCAAGAAAAAGTATTAAAAAATCAGAGTATTAAAAAACAAAATGAACAGTCCTGGCAATTACGTAATCTTGAGATGATATTTTTTGAAGTCTCATTGCAGACCACATTAAATGTACATTTGGGCGCTAACTAAAGATTCGATCTATGGGCGCATTAGCATGCTGCTCTCTAAATACATGTCGGGAAAAGGTTTTATAGCATTTCAAGTAATCATAACAAATCTTTGGATGCACGATTTTGAAATTCCTATTAGTTACCGCTAATGTATGTGGAAGGGAATCAATTGGTACAGTTTCTGTAATATAGTTTGAATCGCCTCATTCACAAATTTGGTGAAGTTCTCTATGCCATACGTATTCTTTCTTCCATCATTTTTTCATTCTGTTAAATTATGCAATAAATTTTCCCTGGTCCATCAAATATTTTACAGTGCTAAAACAGTTTATTATAACTTAATTGAAAATTAATTATGACAATTTAGTGATTAAATAAAAGTGTTAAAGTTTTATACGATTTTCATATTTATTTTAATACAAAGTACTGAAAGAGATGTAACGAATTTGTATTAAAATAAATATGAACATAGTATAAAACTTTTAACAGTTTTATTTTATTTAATCACTAAACATAATGAATTTTCATCAACTAAACACAAAATCAATTGATTGATTAATTATTGTAAGTTATAATCATATAACATTTGACTAATAAAATATAATTTATAATAGTTATACAAATCCTAAAGCGTAATTAATGTTCTAACTTAAATATTTTAATATATCTTTTATATTGTAATATTTATTAAAATAAATTGAAAATTAATTAATTAAATAAACTAATAAAATATAATTTATCAGTTACATAATTTCAAAAATTAATGTATTGTTCCAAGTATTTTGACCATATGTCACCTCTATACTGGCTAGAATATCGTCCACATTTGTGAATAACACATGTGGATGTGAGGCTAGCAGCCGGCTAGTAGCTCAAGGGCCTTCTAGGCCTATCGCGCTATCGAGATTAATTGAAACTGTAAATTTACATATTTTTAAAGTTGTGCCTTAAACACACACACACACACACACACACATGTATGTGTAAAGCGATTTTAAAAGGACTTTGGTGAAGTAGGAAGCTCCCACCTTTATGCACAATCAGTACGAGATATCAGCCGGGTTATCAGCCTACGTGACGGCCGCCTTTGCTCCAGTACAAGCGTCTCATTTCAGTCAGAGACTGAGTCTATCCCAAGGGACATGATGCCGCCAGAAGTTTAAGCCAGTTTTTAGAAATCCTGACCCTCACAGGGACTCGAACCTCGATATCCCAGCTTTAAGCGTATTGCCTTAACTAACCATACTAGCGGGCGTGCGCATATAAATAAATAAATAAATAAATAAATAAATAAGTAAATATATATATATATATATATATAGAGGCTTATGTTTCTAGATCGATGATTTTTTAAATCAATTCCACTACTTGTCATTTCGACATTCTGGCATTCTCTCCTGGCATGGCGTTATTGAGTTTGGAGCGCCTGGAAGGCGCAGTTACACTGCCCCGATGATATATGATAAGGTGATAATGATGGTAATGATGCGTCAGAAGACGCCTTAATCCTATACATAATGAATATTTTAATGATGGCCAGATGAAGTTCGGCGACCGTTTGCTCCTTAAAGTTTCCTGACATTTGTCTTACACGTGAGGAAAACACCTGAAGAAAACCATCACCCAGTAAACTTGTTCCGACCGGAAAACAAACCCGGGCCCTCTGCGTGACAAGGTAGCACGCTACCTCGAGACGACAGCGGTGGACTATGATATTAACCTGAAAACATTAAATACTATGTGTAGCTCATTCACTAACTTATGATAAGTTATTGCAATAACAATATAGAATTCTTAATTTAAAAATCACAGCATGAAGTTACCTCCCTGCACATTAAGACATATTAAATAAAATAAATGTTTTTGCCTTTGCAATAGTTATAATTATTGAATTGAGTTATTTGTGATGTTATATTACAGGAAATTCACGGTTAATCCAAAGACGTGGCTTCTAGAAAGAGCAGTTGATGGTTATGGTATGCAGTTACGTGCATAATTATATAGCATGATAATTAATTATAAAATATTTCACTAATGAGGTACTGGTTGAATATTTATAAGTTAGGTTATCAGCAGATGTCCCTTGTGTTAATAAAATAGAAAAAATACGCCCACAAACTCTTTTGCTTGCACATTTCAATATAATTGTGAAACATAGCCTACACACCTATTAGTGAATACCAAGGGCTAGCTACTATTCCTAAGTAAATGGAGTACAGTGAAAGCTCCTTATTCGCGTGGGATATGTTCCCAAAATATGCCGCGAATACAGATACCGCGAATATGGAATGCTAATTTGTGTGGGTATATTGGGGATACGTTCCAAGGTTACAAAATAAAATAAAAATAAATAATGCCACGAGTTATTTCCAATGGAAATCAAGAATAACATTTGTTAGGACTATTTAACGATTAAAATCAAGCTGTTTACTCACAAATCTTTATTTAAATATAGTAATTTAAAAATATTTATAATTATATTTAATGTAAACGGCGATGTTTGAAAACAAATGAGAAACGTTTGTTATGCTTCATTTGTTCATCACTGCAACCAGATCATATGATTTATTGCTAAGGATCGCAATATTGTAAGAATGCATCTTAGTGGAGAAAAAATGAAACACAACAAACTGTTTATAACCAGCTTTATAGGTTATTAATTAATTTCTGATGTCCTATGGTGTAAATATATCAATTATATTTTTCTGGAAAGTAAATTCCTGGGAAATAATAGTTTAAGAAAGTGCAAAAACAGTATTTTTTTGTGGTATAATCATTTGCTAAAAATGTGTTCATATTATATCCCGCAAGCACTATCTGGTTACATTTGTGCACTATATATACAATCTGGTAGCCAGCATGCATTCTAGAATTCTTACATCTTAATACATAAATTGTTATATTCAACGTATTTCTTAGAGAGTCACTCACTGCAAAATAATGGTCTGACGTATTCAGAATGTTAAAAAGGAGGAGCTTGATTTTAAAGTGATAAAATTAAATCGATAAAATCGAGGTGAAAAAGACTGGTTGTAAATCAAAATTCCTTGAAATGTGATTTGTCATAGACTCCCATTTGGGGCTTGAGTCGAAATAAAAGCAATTTAATGAGAGATTTTGAACAATTTCTAGTAATTATTATTGTCAGGCTTAGGCAAGGGCTTAAATAACTTAGTAATTTGCAGCTTTTAAAAGGTATTTCAATTCAGATTGATATTCAGCTGTGAATTCAGCGATAGAATTCCTTATTTTGTCTTCGGATTTGTTGATGAATCGTATAGTTGATTCATTAACATTGAGAGAGTGTGATATGGATGCAAACGACTCGCCCACGCGTAAACGTTCAAACATATATATTTTTATTTTAAGCGGCAACACTATTTTTTCCGCTTTAAAACTAATCTTTCTTTCCTTTTACTCGACATTTTAAATTGGGAACAAAGCAGAAGAGACACGTGATATTTAATCAAAATTATTGCAACGAATGACAAGTTGAAACAACAAAACATCGATCGTGGCGAGGGCGGAATTTATCAACGGACATAGAGCACGTGAAATACGGAGGCGGCGGCTTTTAACAACGAATTTTAGCCTTAGTGACAATAAGGTTTGTTCTAATTTCATATTTATTGGTCTATTTTGTTGTTATCGCAATATGTAGGCCTATAAGCCGCCTTGCCTTATTCAATGTTTTTCATCCTTTAGTGTTTTTTTTCCGCATGTTTACCTGATTTTTTATCAATTTCCTCTTCACACAAGCATACGATACACATCCAGACTACAGGCTGAGATTTAAAAAAACTCCTACCCCGCTGAAAATCGAACCCAGCTTGCAAAGTGGAAGATACGGGATCTATCGACTGCGCCACGGAAACGGACTATTATATGCATCGCGCCAAAGAAAAATTGTCTCATTTTGCGAAATAATTAACCGTTATAAAATTTCTTGTAAATTAATATATTGAATTATAGCGTTATTTAATAAATATTCAACACTTATAATCTATAAACACTACAAAAATCTTTAATAATTTCGATTAATTAGTAATGCCCCTTCATAAACAGAAAAGAAAAAAGAAAAATTACCGAAATATAATATAAATGGGAACATTCATTAAATCCCACTTGATGTGAAAATAGGTCAAAAGGCCTAATTTCATGAAGTAGAAGAATATAATGTCCATCCATAGAAATTCTGCCTGAAGAATGTGGTAGCTTCCCGTTGCTTTCCACACGGGTGAAGGATGATGATGGCCATATGATTTCGGGGACCGTTTGGGCCTTAAAGTTTTCCTGACATTTGTCTTACAGGTGAGGAAAAAACCCGATAAAGACCTCACCCAGAAAAACTGCCCCGGCCGGGGATTGAACCCGGGCTAGCTGCGTGACAAGGCAACAAGCTACCTCGAGGCCACAGCGGTGGACGGATATAACATAACATAACATAACATAACATAACATAACATAACATAACATAACATAACATAACATAACATAACATAATATAATATAATATAATATAATAATATAATATAATATAATATAATATAATATAATATCCATCCATAGTAATTCTGCCCGAGGGCAGGTCTTTCACTGCAATCACAGCATTTTCATGCTATACTTTACAGCTTTACTAGGGAATTACAGGTGTGGTATCTTTCCGTTGCTTTCCACACCGGTGAAGGATGATGATGATGGTCGGATGATTTTCGGGGACCGTTGGGCCCTAAGCTTCCTGACATTTGTCTTACAGCTGAAGAAAACCCCCGAAAAAACCTCACCCTGGAGCCTGTCCCGACCGGGAATCGAACCCGGTGCGTGACGAGGCAACGCGTTACCTCGAAACCACAGCGGTGGACATAATATACGAGTATAATGTAATGTAATGTAATGTAATGTAATGTAATGTAATGTAATCTAATATAATGTAATATAATATATAATATATAGTATAATATAATATAATATAATATAATGTAACAAATATAATAATATAATATAGGCCTTATATAACATAATGTAATATAAAATACACTGCTCAAAAAAATTAGGGGATATTGTAGAATAACCTATTAAGATTATGTTTTTAGGAACAGTATTAGATGCAATCACTTTCTATTACTCCAAAAGAATGTCAACAAGAGTTTAAGTCATTACGTAACCTCTGTACCACACCAGATGTCAAAGAGATCCTGATTAGGAATATGGCAAACAAACAAAGCAACATTAACATGGGTGAAAATGTTTCTTTAGTATGGTGTATGGTCTCCTCGAACGGCCAACCTGTATGGCATTGATGCAATGAGGTTAGCAATGAGTTCTTGGGGGATACGTGGCCACTCTTCCATAAGAGCAATGTGCAGCTCTGGAACAGTTGTGGGAGGTGCTGGTCTGCCTGCAATGCACCTGCATAATGCATCCCACACATGCTCAATCGGATTTAAGTCCGGGGAGGAAGCTGGCCATTGCATACGCTCGATACCCTCCACTTCCAGCATGTCGTCCACCAAGCCAGCTCTGTGGGGTCGTGCATTATCGTCCATAAAAAGAAAAGAATCACCTATGGCATCAGCATAAGGCACGACAAAAGGTCGGAGAATCTCATCTCTATACTTTACCGCAGTCAAAGTACCACCTTGGATAACGTAGAGGTCCGTACGTCCACCACTACTAACTCCTGCCTACACCATCAATCCACCGCCACCATATGGGGATCTTTCACGTACAAAAGCTGGATTGTTTCGTGTCCCTTTTTCTCTCCAGATGAATACACGCCGACTATCACATTCCATGTTGAATCGCGACTCATCAGAAAAAAGAACTGATCTCCATTCAGCATGCCTCCACCCACGATGTTCCTCCGCCCAGTTTCTGCGATCTCTACGGTGTTGTGGAGTTAACCTGGTACACACCATGGGCCTACGGGCATAGAGACCACTTCCATGCAGTCGATTAGGGACAGTTTGAGTTGACACCCTGCGTCCTGTTGCTGTTTGAAGTGTATTTCGCAGTTGAGTTGCATTCTGCTGTCTATTCCGACGGGCTGTTAACAAGAGGTAACGGTCATCCCTTGCTGTTGTTGCCCTTGGTCGACCTTGTCCGGCTCTTCTGTGAACAGTATGTTCTTTGAAAATGATTCCAAAGACTGGAAATCACGCTTTGAGACACCCCAATGGCTTGTGCCACCTCTTGTTGTGTCTGTTCAGCTTCCATCCTTCGTATGGCCCTCCAAGCCATTGGTTCAGGTAAATCACGTTGTCGAGGCATCACTGTCCCTAAAGGCAAGTCATTCACTAACTGAAAACTGGACTGGATTTAAAAACAGCAATAAAACATTCACCCCCACACCACCCTTTCACATCAACAGTACAGACACTGCCCTCTGGTGTGGTACCGAGGTTACGTAACAACTTCAAACTCTTATTTACATTATCTTGGAATAATAGAAAGTGATTGCATCTAATACTATTCCAAAAAACATAGTCTTAATAGGTTATTCTACAATACCCCCTAATTTTTTGAGCAGTGTAATACAATAGGCTTTAACATAATATTAGTAAAAAGATTAGTAAATATAGTATTTTTACACTATAAAATTTTCTACTGTAATATCCCTTCATACAGGTGGTTTAACCCATCTCTTTCAGAATATTAAAAGCCCTGGATTTGTTATAAAACTCGATTTAAAATGTTATTATAAATTTTGTTTAGGCCTATCGCTAAAAAAATCCGTTACCCCCATATTTTGTGATATAGTTAGATGCATGGATAGTATTTTATTTAACGATTCCCTTCAATAACTTAGGTCATTAATGCCAATATCCAAATTTGGGAGTGAAAAGGTAAATGAATTTTGGTCAGAGACCTCTTTTTTCTGACTTGAGGTTCTTCTACGTGCCGTAAATCTACCCACGAGTGCACCACTGTGAAGGAAGCCACTTTCTGTGATATAAATAAGAACTATTTTATGATAATTGTATAATATAAGGAACTCATTATCACAATTCGGTTTAAATCTCAGTTTTCTCAAGCATTATATTGTTATTTTTGTGTTAAATTTCCTTTGTAGTTTATACGTACAACAACATAAAATGTATTTAAAATATAATTCACATCTTATGTACATAAAATAAATTAATTTAACTGCATTTTTAATACGTTTTAAGTGTACCGCTAGCAAATGAAAATGTAGATATCAACTTTTTTCAGAGCTTGAAACCTCAATTTATGCGTTTAACTGTGAAATTAACACAATGTACAACAGTTTACAACATCAACTCGCATAAATTTTCAAGCACACATTACTTTTTGTAGACTCAAATTAAATTTCGCAAAGAACTTATTTACATGGAGTAATCAACAATTTCATTCATTTTCGATTAATGAAATTTAAAATGTAACCTGAGAATAATGCATCTTAAAACCGAAGATTTACAAATAAAACAAGGAAAGTGATGAGGATTAAGAAGTAGGTTTATTTTCTTCTGTACATTGTTCATTATATAAAACAAAGGAACGGAAACGGCTTGGCAGAGATACGATTGAATGTTATGATACCATTATGAGCTTTAATGTCCTTGTGTCGGAATGCAAATCAACTTACCCATTTTTATGCTTAGGATTTCCTGTTCATACATTATCGTTATGGAATAATGTGCCACGTGCCTAGTTTATTCAATTTAAATCTTGTTGTAGTCCCTTTACAGTATCCCAGTTATCCGAAAATTAATGCATTTTCAGGAATGTCCGCTTAATGATCAAAGTGTTATTACGTAGATGGAAGTAAGGTAGCTAGAAAGGTTCGGTATGTTATTTTGTTATAAGTGGAGTTAAAGACGCGTGTTTCTAAGCACGGGCCTAGAATTTGAATTGATATATATATATATATATATATATATATATATATATATATATATATATGTTATAATTAAATCTTTAACATTGAGCAATGTAAGCTTAATATGGTATGATAAGAAAAATAAATGCCTGGACGGGATTCGAACCCGGATCTCTGAGTCTGTACCTCAGCGTGACATCCATTACACTACCAGGCGAATCCAATTCAAACACTTATTTTTCTTATATATGTATGGAGAGTATAATACATATATATGAAAAATAAGTGTTTGAATTGGATTCGCCTGGTAGTGTAATGGATATCACGCTGAGGTACAGACTCAGAGATCCGGGTTCGAATTACGTCCAGGCATTTATTTTTCTTATCATACCATATATATATATATATATATATATATATAAATTGCTACCTTAATTGATTGCATTAAGGGCTGCTAAAAGCTAATCGCTACGGTTGATCTGCTATATCTGTGAATATACTTGTTGATAAGATACAGGGTTGCAGTGCCGTGCGGTGGTCACAGGAATTACTCCAGCTGTATGATGTAAATGCCTATAAAATGAAAATTATAATATATACCTGTTGGCAGGTGCCGTCGTCCTCAACTATATTAAAATATTATATTTAAAATGTTATCTGGAGGCCTTCCGGAAGTTAACTTCCATCATTAGCAGGACGAGTGTCTGCTACTACATGTTGTTACGACGTTGTAGACTTGAAGTGTCGTTAGTAGCAACTGTCTTGTTTTTGACAATCTCGTGTAATGGGTTGTACGACTGGGGGTGTGTTCTCATTGAGTAGTAAGGTGTTTATTTCTTTTATGATTTCAAGGTCTTCAAATATATTTATCTTTGCTGGAAGTGTTTCTTTGTAAAATTTGTGAAAGGGTTACCAATACCGGACAGATCGAAGATCGATAGGTCAAACGAAAGTATACCTTATCGAAAGATGAGTGACGATCTTTCACCGTAAAAATACAACCGTCAAGGAACGCGGACCTGGGTTCCACTGGAACTCTGTGTTCCTCTATGTTGATAATAAGATTGCAGAACGCTCCGTCAAGCCGAATGCGATATATGCCTACTGACGCGGCGGGAAATTAATATACTAATTACTCCATCAGTGCTGGAATAGCTGGGGTTGAATACACTCCACCGTAGGGTTTACTATTTATGGGATGCGTCTCCTTGTTCCAATTCATTCTCAATGGAGAAGTTAGTTGACTTACGTTTAGGCCTACTTATTCATACGTACTTAACAATGGGTTATATTCAAGCATATCTTTAATCTATTTTTCACATAACCTACTAAATTCATGTATTGTATTGTATTGTAAGCCTATGTTTTCCCTTTACAGAGATTTAGGCGCTCTCCCCCTACAGGGAAGAATTTGAATCATACTAATTTAGTTACACTTGTTTTCGTATAGATGTCATTTGAGTGGTCCGTGGTCAGCGTTCCGCCTCATACTGACATCTAGGAAACCAAGGTAGTACTAGGACGGGGAAATTTGGTAAATTTTGCTTAGAGGCCTTTTCATTCAGGCTTAAGGATTTTTTACGAGCCTGAAAATCTTCAGACTCGGGACCCACGGCTTAAAGTCCCTCCCGGAGGGCTTGTTCCTTGGATTTTTCCGTCCTAAAAAAATACATCGACCCCGACCGGGTTCGAACCCGCGACTTTCGGGACCAGAGGCAAGGAGCATAACCACCAGTCCACCGCGGCCGACTAAATTCATGTCTGGCTTTTACTGTGCCTGTGATGAACTAAAAGCTGACCTATCTCGCCTTATATGTACAGTACTTTTACGTGCCACACGCCACCCGGGTCTTACAGTGACACGGCCTGTCGAGAGAGGGATTTTAACTATGGGTCACACACATACTTTTTTGACCTCACAAGGATATGGAGGGCTTCCCTGAATGAGGGATCAACTCAATGTCTGGGCCTCTTCTGAGACAGCTCAACATTAAAACGAAACACGTAATTCATACAAAACATGGCGAATATGATGACGTTTATGATTATCAGATAATATTCGGGGACCGTTTGAGCCTAAATGTTTCCTGGTATTTGTCTTACAGGAGAGGAAACCTCCCCAAAAAACAAATCTCACCCAAGAAACTTGTCCCGACTCAGGATCGAACCCGGTCCCGCTACGTACATGCAGCGACGCTACCTCGAGACCACAGTGATGTATCTAAGGGATGTATAAAATACATATTAGGCCCTAGTGCCAATAAAAATATTAAGAAGTAATTTTAATCTCAACATTTTAACGGAGGGGAAAATGTACATTACATAAAATACGCAAAACGAAACTTTATTAAAATAAACTAGCCCTAAGTAGCAATATTTAGAATGTTGCCTTTTGATAAGAATTATTGAAAAAAACAATGAACACAAATCAAATACCGTTGCGTTGTCGACTGGGAGGTAACAGTAGAAAAGCATGGAATAAACAATCTTTAACCGGTTACCCTGCGACGTAACTCGCAGTTTTAGTGTGTTAAGATTAGATTAGAACAACGATGGGCGCAGGTTATCAATGCCCATAACTTGGCACCTTGTGTAGGTTCATTGTATTAGAGAGTCCGCGTATTTTCATTAGAACAAGGACAAATTAGAGTATCAATCTCCTTTCCCTTCATATCATAAAAGACAATGCATGATGCAATGCGAGACAATTTCAACCCAAGCAACTCTTCATACCCATACAACTTACCGCTGAATCCAATGTGGTAGCTAAGTAGTGACCTTGATCTGACCACTGAAAATACGCGGACTATGGTACCCATTGTTGATTGTTATGAATGAATGGAAATTAAATCTATTCTACGGTGTTATGTAGTCTATTATGGCGTACTTCAAGCATTCACACATGACTTCGCCATTTTATTGCTGAGCCAGGGCCTCGAGAAGGGGTTATATAATTAATATAATTAATCTAATGTAGTGAAATGTATTAAAATTAATATATTTGCTTGGGCTGAACATGTTATACGCAAACATGATAATAGGATTATTAAAATGATCTATAATGCACAACCTTTGGCAACTAGGAAAGTGGGAAAGCCTAAGTCAAATGGGAGGATGGCATAATTGAGAATATGAGGATCCTGAAAAAAAAAATCTGGAAGAAATAAGCAAAAGATATATATATATATATAATATATAGAGAGAGAGAGAGAGAGAGAGAGAGAGAGAGAGAGAGAGAGAGAGAATTTTCTATTGAGTATTATATATTGGACTAATTCGCTTATAATAAATTATATTTTATACTTTTTACAGGCCATGTAAAACACCTATTTACAACATCCAAGATTTGCCTTTTACTGAAATACGACACAACGCTCCAATATAATTTTAACGTATTGAGAGAGAGAGAGAGAGAGAGAGAGAGAGAGAGAGAGAGAGAGAGAGAGAGAGAGAGAGAGAGAGAGAGACAGACAGAGAGAGACAGACAGAGAGAGAGAGAGTTAGATATAACTTTTATTACGTATAGGCCCAATATAAATAGAACACTAATTTGCTTATAATAAATAATATTTTATACTTTTTATAGGCCATGTAAAACACCTATTTACAACATCCAAGATTTACCGTTTACTAAAATACGACACAATGCTCCAATATAATTTTAATATATTGGTAAAAGGTAAGCCTTTTTTGATAAGAATGTAATAATGGCATCTAGAAGGTTGAATTATTTATCATTCACTTGTTATGCGCAATTAACTGCATTATCGTGATCCGTAATAATCATTTATTACTTACTAACTTACACCACTTCCCTTTGTTTGCTCAGAACTAGTACACCTGGTGCGAAATCACAGTACTATTACCATCTATACTTCATAGCCAGCGCGTTTATATCGATACTTAAGCGATAAATGATATAACTAATAAAGGTTAAGATTAGTATTATCCAGGATCAAATTATAACTCAATATTTGTGGAAAGAGAAAAAGTGATATGAAAGAGTGTAGCAATAGTCTTTACCTTATTAGAAACTTAATTGGTTTTATAAGTTCCTCAAGAAAGCAATGACGATTCTTACGTTAGTTTAGGCCATTTTCCTTTTTCTCTAAATAAAAAACAGTTCAAGTGTTATATCGGCTATGATTATAATTTGAACAAAATCTTTATTTGCACTCAATGGTAATTACAGTCATTCTTGGTTTTAGATTATGGAGTTTCCCAAAGAAAGAATGACACAGTAGAATATGATAAAGTTCGAGATGCAAGGGACTGCGCGTGTGAGGAATAGAACAATGGTTCACAAAATACGATATAACTGAGTTATGTAAATTTCCTCAGTGCTCTGCGTCTTATAACTATTTGAAAAATTGAAGAAAAACTTTATATATTTTTAAACAGGCGTCAGAAGAATGTCGACACCGACAAGCTGTTAGAAATGATAGGCCGTACAGAGAGGATCACTCTTCTTAAAGAACATACAATCCCCAAACACGTTGTTGCTCTCCCGTAAGATACGGACCTAATAAAAACAATGATTATATACAAAATACATTTTATACTAAGGCATGTTCTGACAATTTGCAATTGCGTTTAAAGAGTCTCCATTATGCCTCATTATATGAATGATACTTTCGCAGCAACGAGCGTCCAACTTTTCGAGCACGGTAAAAGTGTTTGATGTGGTGAAACGCATCATTGATTCAAACAATTACATCTGGAGGAATTCAAGTTTTATAGATCATATTTTTAACATGCTCTTAATAAAAGATCAAGAGGCATCCATTTAGTTGAAAGCTATAGCCTAGCAAAAGGTCCTCCCGTCCATTCTCTCTCAACACAGAAGTGTTAGTAAGGCATACAAGCCAGTATAACGACAACTAGGACCTGATTAAGTAGGAGTAGCCAATGCGAAGAACTCAACGACTGTTCAAGAGCATAAGTTTCTTCAAACAGTGATCCTCACCCGGCTGCTGGCCTCATACCCATATCTGTTAATCACAAACGTGGATAATCATATAACAAGTGTAAGGGTAAAATATGATCATCAAGTAGGGTTCCCCGGCCGTTATAACTTGTTTTCTCGACCTCACATGCTGGATGGTAACCGGTACCATACAGGTCAAAATTCCATGAGAAAAATATTTTCCTCCATTAGGACTCGAATTAGCGGTCCCATTGGTCTGCATCGAAGTACCATGCCTTAAATTACTCGGCTAAATTTCTTAATCTTCTTCTTATTCTTTATTTGTAGGATTCTCATCCTGTTTATTTCCCAAATCACTCATCGGAGGAAGACTCATTGGATGTGCAGCCACTGTCTATTCATCTCTTGGCTGGTCTTCCTCTTGCTCTTCTCCCGTCTATTGGTCTATCTTCTTTAGCTCTTTTTGCAAGTCTGTTGCCTTCCATTCTTTCTATATGATTTTTCCAACATTTTCTTCTGGCTATAACAAATTTGGTTATGTCTTGAATTTGACATGTCTCTAATTTCCGTATTGTTTGTCCTAACAAATATTGTTTTCCCCTGAATAGTTCATAAGATCTTCATTTCACATGTTTTTATTATTTGTTTAGTTTTTGTTGTATCAGTCCTAGTTCTGCTCCATATATGATAACTGGTCGACCTATCGTTTTGTATATGCGGATTTTGCTTTCTATTGGCATATGTTTGTTGCGCCAAATTAAACCTTAAATAAATAAATTTATTAATAATATAATATATTAAATGTTAAAACTCTACGTGAACCGAACTCTCAATGACGTAATCAGGCATATACTAATATATTTTCAAGGGTCAGTTTCAGACTGAAATATCCACAAAACATTGATTTATGTTATTCTATTTTTATATTAATTTGGATGGTCAACTGATTCCGAAAAACATAACTAGATTTGAATTCTATATCTATATATTTTTTATATATAAAAATTAATGTTAGTTAGTTAGTTAGTTAGTTTGTTTATTTGTTCGTACTTTATACGCGGCCACACCGTTGATCCTATTGTGATGGGGTTTTTGCAAAATGTTCAGGAGATTCTCGGGATGAACATAGGCTCTAAGAAAGTTGAGATACTCAAGTCCTACACCGTTAAAAACACCCTTTGTAGTGAAAAACGTGAAAAGTCCCTTTTTTACCCTTAAATGGCTTACGCTGCCTAAACCGTAACAAGTACACACAATTATTGTACACAGAATTGAATATCTAAAAAAAAACTTTACAGAAAAGTCCGCGACAGCATATGTTTATCTTTTAAGGATAACTCACAATAACCATGTTTTGTCTTTCATTGATGCCAAGAAGATAGGGATAAGTAGATTCCCGGGCAAGCATAGCAGCGTACGGCGGGTATTCTTTTATGGATAACTCAAAACAACGAATTTTGTCTTTCAGCTCATTTATGCCAAGTACATCGGGATGCGTAGATTTCTGGTCAACGCCGCGGTAATCAGCGCCGGGTAATCAGCACGGAGTATCTAAAAATAATAACCATATAAATTTACATTTATTTTTTCTTTTACTTATTCAACTAAATGCAAAAAAACACATAATTTATTTAGGTGTAGCAGCGCACGCCGTATTAGCAAGTCAGTCATATTTTTTCTATAAAACATAATATGCTTAAAGCTATTTTGTGAACACCGCTCTGGTATCCTTGACTAAGGATCTCCTCATCCTTTCTTAGGTTATACTCGTATAAGTGCGACTTATTTGGGGTGGGATTAATCAAAATGACAAAATAATTTGGATCCAACTGCGCGTTTCTTTTAATAAAATAATTTATTTGTGCATGCTTTAAAACTGTCTCGGGTATTGTTCAACCTTTCCACAATAATAACTTACTGCATTTATTTTATCTCCTCTCCTTAAATTAATTAATTAGATGAACGATAATAGCATCGAAACATACCATAAAAAACAATGTATCGATGGACTACTGTGTGAATATCGGGCCTATCATAATGTAATAGGCCTACATGTGTAAATATCTATATCTTTCTTCCGAGAAAAATCTTCATTACATGTAAGTAAAGTAATTCCACAACAGGCCCGGAGGCCCTTGGGGTAGTAGGAGGTTAAGACTCCCACTTTTTTCTAGACAATCGGCACTTTTTTTATGTCAGCCGGGTTGTCAGCCCTGCGTGACGGCCGCCTTTATCCCCAGAACAAGCGTCTGGTACTCATTTCCGTTAGAGGCTGAGTCGATCCCAGGGCCATAGTGCCGACCCTCCGGCTTGTAGCTCAGTGCCTTAACCACTACGCTACGGCGTGCCCCCTACCATGAGTAATATATAATATTATCACTGCTGTCCCTCCGACATACTCCATTTACTATCCCTCTCGAAAATTAAAATTCTTCGAGTCTGAATCTTTTCTTGGCTCTTTTAGCATTAATTTCGTTAATAATTTATTTAAAATAATAAATTCTGAGGATTTAATTTCATATAAGTAAAACTAAAAAAGAAGTGTCTATATAATTATGAATGGATTTGAAAAAGAGATTTCTAGAGTAAAAATCTAAAAAAAAAAAAATCTAATGCTAGCGGTTGAACCAAGTTGCCACATATAACTCATCATCATCATCATCATCAGCAGCAGCAGCATCAAGGATTAGACCTGCTGGTCTGTTCCGATCTCATGTTAGAATTGGTCTGTCCATCTTTTACTGGGTCTTCCAACATTTCTTCGTCCTAGTGGTGCCAGATATAACTATTTCACCAATATATAATTCGAATCAAGAATAATAAATATGAAAATCCAAGAAATTCAATTTTGATGGAAAATATTAATTTATATTTTTTTAAGTTCTGTTATAACCTAGTACTTAATAGGCAATTATTTTATTTAGGAATATTCCACAATACAGTGTTTCTCCTTCAACCCAAAGTGATTTGTCGCCAGAGGTTCCTGTCTAAAGCACCTTCTTTCCTCAAATCTCTAGCTTCCATACTTCTCTTCACCCCATCCATCCATCTATCCATCGTTCTCTAGGCCTTCCTCTTCCACTTCTTCTATTAACTTTCCAATTAAGGATCATTTTTGGTATTCTCTCTTCTTCCATTCTTATGAGGTGTCCATACCATTTCAAACGTTTTTCTTCTATTTTTCCCTAATATGTTTTTTTAACTTGCATAATTTCCCTTATTGTGCTGTTTCTGGCCTTATCCCTTCTTCAAATTCTTGTCGATCGTCTCTAAAAATCTACTCGATTTATTTTTGTTATTATCGCCGAACTGTTGCTCACAAGTGATCTATTTTGTTCTTTCAAATCTGTTATTATTTTTAATGAAATACGCAAGAGTTAAATTTATATAGGTTACCCAATAAATTAATCTTCATCTCTATTCTCTTTCTCCGCTTGCTTTCTTTATTACAAAAACTGTAGAACATAAGACTTTGCTGCTCCATTATTTTTTTAAACACGTGTAAGTATAGCTTCATTTGTTAAATTAGATGATGGTATATTTTAGATATGGGAGAAACAAGTGCAGGGGGTTCAGATCTTTATGAAACATATGTTGTAGAATTCGAAACAACGCTTCTATAGGACAAATGACGGTTCATGTCACAAAAAAACTAACAATTATTTCGAGGCGGCTTTCTTGAAACCGGTTTGATAACGTTTTTTTTATTGGTTTGTTTTATGATCTAAAGAGTAATTTAAGATTTAGGTATCTTATGGTGGGAATCAAATTTGTAGGCGGATTCATTCGGGATGTATTCATACTCGGATTCTAGTTTGAAGGTTCAGGTTCAATTTCCTGAGCATGCCAACGAAAGATAATTAAAGGTCCAATATGAGTATTCAAATATGGCATATGTGCTTTTGTTACTCTGAGTTACATTGTCTTACTCGATTGTAAATCTACTGATATTTTAAAAATATTTTAATAGTGTAGTAAGTATATTTATAGATTTTTAAATCTATGACACAGGGCCATAGGTCCGAAGAAACTTATGCCAGGAAATACCTTTTAGGTTCTAAAAAATTCATTGCCCTCGACATCAGGCGGATATGTTAATCAAAAGTCCACCGAATCCAACTAAAACTTAACAATTTTCAAATTGTTAAAATATTATAGCAGCAGATAGGTAGGCCAAGGGCTGGTTAAATGTCAAAATGTGTATTTAAATACAATATCGTCTTACATAAAAACATATTGGCTGAGAAGAAAGCGTTTGAGATAGACATTTTGCAGTTTCCGAGTTCAAATTTGGGTAAAGTTATATTTTTTTATTTTATTTGTATTATTTTTTTGTTATATCGAGATACAGTAAGTTTGAAGTTTATTAATCAAGAAGATATTTCTACCGTTACTAATAATTCGATAATTATCTAAAAATCCTAGACGCGTTAGAGTTTTAAGCATCTCGAAATAAATTTGAAATAAACTATAGGGCTAAAAATTGTTTTATGAAAAAATAGAACAAATAATACAGAAGTACGATAAACGGAACTATGTGTTCCAATGTCACCACTGCAGTTTTCGTGCTTCGAGTTTGAATAAAGACAGCAGAAGAACATAATGAATAACAATTAACACCTAATAATCTATATTTAGTTAAAACTGGATTCCCAGTATGAATAGACACTCGTGTTTTGTGAATTAATTATTATTTGAGTTAATTTAGTTAAGTTATATGAGCGTTATAATATATCTGTGTGTTATTGAAAAATGAATTAAAAATTGTTTTAATAATGTAAGTACATACCCATTGAAAGTGATTTTTAAGATTATTCAGAAAATCGAGAATAGAAAGAACAAATAATATAGACAGAATAACAGTCAAAGTTAATGTAAAATTGCCAATACAATATTTTCTCGTGCCAGTTATTTAAATGTTCCGGACCGCAAGGAAAATAAATTCATATAAAACTGTGTTTTTATTATTATCATTATTGCGTAATTCGACATAAATTTAATTAATTTTTCTCGTTTGTTTTTCTATTGATCTAAAAACTATATTATACATTTTTAATTTAAGGGTTAAAGAAGATATAACAACAAAAGTGGAAAAGTGGAAAAGAAAACTACGATGGTACGGACATACAGGAAATGGAGACATACAGGAAATGGAGAGACAAAATTTATCTAGATTAATAAATACACGATTAGTAGAACGAATAATATTTGAATGCAGTAAATAGACATTGCCCACAGAGTCACATTTTCTAAAATAGAAGGAAAAAGAAAGGTTGGAAGACCTCTTACCAAATGGATAGACAGCGCGGAACATGATCTGAAGGTTGTGGGAGTACAGGGGATGGAGAAGGAAGGCAGAAGATAGAAATGGACGGAGGTGCATAGTTGGGGCGGTCAAGGCCTGCAATGAGCAGTAGCACCATACATAATGACGATAAAACTGCATATATATATATATATATATATATATATATATATATTTATATTATGATGACACAGAATATTTTGTTTACAAAATTGATTGAACAGTACGATAAATGGGATTTGAAAATTGATTTTCAAAAGACATTCTATATGGGATGCGGTGAATACGCAAGATATTTAATTATGTAAGATGGAAAAGGAACTATTTAAATGGGTCCATACATTCGACTTGCTGAAAAATTCGCTTATTTACGCAATTCCTGGGGGATTGACTTTTTTTAACATTACGAAGATTCTAGTTAATATTATCGTAACAAATAGTTAAAAAAACATGATTGTATTAAGAACAATTTTAAATTGATAACTAGGTTGAAATTTCCAAGTGTAAATTATTATTTATATTTAGTATTAAAATTACGTAGTGCCCTCCTCATTATCATATTTATTAATTAATTAATAACACAATGTATTACTCTCCTCTATTTAATATTCCTTGTGTTTTATTTCACGACATCATTTCATTAAAATATATCATGAAAATAAATAAAAGAAATTGAATAATAATAACAATTTATTACCTTCATTCTTTTTTGTCTTATTACGGCTTGTTGAATATTAAAATATCAGCCCATGTTTCTTAAGGGGAGTTACGTCATCTTATTTAACGTCGATAACACTGGTCAACATGATTTTTTGTCTCATGAGTACCAATAGTTGTACTCAATGCAGTTTTTTTTATCGAGTTTTCAAATATGTATTCGGAATTTCTTCATCACCCATAATTTTTTATTTCAATCTCAATTAATGGATTTAAATAATATTTTTTAATAAACGTTTTTCGTCCATTTGTCCATTGTAAAATAAAACCAAATGAGCTAACTCAAATGGTTTCAGCTATGGAAAATATATATCAAGGCAAACGGAATCCTAATATGCTGGCCGATTATTGTTGGACCATCAAGAGGTATGCTCCACAGGCGAAATATAGCAGAAAATCGTCATTTCTTACTTTGTAGGCGAGTCCGAATGTTCGAATATTTTGTAGTTACGAATGTAGAAAATATTAAAGTGTTTGAAATCATAAATTCCTGTCTCTCGGAAATCTTGCATGATGGAGAAAAACCGATATCATATTTGATTTCAGGAGAAAAAATATCATCAGAATCACATATTCTTCTTTCTGAGACCAGAAAGAGTTTATTTTTTGTTTTATCAGTGTATTTAGTAGTTACGGTCACTAGCGCGGCAATTTTAAATTTCTGAATGAAAGGGCCAACAATTTTTCTCGTAGTTCTCTCTTTCAGGCTTCATGTTTTACGTGCTGTACATCTATTGTCTGATCAACGGATCTGTGCCTGCGCCCCTCCCACTACTCACAATTTTGAGCCTTCTTGGGGGACACAGTCCAGTGTTGTCAACTCAACATGAACACTGTAGCACGGAGTGATGAAAGAAATATCATTAAGCAAATAACAAAAAAATCCATCAGCGTCATTAGACCTACTTAAATTGAAGAAGTAATAATTAACCTTACATGATTCATGACACTGTTTGGGGAAAGTTTGCAAATCCCTACTCGGATAATTATCGTGACTGCTGTTTGACGTGGTGTGAGGGAAGTGTGAGAATAGGCGTTAACTTTTCTAAGAAAGGCTACAGCGCTTAAGGGGCACAGATCCATTGGTCCGACTATACTACATGAGACCCATGGTTTTAGTTACTTCCGAAGGGACCCATATTCAGGACTTTCACACTCGAAAATTCTATCAACCCCGGGTAGGTTTTAACTTCCGAGCCTTGGACATAGAGGCGAGCATGAGACAGAGACTGGCAAATAGTTTAAAACATAAGAACTGCTACGGTTAGCCTGCCAAATGCTTCATACGCATGTGCGGGTCACTCATACTATTATAACTTACAGAAGTTATCTTTTGTGGCAAGCTTTTTATAGTGAAGTGGTGTAGGTAAGCGACCGATACTTTTAGTTTGGTTATTAGCACGCATGAGAAAGAGATAGAGGCAGAGACAGAGAGCGCACCTACTCGGCTCTGACGTCAGACATGCATTCAGTTAAATGGCGGCACCTGTAACCACGAGCTCGCCGGGACCGACCTTTAAGGCGAGTATGAAAATACGTATCTCGGTAATGCTTAGTTAATCAAACTTATGTCCCATTATACATGGAACGATTGAATAAGCCTATAATATGAGATTTTTACAATGTATAGAATTACATCTTATAAATTAGGGATCTAATTCCATGAAGATTCTGTTTTTTCTAGGGCATATATATATATATATATATATATATATATAAACATTGATTTTAGCATGTGTTTAAAATTATATCTTGCATTGGAATTAGAAATCTGCTGACTAGCGCAAGCAGATAGATGGTTGTCTCTCGCCGCTGGGATCTCGAGTTTGCCTCCCGGTCACTTCATGTGGGTTTCATAGGGAGTAAACGGAGTCTGGACAGGTTTTTTCGGAGTTTCTCCCGTTTTCCCCTACCACAAATATCATTCCACCATTACTCCATACTCATTTCATTTCATCTGCCCCTGTGATGGTGAATCAGGCGTGGTCGGTCGGATTCCTTGTTATCCACAGACCTCCAATTGTATGGAACTTCATCGCATCTCTTACCTGGATCCGGCCCTGTATGTGACACGAGTTGAAGGGTATTTATTATTCGAATTAGAGAGTGATATGGTATGTTCACGCAAGTGGATCGGTGAATTTACAAGATATGAACCTACGGTATACCTATATTGTTCAAATTTAATTATGTTATCTTAAACGTTTCCAGAAAAATAAGACTATAAAATTTGGTTAATTTAACATTACCATTTGGAGAATTACATGTACAATTTGACATAAAACATGACAATTGAAGTTTTTCTACTGTTTTCCAAAGTGGTATAAGGATTATTAAACAAAATTTTAAGTGTCTACATAAAAAAATATTGCACCGTGTGCAGACTGATATTCTGTGTTAGACACCAATAAGTTCGTTGTTCCATCGATATGCATGGCTATCTGTGCCTTTCCTTTCCCTTTTCCTGAACTAACTCATCCCCACCTCTTCACCAGTCGTACACTTGCGCGTCAGGACTGCGCGGCATGCGATATCCCTGGATGCGAAAACCCAAACAGCAACAGATTTCTTCGTAATTTCAGGACCTTCGTTTGGAGCGAGGGATTCAAAGTGCTAGTTCCTCGGTCTCTAACTTCACGTTATTTTTGGTTTATGTTGAAGTTATCATGCTGTGAAGAAAATAACTTTGTTTTGGAATGAATGCAGGTATAAGTATAAATTGGTGTGGGGGGTATGATTATTATTTATTATTGTAATATGCTTCTGAAGAATGAATGCTCCTCATAATGCGTTACTTTTGTTAACTTTATTTAATCATTTAAATTCATCACAGCTAAATATTTATTTATTCAACGATTTATATCTATGACTATTTTGTTTGAAATATAAATCCATTTTATTTATATAGTTTACTAATTATTTTTACTATGTACGACCCTTGAAACTGAGTAATTTGCAATAGAGTAGGTTATTAAAGAGAATTTCCCATAACAAGCTCATGATTGATAAGACAGATCAAATTAATAAGCTTGTTAAGTTAGACTTCTTTCCACATCAAGTTAGAATATTCTGGAACATAGTTAAATATCTATGTATTGTATAACAACTAGTAGTTTGCATGATGATAGAAATTAAACATATCTATGTACACGGGCCCAGCCATAGACACTCTGCTTAGTTCTAAACTTAATATTGAATTCAAGGTTTACATTCATTTAGGTTCTCAATTATTTCGCGATCTATGATTGTCAAATTATTGGAATTGTATATCAATTTTGCTCTAATCTCTATAAGCACAAAAATCTATTATATGAGCCAGTGGGTTAATTTAAAGGTAGCAGATTTATTAATTGTGATCCACATGTGGTATTATCATTATTGGAGCGATATTAGATCCGATGGAAGGTTCAAGTATGGTTCATCATACGGTGCAATATGAATAAACACATTCGTCCCAGTTACAAAAAATTGTTATATTTTTAAATAAAACTCACACACCACGCTGAAGGGTTAGTTGTTATATCAGTGTTTTTATTTTGTGCATAAAACTCAAAACATGTATTTTGTAACTATTCATATATATATATATATATATATATATATATTATATATATATATATACACATACACACACACATATATATTACATTCACAATTGCTTCTTGAAATAAAACTTCACAGAGATTTTTTTATTTACTCTCTCTTTAAAACGATATCATTCTACAGTTGCACGCGTTATCGATATAAAAACGTACATTTCCAGTACAATTTATTAGAGATTAAAAAAAAACTCTATGGCGTGACATGTCTAGAAGGCCTGTGGCTTACCAGCCGACTTCTGGCTTCCATATCCACATGTGCTAATCACAGAGGTAGACGATCTGCAAGTGTAGGGGTGACATGTCGTCAGCATGTCGGGTCCCCCAACCATTACAGCTGGTCAACCAGGAGCAGCTACTTGTTTTAGCTACCCAAATTCCTCAAGATGCTGGGTGACACCGGTCCCATATTGCCCGAAAATTCCATGAGAAAATTTATTTCCCCATGGGGACTCGAACCAGCACAAGTCCCGCAGCTATGCGCCTAGGCATCTTGCCTTAACCACTCGGGTACGGCGCGGGACAATTATTGAAGATAGAAACTCCATATTTTCTGCTAACCCTTAAATTCGCAATGTATCCTATAGGATACATCAATTGTTTTAATTTATCTAATAGTTTTAATAAAACAGAAGAAAGCTGACGATAAGAAATTATGAAAATGTGTGTAGAATTACGCAATATATCTAATAATAACAGTTATGCACGATTTAGTTTTCAGTGCGGTCTGCCACATTTAAATAACCGATACGAGAAATTACTCTTTTGCTAACAAAGTGAAGATTGAGCCATATCGTCGGCTGCAGAAGACGAAGTTAGTACAGGTCATTCCTGCTGCTTCCGTCCTACCCAATATCTCAGACCGGAAAGAGCTAGCTGTTCTTCGGCCTGAGAACTTCAAGAACACCAATCTTAGCGCTGTCACTAACGCTAAGCCAAGAAGAAAGAGACATACCGGGGCCAATAAGGTTCGGGAACAAAAGGCCTTGCAATTCAAGGTCTTAGGTGAGCCAAAAATCTTACCTGAACCCAAAAAAGAAACCATAAGCACTCAAACTGCCATGGCTCCTACAACAAAGAGTAGGCCGGTTCAAACCAGCCTCTCTAAAAGGGATTGTCTAATTACTAATGAAGTATTAGACAAACTAGTTCAGGAACAAGTAAGTGATCCTGATTCGATGATTATATCTATCGAATTGGATTACAAAATAATACACTTTCCTAGTAGAGTGTATGAGTACATATAATGAAAATAGGAAGTGCCCTGTCACATATTAAATTATGGCTCCTATTGGAGTATAACGCTGATCAATTTGGCTTTAATTTATTAATAAATTCAAGCCACACTACCAAGGTTTTCGGTGGTTTCCCTTGGTGTTAAGACAAATATCGGAGTGGTCCCCTAGAGCCCACCAGTAAAATTATAAAAGTCCATTTTTTTTTCAAAATTTAAAATTTTTCAACAGATCAGCAAATACTAAAAGAGCCGTTTCTGATTGGAATGTCGACTTGGCTTCCCGCTCTTGCCATTTTGAGGGTTGGCGGCTTCTGCGGCGGTGGCGGTCTTCTTGTTGGCGGCTTAGAGCGTCGGCTGAAACATCAACTGGATCAACAGCGTCATCAAGGCTTGTCAATGTCCGACCACTGTATCTTTGACTCTCGGTCTGCGTCTGGTTGTGGTCGGCACTAGGATATACTGGATTCACAATCGGCAGGCTTGGGAGGAGAATGCGTTTTTGGAAAAGTGACCTGGCTTCCATAACATAGTCTAGTCTAGTCTAGTCTAGTCTAGTCTAGTCTTTTGCTAATTTAAGGTTTAAAGAGATTTAAAATATATATATATATATATATATATATATATATATATGTGTGTGGGGGGGGTGCATCTGTATGTGTGTGTTTGTGCGTGTGTTCTGTGTGTGTATGTATGTATGTTACTGTGTGTGTTTAAAAAAACTGCTATCGGAAGCTAAAAAACATTAAAATTTTACTTTAATTTTGTTGCATTTGTAACGTCAGTTACCATGGAATTTATAGTATATTCCTTTCATAATCTCTTCAAATGTTTTTATTAATTTATTAACTTAATAGTAACAATAAGGAAAAAAAGGTGAAAGCCTGTAGAAATAAAAAAAAAGAGTTGACTGATGCATAATTTAGGAATTTAAAATACTCGGTTGAAAAATCGATTTTTCACACCTGACATTTTCCCTGCTTTTTTCAAACAGAATGTTGTATTACGACAACTGTGAATTGTTAATGTAGTTACCACTTACGAGTTTTCTTTTCAAGATAATATAACATTTTTACTACAAAATATCAGACATTTCCACTACACGTTTTGATACCTTTATTGTATAGATAATTGGAATTTTTTTTTCAAACGCACATAAACACCACCGATCACTTTACCCAATTTATCGAAACAACACTTCTGTTCAAGGTGTCAGCAAGTGTGTATTTCTTAAAAAAATATTTTATTTTATTGCGATTTTTTTGCTTTAGATAGCACGTATGCCTAGAAACGCTTTAATAAATTGTTTCTGCTTTCGCATCTATATGGCGGATTTTCATCCAGCTAGTGTAGGGATGACATGTAGTCAGCGCATCGGTTTCCCCAGCCGTTACAGCTATATTTCTCAACCTGGAGCCGTTACCAGTTGTAGCTATCCAAATTACTCACGATACTAGGTGGGCACCGGTTACATACAGTGGCCCAAAATTATATGAGAAATTTCCTTTCTACGAAGGAATAGAAACAACATGCTTTCCGGAGATCTGCTCAAATATATTAATGCTTTAGATCGCATGGCCATGGTTCGAGACTTGCTGCGGATTTGTAATCAAAATATATATTACCTCAGACTAAATTACCGAAGTTCGAATTGTAAGGTTCAACAAGATCAAGAACTGGCGGCAAGCTGTAAGTACTGCTTGGATGGTCCGGATTCTATGCCGGGCAGAAAGATTGAGATTTATTTTTCGACATTCTAGGAGATCATCAATGTGGATTTAGAAGAAACAGGTCTACAGCAGATCAGATTTTTAGTATAAGACAGATTTTAGAAAAGAAATGGGAATATAATGGTACTGTACATCAACTACAGTGGAGGAAACTGGTATAAAGGGACTTGTTAAAAGTGTTAACACAAGTTTATTTACTCTTCCTTTGGCATTTTTCTATATTAACTTAGGAGGTGATTGAGTATAAAACACACACAAATAATGTAAAAATTAATTATCCATTTCCGTCCAAAAAAGTACATGAAAACTGAAACCACTCTCACATATGTGTGGAAATTAGTATAAAGGCACTTTGTGTATTTCACAGATTAAACCAAAAAGACTGAGCGCAAAGTTTACGACAAAGTTCTAAAATTTACTTGAACCTCCATTGTTGTCAATTACTTGGAAGATTCTCTTTGGCATTGACTTGATGAGGGTGTTTATTTCTTCCACTGAGATTGAAGCCCACTCTTCCTGAATAACATTTTTCTGCTCAGTCACTCTCCCAAACTGCCGTCCATTCCGATACACACGCCTTGCCAGGATCCCCCATAAGTTCTCAATCGGGTTTAAATCAGGACTTCTGACTGGCCACGTCAAAAGTGGTATTTCTTTCTTCCTGAACCACTCATTTGATTTGGCAGACACGTGAATAGAAGCATTATCTGGCTGAAAAATTAGATCTTCGCCAAATTCCTCATACATTCGTATCAATTAGGACTCCAGAAGCTCCTCAGTGTAGGACTCAGAATTCATCTTGATGCGTATCCATGCTATTTTTGACCTTCATTTAAAGCAGAATGCTGCCCAAATCATAACGCCTCCACCACCGAAGTTTCTACTCATTCTAACTTGCTCTTCAGTACGGAGGTCGTTCCAGTAATACTGAAAGGCCATCAGGCCCGTCAAGATTAAACTTCTTCTCATCACTGAACATTACTTTATTCCATTCTGAGGTCCAGGACATGTGTTCTTCAGCAAAAGTCATTCTAACTTTCTTATGTGCATCGTTCAGAGGTGTTTATTTTTATTTTTTTTTAGGTTCTTGTCTTCTGACAGAATTTGTCTTACTCGTCTGGCTGTTACTGGTAACTTCAAATCAGCCTGAATTTGAGAAGAAAACATACTCTTACCTTTTGCTTTACGTAAAATGAGACGTTTAGTGCGCTCAGACAATTTTCTTGTCCGTCCATATTTCCCGTTTTTTCCATATTGTGAGCCCAGTTTGACAAAATTATCAATGACACATCTTGAAGCCCCAATTTCGTAGGTATTTGTCTATTGGAAAGACCCATCCCCTTGAAGGCACTAACTCTTGATTACTCTTAATTTGATAGAGGCTTTCCACGTGGCATTGTACGTACTGCTGACTTGTAACTACTGAACGATGCTCACAGACACGTCGTCTCCATGTAATTGCAGTGTTTTGTTTACATTTATGTCTCTGTAAGAGCCAGAAGTTGACCTGCCTTTATACCGATTTTCACCCTTAGGACAGCGTTTTCTTAGATTTTACGTATTGTTTACATATATAATAAATACAAAATGAGGAGACCTGTATGAAATTATGCCCAAGATAATTATATGTAATCTATGACACACAAACGATATTTGCATAAATATTTCAGGTTGTTTTACTACTAAAAGTTAGTGGCTTTATACCAATTTCCTCCACTGTATACGACTGTTCTTATTATATCTGGCTTCCTATAAAGACCATGTAGTTCACTGTTATGTAGTCTTCTCCATTCACCTGTCTTCATTTCTCTTTGGTCCAAAAATTTTCCTAAGAACTTTATTTTCCCTAATTCGTACATAGGTCCCTCACCATAGTCGAGTGGTTTAAGTCATGATGTCTTGGTACAGAGCTACGGGACTGGTTCGAGCCCCCCATAAGAGAATAAATCAGCATCCAGAGGAATTTGGGTAGTTACAATAAGTAGCGGCTCCAATTTGAGAAAACCAGGCATAATGGCTGAGGGACTCGAAATGGAAACCACATATCACTCTTATGCTGGGTAAATGAAGGTCCACTTCTGAAAATTACAAATGGATGTGAAGCCAGCAGCCGGATGGTAAGTTAAGGGCCTTCTAGGCCTGTCGCCATGGACTTAATTCGTGTATAGACTGATCATGGCCTCATCTAGCCTCCTTAAAATGAGAGACTGGGAGTTTTCCTAGGGTAAAGTCAGCCGAAGCATAAGTTCCAATGAGCCTTGTGGACCTGTCAGCCGGGAACCTTTATGAGACCGAGATTGACGGTAATCGTTAAAAACATATTTGGGATTTAAAGAAGATTATTACAAGTAGCAGAGATAAATTACTCATAAATCTAAAAAAAAAACCATAGTAAATTGAATATAGGCTACAGAATGGACAATAGGAAACCGAAATAAATGTGATAATTGCATGCAAATAATCGGTTATTGACAAAAATTAAGAAATGTCAAGATAAAAAAAAATACTTTAACTGGGATATAACCTGGAGTCTGCAGCTCTATGTGCTTGCATTCTAACAATGGCTCTACTGTCGGATTAAGCGGAAATTATCTCCTCTCTCTCTTTTATTTTCTTCTTTTTTTTCTCCTCTCTACATCCCGAGTCACGAAAACTCTGAATCTGCGTTCCCATGTTTTTGTGACAAGTTAGTAAAATTATGTACCTTGCTGATGATGGGACTAGTCGCGAAAGGCCTAGAGTTGATCAATATTTAGAAGTTGAGGAGACGGATCAACAAGATATATAATTTTATATTATATGTATGTGTTAATTCCAACTGCTTGCACTACAAGATTAAACGCGATATTAAAAGCGAGTCCCTCCATCTAGATATTTTGCGACAGATATACGTTCCGCATTCGAATGTTGATTAAGGTTCTATGAAACTGGAACGACGAGGACTTTAAACTTTCACCTCAGAAGGTGAATTTTATATTTGGTTTTATCTGGCTTGAAAAAAAATATATATATTTATCTTAGTCGGGACCGAACCCATGAATCTCGACTTAAGGACTAACTACTATTGGGGAAATCAAGGCAGTGGTGCAGTCCCTTGACATAGATGGAGTTTCTTCAAATTCTTAACTTAAATTCACTCAACAATGCAATCTAAGGAAGTTGAGTATGTTAATTCGTTGACATTTGCATTCGATCAGCCTGGAGTTTAAATTTCAGAGTCCAGCAATCTTTTCTGAAGTTCTTTTCCGAATCTTAGGGCCAATGCTGATTTGGAATTTTGCCACCACGAATCATTTTACCTTAATAATTTCATAATTCCATTAAATTCAGCGAACGTGTAATAAATACAAAACAGCTTAGGGCTACGCCGATAGAAATACCGACCTATTGGCGAACTGTACATCCAAATATAATCCAAACGCAATACAGAAGTTAAGCGACTAAAAAAAATGAATAAATATAATTCAGTGACATCTGTTTTAAAAAGTAGTTATGACATAATGATAGTTAATGAATATAGACCTCATGGTCTACTTTAGACGTCGTTATCCTATTTAGTGGCTTTCTTCATAACCAAAATTCCTTTTCGGGCGCTATTATGGAACTACTACGGTATGAGATATGAGTGAAGCACATTCTTTTACAACAGTTATTGTTCTTGATATTTCGGATTCTTCTTCTATAGATGGCAGTGAAACTTTGTTGTTGTAGAATTTCTCAATTTATTATTCTATGTTAACATTACGTAATGGGGTTTCCATAGTATCATTTTCGTGCCCTTTATTGAGCTTTTATATTTTTCAGTCATTAATATAAATATTCAGACTTAAAACTCGAAAGCAATCCGATTAATAATAATAATAATAATAATAATAATAATAATAACCAAATATTATTTAGGTCACTTTTACAAAAGGAACACCTACATTTTCAGCATATATGCTCTTTTTCTAAATTATCTTTCTACTTCGTTCTATCACTTCAATCTTCTGATTTTTATTGGTTTATTAAATATGTTTTATATTGAATAACATTATTCTCAATAGCATAGGTGCCGATTTCATATACGGTTCAGTCTTCGGCTTTGTATAACAAAATAATAATAATAATAATAATAATAATAATAATAATAATAATAATAATAATAATAATAATAATAATAATAATCTCTATCTGTCTGTCTGTCTGTCTGTCTGTCTACCTACCTATCTATCTATCTATATATATAGGCTACGGGTTTTTACAGCTGCTGCCGTCTTCCCGTGCCAAACCTCCAAATAATAATAATAATAATAATGATGATAATAATAATAACCCATCGATAGTAATTCTGCCCGAGGACGGGTCTTTCACTGCAATTATAGCATTTTCATGCTATGCTTTGCAGCTTTACTAGAGAGGTATAGGTGTGGTAGCTTCCCGTTGCTTTCCACACCGGTGAAGGAGGATGATAATGATAATGATGGCCAGATGATTTTCGGGGACCGTTGGACCCTAAGCTTCCTGACATTTACCCTATAGGTGAGGAAAAACCACGAAAAAAACCTCACCCAGGAGCCTTTCCCGATCGGGAATCGAACCCGGGGCCCGCTGCGTGACAAGGCAGCAAGCTACCTCGAGACCACAGCGGTGGACCTAATAATAATAATAATAATAATAATAATAATAATAATAATAATAATAATAATAATAATAATAATAATAAAATTTTGGTCAGTTTTACAAAAGAATCGCCAAAACTTTCAGTAGCCCAATATAAGCTCTTCCTCTAAAATATATCTTTCTACTTTATTCTATTATTTCAGTCTTGCGTTAATAATTGAGTCATTTATTAAATAACTATAGGCTATTTCAAGTTCTGTTACAAAGCATTTTATTATATGGGTCGGAAACCTGGACTTTAAGTAGAAAGCAAGCCAACAAGCTGTTAGCAATAAAGATAGATTTTTGGAAGCGATCGAGAAGAATTTCAAGAAGGAATAAAGCCAGAAACAGCACAATAAGGGAAATTATGCAAGTTGAAAACAACATATTAGAAAAAAGTAAAATAAAATCGTTTGTAATGGTATTGACACCTCATAAGAATGGAAGAAGAATACCAAAAAAGATCCTTGGTAGGAAAGCTAATGGAAGAAGTGGAAGAGGCAGACCTAGAGAACGTTGTATAGATGGAGTGAGGAGAAGTATGTAAGCTAGAGATTTGAGGGAAGAAGATGCTTCAGACAGAAACCTCTGTCGACAAATAACTTTGGGTTAAAGGAGAACACTGTATTGTGGAATATTCCTAATATAAAAAAATAAATACACTGTATATACCGTATATTCATTCATAGTGCTCAAGAGCAGGTCTTTCACTGCAAACTCGACATTCTCCACTCTTTCCTTAACTCAGCCTTCCTTTTTGTATCTACATACAAACCATTTATTTTAATATTGTCTATCTGATGTCTTTTTCTGCCTCTAACTTTCTTTCCGTTGATCATTCCTTCTAGGGCATCCTTCAGCAGGCAGTTTCTTCTTAGCCAATGGCCAATCCAATTTCTTTTCCTCTTCTTTATGAGTTCCGGCATTGTTCTTCATTCACCCACTCTGTCTAGCACACCTTTATTTCTTACTTTGTCTGTCTATTTAATACTATATATATATATATATATATATATATATATATGGAATAACATCATTATCAACAGCATAGGTACCGATATTTCATATACAGTTCAGTCTTCGGCAGTATACAAAATAATAATAATAATAATAATAATAATAATAATAATAATAATAATAATAATAATAATAATAATAATGTTAGGACTGATGTAATATTCAAGTTCAATTAAGCATTCCCCATAGCTTTGCATTGATTTCTAACCTCATCCAACTGAATCCAGTTCATATTATAGATGTCCAGTTCCTTAACATCCAACCGAATTTCATCATCCCATCTACGCCTAACTCTTTCTAATTGTATTTTCCCCATGATTTTATCTCAATAAAAATTCAGAATACTTTATATTTGTTACTCATTCGAGCTATATGACTTGCCAACCTCCATCTCATAGATTTAATAACCCTGGTAATATTAGAACAATATTATATGGATTTCTTCGTTGTGTATCTTTTTCATTCTAATTCCTCATGAGGCCGAACATTCGCCGCAGGATTATATTTTATAATTTCTTTAATTTATTTTCTTCTTTTAACGAAAGTAAAAAATGTTTTAATCCATAGAGTATCAAGGTAAAATTACTGTTTTTTAATGTTAATCTCTAAATTATTAAATGATTAATGATAGTAATAATAAAGATAATAACCATATCTATAAATTTTTATCTTATGAAGCATAATTAATTAAAACGATCATAATGCATTTTAATTGCAAATTATTTCCATAAAAAACCAATAAAATCCATTAGACGTTGTTTATCAAGTTTAGATTTAACATAATAATTATAAAATATGCATAACAATGCTAATTAATATATTTAATTCATAATAAAAATTCATTGGAGCACGTGCAGAAATGTAATGAAAATAACGTAAATTCTTTAGTAATGTGCCTGTAGAACATTAATGTGTCTAAATGAATTTCATCATTATTCAGTTAATTAATTCTACGTCTACTAATGAAGTTCATAAGACTTGCAGAATACACAGTGTAGAAAAATGCCTCGCGTCATGGCCTGACAATAAGGTTTAACTAATATCGCAATATAATTGTATTTTATGAGTTCTGTGATAAAAGAAGTCTCTATTGTCATTTTGTAAATAAATGTCTTCTTTCGATTATCTTGTCGCTTGGCAACATCAAATTGAAATAAAATCATCGTATTGGCCTAAGTCATGTTGCCTATCTGGATAAAAGAATGGTAATGTTTACGGAATGAATGATAAACTACAGCCGTTGAGACTCCTTCAGGAGATCTCTAGTTTTTTTTCTTTCTTTGTCGTTTTCTTTCGTTTACACTGTTATTCCTTTTTGTTTAACTTCGTTAACCTTTTCATCTTATTCACACATACAAACACAAGACAGGACACATACCCAGACCCAAGGTGGAGATTTAAAATTCCCTACCCCGCCGGGAATCGAACCTGGGTCGCCGGAGTGGAAGGTAAGGACTCTACCGACTACGCCACGGCGACGGACTACTTCAAAACTCGAGGCTAGTCAACTTGATTAGAGATTTTGAGTAGTTTTCCTCAGATTTAAGGGGAAATATTGGGTTTTCATTAAAATGTTCAAAATCACCTTTACCTACTACATATTATTATTATTATTATTATTATTATTATTATTATTATTATTATTATAACAATCAGAGACGCGTTAGTTTGTAGTTGCTAGGCAACAAAACTTGTACTAACTAAACACAAAACACGCTATTTTTTAATGTTTTTTTTTTCCTATTTTTCGTTTACACGCTGTTTTCTACCTTCTTGTTTTACCTTTGTATTAACTTAATCTTATTCTCATATACAGACACAAGGACATGACACAAACCCAGATACAAAGTGGGGATTTAAAATTCCCTACCCCGCCGGGAATCGAATCCGGATCGCCGGAATGGAAGGAGGGACTCTACCGATAACGCCACGGCGACGGACAAAATTGTATTTTTTTTTCTTTCTTGTTTTACCTTTTTGTTAACTTTATTTTATTCTCACATATAGACACAAGGATAGGACACACACCCAGACCCAAGGTGGAGATTTAAAAACCCTTCCCCGCCGGGAATCGAACCCGGGTCGCCGGAGTGGTAGGTAGGGACTCTACCGACTACGCCACGGCGACGGAAAATCAAAACATAAAATACAGGTTCAACAAAACGTAAAATACACTTTAATGCTTTCGTATAACTACATAAATAAACTTTCCTTGACTTTTCTAGAAGTATATTAATAAACTTTTATAAGATTCACGATATGTTCCGTTGAGGTATTATTCAATATTAATATAAAATTATGGAATATTCACCTGAAAGGTCCGTCTCCTCAACTTAATTAATATTTAACTATAGCGCTTTCGGGACTTGTCCCATCATCGGCAGGATTCAAACGTACTCGAAGAGATGGAAATCATTAAAGCAGCTCACAGCAACGACAACCTGATAAACGAAAACGAACCCAATACATGCAACCCCCTCTACCAGATCTTCAGTGAAACACCAGTTTTGAATCCTGCCGAGGATGGGACAAGTCCCGAAAGCGCTACAGTTAAATATTAAGTTGAGGAGACGGACCTTTCAGGTGAATATTCCATAATTTATATTACGAGTAGTATATTAATAGTTGCATCTTGGACTGCTTTTAAATTTTTTCCTGATGAACCGTGAAAATCACATTCTACGCTCATTTTTACTTTAATGAAACTGGTGCCCAAAATTGCAGAATATAACATTTGTTGATTTATCACTTTTTTTTTCCGTCCAAAGCTCACACTACTTTTTCTCTAAACATATCGTTTCCGTAATAACTGAACGTTATGTGACATTATTGAATATTAAATTTAATAATATCTTATGATGATATTTTGCAAATAGTGTACAATAAATCCTTGAACAAAATAGATCATCGCTTTTAGATACTTTAACTTTCATTTCGAAATTAGTAAAAATTAATAAATAAATTATAAAAATTACATATTTCAGGGTAAAAAACGACACTCGATATCGGAATGTGCCACGTTTAAATCCCGGTAGGCGAACCTGTGAATTGTTAATTAGAGATTATTGTTATGTTAATATTTATATGGTGCTCTTTAACAGCTAAGTTCATTAGCGTCAGAATTCAAATTTGGGCGTGAAAAGCCAGACAATTTTTCTTTCTCAGAGGGATCTATCCTTCAGGCTTGAGGGTCCGTAACATGCTATAGATCTACGACATGGGACACACAGCTTTAGTTTCCTTGTCTTGAGGAATACATACTCAGTGTTTTACGCTCTGAAAAATACATCGATCACGGCCAAGTTTGAACTCGCGAATCTTGGGACCAGAGGTGAGCATGATAACCACTAGTCTATCGGTTCTCTAAGAACAAGACTAAAGCGCCGAGACGTAACTTACAATGATTGCCTATAAATGCTTCCTCTTCTACATTTTTAAGTACTACACATTATATATTAAGAATCATTTTATTCGTTATACTGACCACATAGCACAGAGTTGACTTAGATTCTCTTTTGGCCATAAAAACTGGTTAAAGAAAAAAAAAAGAGGAAAAAATACAGTACTGAAATAAATATATAAATGAAACGAATTTTGAAAATATAAAATAACTAATATAAGAAGGGATGAAAGACGTTTTGAGCAGTGTGTGAGAGACAGCATTAAGAGATGAAGATTGCAATACAAATATGATTGTCATTCAGATAAATTATGATTGTTTAGTTATTAAATTAACACACACACTTATATCTACTATAGGCCCAAAATATCCTCCATATTAGACTTAAAATAATCTATTTTAACACATGAGTTCCATAACCTATAAAATAAGTTCTCCTATAGGTGCCTAGATAATCGCGATACTACACGCTCGAAATTTCTTCCAGGGATATGACTTTCTTCTTTCTTGTAAGCCCATGTTTCCCTTAACAGAGATTCAGGCGCTCTCCCCCTACAGGGAAGAATTTGAACCATACTAATTTAGTTACACTTGTTTTCGTACAGATGTCATTTGAGTGATCCGTGGTCAGCGTTTCGCCTCATACTGACATCTAGGAAACGAAGGTAGTACTAGGACGGGAAAATTCGGTAAATTTTGCTTAGAGGCCTCTTCATTCAGGCTTAAGGATTTTTTACGAGCCTGAAAATCTTCAGACTTGGGACCCACAGCTTAAAATCTCTCCCGGAGGACTTGCTCCTTGGATTTTTCTATCCTAAAAAATCCATCGACCCCGACCGGGTTTGAACTCGCGACCCTCGGGACCAAAGGCAAGGAGCATAACCACTAGTCCACCGCGGCCGGTTGGATATGACTTTCATAATTGAAAATGTACCACCTATTATTGCGACGTGATAACAGCGGATTATAATTTCTCTGCCGTATTCATGAATTTTCCTCATCCGAATAAAATTCAATTGACTCCGGCCGGAATCGAACCTTCAAATCCGCCAATTGAGCAACATAACGATCGAGCGCATGAAATTGCTTACATTGAATAGTGAATAAGTAAATAATGAAAAGTAAATAAATGCGGAACTGATTAATATAAACAAAAAATAAACAAAAAGAATTAAAATAAATTGTAAAAAAAATAAGAGAAAGGTAGAAGGGAAGAAGAAAAGCCAGGCAGATAGAGGAAATAGAAATTACGGATAGATAACTGGAAGAAAAGAAAGAAAAATGAAGGAATTGACCACAACGTAAGAAAACGGAAAGGAAATAGCGTAGAGAAGAATAGTAAACTGAAACGTAATGAAGGTTGAAAGAAAGGGAGGAATTAGTAAGAGAATAACAAAAGAAACAGAAATACAATAAAAGAGAGAAAGTAAAGAAGTAAAAAGGAAAGTCGTAAGCAAAAGGAGAAGTAAATAGAAAGAGAAAGAAAGAAAAACGAAATATCTAAGAAGATGAATAAAATAAAAGATAGAAGGGCATGGAATAGAAGGAAAGAATTAAGCAAAAGAGGAAAAAATCAGAAAGAAAAGAAAGAAAGAAAGAAAGAGAAGGGAAGATCTAAGAAGATAAATAAAGTAGGAATAAATGAAATAGAGAAGGAAAATTAAATAAATTAGGAATAAACAAATTTACAATGACGGTACCAAATTTCAAATTGTCTGTATTATATTTACTTACGAATATGGTAATAGGCCTATACCGTATAATGAAACCGACGTGACGTCACAAAAGCTATTAGGTCCCGTGAATAGTCAATCCGTTTACTTTTGTCCTCTTAATTACAATATTAAATACTTCGATATCTTTATCGCTAAACTTTTTTTTGCAATTAACAGTCAATTATAAGCTATTCCATATAATTAACTTAAATAAGTACCTATTAGTACTTTTATCGGTTCATATTTCGAGTTATGTTTAGTTATATTATGTAGAGATATTCATTATAAATTACCAATCAGCTAAAAAGAATGGCAAAGTTTAATTTTTGATTACTTACTGTGAAAACAGTCATATTTAACAAATCGAAGGCCATACGGTATTAAGTATTTTATCAGTACACAAACTAAAATATAATAATAATAATAATAATAATAATAATAATAATAATAATAATAATTGTTCTTGATGGTCTAGGAATAAGTTTCTTGGTTCTGTTTTCCAAGGTAGTGAGTTCAAATCCGGCCGTAGACGATAGATAATTTAGGATATAAAAATTCAAGGAACAAATACTCCGGGAAGGACTTAAAGCCGTTAATAACCTCAAGCCTAAATTGGAGCCTCTAAACAAAATTTAATCGGCCTTTCCCTTCCGAGTAATTGCCAACTAGACGTCCCTTTGAGGCGATGAGTTAATTATGTCAATCAATAGAGAAATACTTACTTATTCACTTGCACTACCGAACCCGTATGTTCATGGCCGCGCGGACATACGCTATCCATATATCCCTATCCTGAGCTAATACTTTCCAATCATTCCCTGTATAATCTACTTCCCTCAAATCATAGTTAATGTTATTCTCCCACCTCATTCTTGGTCTACCAACTGGGCGTTTTCCCTCTGGCTTTCCTACAAGAAGCTTCCATGCAAGTCTTTCATTTCCCATACGTGCAACATGTCCTGCCCAACGCAGTCTACGAGACTTAACTGTTCTTATTATATCTGGCTTCCTATAAAGACCATGTACTTCACTGTTATGCAGTCTTCTCCATTCACCTGTCTGTTCATCTCTCTTTGGTCCAAAAAATTTCCTAAGTACTTTATTCTCAAATACTCGCAATCTCCTTTCCTCCCTTAAAGTAAGAGTCCATGTTGCGCACCCATATAATATAACTGGTAGAATAATAGTTTTATATATTTTCAGATTAACGTTTTTTGAAAGTAGTTGGGACATCAAGAGTCTCTTCAATGCATAATAGCACGCATTTCCAGAATTGAGCCTATGTTTAATTTCTTTGTGCATCTCATTCCTATTTGTGATTATTGTTCCTAGGTATTTGAATTCAGCCACTTCCTCAAAATTTCCCTCATTCGTCATTAGCCGTCTTATTATATGTAAATAAATCGAACCTAAATGTTACCTGATATAATATTTGAGACAAGGAAACCAGAGTCTTAGTGAATAGATTATGAGTTTTATCATTTTTTAAGTTTATTCAATTATGATATAATATTAAATAGAACTTTGGAATGACATAACTTCAAATCTTAAGTAACGATTGAAGTTATCTAATAACTAATCAACCATATTTCTTGAAGTTAGTTTTTATAGAATCTATAATTGCCAGCAAACAAAGCTAATTCTCTTATACTTTGTGTCTAGATTACTTTTCTAGGAAACCACCTTGATTTCATTTATTTATAGACAGTGGAGTGGTGGTTTTGTACAATTCCACCAAGATATCCTATGTAAAGTGCTACAGTAAGCATGATTTTGGTGCTGCGAGTCTGATAATGTATCAGGTTTTATATTAATGGTCTCTAGTTAATACTCTAGATACTTAATAAACAATTAATTTGTGGCTCAAAGGATTAAAAGCAAATTTTGTAAATGCCACTGATTAGATCTTCATAATTAGATCTCATAAAATCCTTAATTAAAGTCTGAAGCCATCCTCTACCCCTATTTTAATTTAATGTTGGAAAATAAGTGCCAAATATATATTCTAAACCACTGTAATAACTGATCTTTCTTTCTTCTTCTTCTTCTTCTTCTTTCTTTATTCTTCTTTCTCTACTGCGAGATCTGCTATTAGTCTCTCTTCATCAGAGATCTAGCTCTCTCTCTCTCTCTCTCTCTCTCTCTTTGTTTTGTTTTATCTGAGACCTTGGGTTCCCTACCTAAATTACTTGTGTGCTTCAACTGTATAACCCGTAAATTTCCTCGGTTTAATTAAATTGCACCTTGTATAATACTGACACAAAATCGGTACCACATAAGCTTACACTTTATATGTATTCTGTTCATAATACAATTAAAAACAGCGCAAAAATCATATGGAAATCAACATTGAAAAAACAAGTCATGGAATTTTGTAGAAAATACCCGGTTACAAGTAAAATCTGTCTCCAGAATAAAATTTTAGAGAGAACTAATCAATTTAAATATCTTGGATATTATCTCTCTATCTGGGATGAAAAGGATATCCCTGAAAAAATTACTAGTTATAATAAAAGTTTAGGAATTATTAGTCAAGTTATGAAACCATCCCTTGTACAAAAGAAAACACCAGATTACGTTTATATAACACTTTGGCTAGACCAGTGTTGAACTATGGTAGTGAAGCATGGACACTAAAAAGACAACATGAAAGCAGAATAACGGCTTGTGAAATGAGATTCATGCGCAAAACAGCGGGTTACACCAGATGGGATCGGAAAAGGAACACCGATATCTTAAAAGAATTGAAGACTACGCCAATTTTGGAATATATTAAACAGTACCAACTAAATTGGAAACACCATCTAGAAAGAATGAGTTCAAATCGGATCCCCAAGCTGTTTATAATTATATACCAAGAGGATGAAGATCACTGGGCCGTCCTATGAAACGCTGGAGGGAAAATTTTCTATAGGATCCTAACAGGCCTTGGCCTAATACTTGGAAGGAAGAAGAAGACAAGCAAAATTTGCATACATATAAATTAATAGAAAGGGCCAATGAATTTACATATCTTGGATGTAATAATTTAACGTTTGTTGTAAAGCAGACATCACTTCTAAAATGTATAAATATAACAGTAGGAATAATTAAAAAATCGTGAAGCCTTCACTAATACAGCGACACACAAGAATATGTTTATATAAAACCCTAAGCTAGACCTATACTATGTTATTGAAGTGAAGCATGGACCATGGAAGAGTACTGGTATCAGCAGAACAACGGCTAGAGAAATGAGACTTTTTATAGCAATATTAGGATATAGGCCTACTCGGATGGACTGCAAAAGAAATGAAGACATAACGCAAGCACTTCAACCACAACCAATTTCTCAATTTATAAATAAATAGCGGCTACTGTGGAAAACTCATGTACAACGAATGAATCGTAATGGACTTTCAAAAGTCATGCTTCAATTCCTCCTCAAGGGAAAAGATCTTTGGGACATCCTAGAAAAAGATGGACCGAGAATTCTTCACTGAAACCGTAACAGATCTCGGGCGTAAAATTTGTTTGGAAGATGATGATGATTTTATATATAATAGGCTTATATAATATTAATTATATGAAATATTGTTGTTTCTGTGCAAGCTATGTTTTGTTTTCAACATTTCACATAGGGCCTATGTCTTTGTGAGAGTTCAAGCTATGTACATGAAGGAAGGAATAACTTCAGGAGGTCATGGAAGTCTCCAGGTGAATGGTATGTAGTAACCAGCGATAATAAGATCTCTCTCCACTACAAAAGCTACAATTTATAAAATACAAGAATGAACACTACTCATTCGTAAAATTTATATGATCTAACCCGCGAACCTCAAATAGAGATTCGAATGCAGTAGGATACCTCTAATTCACAAAAACAGGACAAAATGCAATGTTATTTGTTTCAAGGAAGAGCTTTCTATCTTTTAGTTCGAAAGAAATTGTGTGCTTCAAATAATTTTTTTTTTTTTTTGCTCGATACTGCCTTCTGTCGTACTTACAGGAATGGCGACTAGGATTGAAATTTCACTTTCCTAAAATTTCGGAGTTGCCAACCTAAATAAATGCCTAAATAACTCTACTGTAATATTACAAATTACCTATCTATGGCGAGAAGTAAAACTACTGCCCATTATGTTTACTACGTACAATGTATATACAAAAACATATCCAAAGATAGTGTTAATGTACATTAAACGAAACAAATCTCTGCATTTTAAATGAACTGAACTTTATTTTGAAACAAATTAAAACAATAAATTCGTACTTACTGCCATTTTATTTCTGATTGGTGTCACGGCCTGCTGTAGTGTCAACTAAATAATTTTCGGCATTTATCGTATATACATTGGCCAGACTGCTAACGTCAGTCAGTTGTTTATAATGAGCGCAAATATTTCTAACAAGGATGTTATTATTTTATTATTATTTATTATTTTCAGAATACCAACGTGCAAACAAAATAATTTACAACAGACGATTGTGAAGTGTTTTACAGAATCTCGGAAATTGAAAATCTCGCTAACGCTCGGTTTTTAATCATTTCCTTGCTTCTGTAAAAACCACTTCACCATCTCGCATTGTAATATAGTATTATACTAATTGCTAGAATCATGTAGAACTCTACTGAGGGAGTACGCCGTAGAAACATCAACTCCTTCAGCGCATATATTCTGAATAAATATGCTTATGTTTCATGTGTGCACAAATAATTCTTATAATAATAACACAACCTGCTAAATGCATCTAACATATTCCTGGTAGGAACTGGTGTTTGGTAAAACTATATTAATAATTAGGATATGTTCTAATAATTTAATAAAATATGGTCAAATAAAGGCTAGGAACTAACATTATTGTTGATACATTGAAGAGCTTTTAATAAATTGAATAATCTATTATTACATTTTTATTAGAACCTATTTTAATTATTAATTAATTATTCTGTTTTATGTATGTTTAATTTTTAAGGCATCTGTAAATAAGAATGAATTAAAATATTTGCAATTTATTGTTGTTTATAGATACTTTTAGAAACTTTGATTATATCCAGTAGGTCGAACTTAGGGTTACATTGTTTTTGTGATGATTTGTGTAGCAATTACTACTTTTAATAACGGCATGGTGACCATGATAAAATGGACTCTTAGTAATGAAATATCAACCCGGCTTTGATGAAGATTAAGAAAACAAAGGAAAATCTCAATAATTTTTGTCAGGACCTAGGTTTGAACATTAGATTCCAACATACGAATTTAAAAAGCTATCCCTCAAGTAAATTCGTTATATTGCATATCATGATTAAACTATGCACTTAACCAACAGTATAACATGTAAAAACGTATAATAACAAGAATGGTATGTTCTGAGATATTGATTATTTAAACATTTTTAAAATAAATTTTATTACAGGCGGTAAAATTAAAGTATTTTAAAATTTTGTTAGTAGGATTAATTTAATAGACCTATGTAAAGTAACTTACAGATTCTAGTCATCTAGAACTGCTTTATGCTAATATATTGGATATCACACAATTAACATATATGTCAATCAAAGTTTTCATTCATTTTCAGAAATGTAATTGATAAAAATAATAACCTTTTATCACCAATTGACACAATCAATTTATTTATGGGAAAATATGTGAAGATCACACTGCTAACATATATTGAAAACAAATAGCTCAAACTACAAAATATTCTTATGTATTATTGAAAGTAATGGTCTAACTTTAAATTAATCATTTATGGTAAGAAATCTTAATTTTTATGAGTACCGCACATTTTAAAAATAATCCCCAGAAGTACAGTATGTTACCGATAAAATAAAAAATCCCATCCAGAACTTTAATTTTTATACTCACTCACGATTATTAAATAGAATAATACGAATATACTTTATATATATATATATATATATATTATATAAAACACCTAGAGCATATAGAATTTCAAGCCAATTTTCCCTTCCTGAAATACTAATTTCTTGGTCACACACCTTAACAAATAATTATTATCATTATATTTACCATTAATGAAACTGTATTATGCTTATTAAAGAATTATAAAATGAAGTATTAAATTAAATGTTATTTATAAACTGACAACATTTTCATATTTCAGAAGCTGTGAGGAAATTAATTCACAATTACATATTTTTAAAAGCTAGATTACTTTGACTGGTAAATGATGACTATTAAATAATCAACCAATTTGGTATTTACTTGATAAAATACCATTATGTATTTAATTAATAAAACTATCAAAGTTTTATATGATTTTTGTAAATATTTATTTAATCATTCGTCTGAAGAAGATACAGGTATTGAAACAGCTGTTATGAATGTTAAATGAAATAAACATTAAAGAAAAATCATATAAAACTTTGGTACCGGTAGCTCTTTTTATTGAACATATGACTCTCTTGTTATTAAATAGAGTAGGGCCTTATTAGCAATACCAGCATTCATTATTATTCGCAGTCGAAGAAAATTAAAATAAGGTGCAAATGAGACCAAGAAAATTGCGCAAATATGAACGTTTTTAGGTTTTATTAAAAGAATATGCTATATGAAATAAGCATAACTAGAGAGAAAAATTCTTGATGAGATAATAAAATTTTCGGTTAATATGAAGTTCAATGTAACGTAATCACGTCTGGCCACGCTAAGGGAGGGAAGTGTGTTTTTTTTATACTAGAAACATTCAGATAACGGATAGGTATGGAGTAACATTTAGAAATCAGGAAACTATAAATGCGAAGCATCTGTCTTGAGGAATGAATTAAAATTTCAAACTAAGAAAACACATCGGTGATTTTTAATACACGAATATGGTGTTTTAAGCTATAAAAACTGTGGAAATAAATAATTTATTTATCTCTTGGAATTGGGTTTATATATTCAATCTGGTTCCTAAATTTACATTTTTTCCCTCTTCCTTTAACTAAAACTTAGCAATGAATATTACTTTATATATATATATATATATAGTATGTGTGTTATTTCTGTAACTGAACTGCACCCGAGCACGAGCACTTGCTCATTCGGGTATCAATATTGTGAACAAAATGTATTTGTGAATAAAATGTATTTCTTTTTATTATTATTTATTTGTATTCTTTATGAAAAGTTCGCTAATATTCAGAGTATGGAACACGAATCAGACAATTTAGACTGATAGAAATTGTATTGCAATATACTGTTTAATAAATGCTACAGAAACGAAATAAAGAACGCCAAAAAAAAAGACAAAATTGATTATATAGAGGTAAAAGTATTTAAAATGGGAATAAGATCGAATATTGTATAAAATTATATAGTTTCCGTAAAATCGATTTCGTATGATCCAAATTGGATATTTTAAGGTATTGACAATTGTTTTAATTGGAATTGTATTGTCTAGTTATAATCATATTAGGAAGAAGAATGTATTTATAAATTCAGGAGATATCTAATGTAAATTGAGGAAATTAAAATTGATTAACATTAGATATCTAATGTTAGTACATTAATTTAAATATTTATACAGATCATTGTACTTAAAAGAGAAACTAATTTTGAATTTTTCCACTGTTAAAAAAAGTCCCTTCTCTTAGTAGGCAAGGAAAAACATTCACAGATCAAAAATAGGAAATACATATAGGCCTACAACAAAACTGATATATCTGTCTTAAAACAGAGAAACAATTTAAAGATTTAGAAATATTGGAAAATGCGAAAATATAATACCGATATTTTTAAAGAATAATAATACATTTATAGATTATGAAAACGTTAGAATTGTGTGAAGAAGACAGCACGCGTACATATAGGCCTATTTTAAAAAGTCCCTTTTTAAACTTGCAAAAACTCTTAAAATGCAAAAATCAATGCCAGTACCAAACACTATTTTGAAAGAATAGTGTTTAGAGATCAGGGAAAGTTGTGAAATGCGTTAATACATAAGAATATCTATTTTGAAAGAAGTTTAGCAAAATTGAGAACTGTGCAAATTGAACGTGACGTCTAATTTGTGCGATTAGACCAACAAAAACTGAATTGTTTAATTTTTGCCAAAGTGCATATAAAATATTCTAACCTGTAATAAAATTAACAAACATATGAGTCATATTTCGAAAATTCAACGCAACGTTCGCGGTTTTAAAAGCGAGAACTTGTTTTTGTTAATATGTCATTCTCATTGTTCCGTTCGTAGATTTTAAAATGAATTTTAAAGTAATTTTAATTATATTAATTGAAATTATGGCAAACATAGAGTTTATCACAAGCCTCTACTGTAATAAGGGAATTTTATTAAGAATTATACGTAAAACTTTAATTTTTTATTTGAAAAGTAATGACTTACTGTGTAACGTAATCGCGTGAACCCGAAACAAATTAATTTGATAAAACCCAAGTTTCTTACATAAGTTATTATACAGTGAAATTCGCACTCAAGTACCTAAGAAGGACAAATACAATTAATTTATTCAAACTATACCTATTTAGAGTATATTGCGGGATTTTTGTTTTGTAATAAGGTTCAAAGAACACGTCATTTCGTTAAACGTTACCTAAAGATACTCTTAAAATTCCATGTTCACTTCTCTAAGAAAAAAAAAATACACGATATTAATTCTATACTATTTGCGCAGAAATATAAAGTAAGGAATGTTACAGCTCTTTTCAATTTAATGTATTATTAAAAATAAAAACAAATACTAACTTAACAGTCCGCCTTAATTTGTCTAACAGGTAAGTAAAATGTACATGTTAACCACAAAATCTAAAAACTATATTTAAGTAACAATATGATGTGTGGAATAATTGCGTCATATTTTCTATAATATTTTATTACAGACCAGAAATGTAATAAATGCCTAGATATTATGTGTTACTAAAATTATACACCGATAATAATATTTACATGGCATGTTATTAGGAAATATTGATTTCTATTCTAAAGAAATGTATATTCAAAATCCCACCCCTAAGAAGTAACGAAAACTATAATCTTAACCAAATTCGTCATTATATGAAACATTTAGTCTCTCTTTTGGTACAATGATCTGTAAAATTATCTAAATTAGTAAATGAACATTAGATATCCAATATTTAAACATATGATGGCTATGTATAACTAAGACACATGTGAGTACATGATTATTGTATGTTTCAGGCTATTGGCAGAATGCAAAAAACCACGTGTTACTGAAATAAATAAAAATATAGCACTCACCTTCCCCACGCAGCGGCCCCGGTGATTCCGCGGCAGACGGCGAGGGCGGACCCACCCCTTCATCTTCAGAAGAACTACTGCTGGACTCGTGATGAAAACTCCTGTGTGTGTGTTTATTATTGTTCCTGTGATGTCTTGCCATGTGGTGACCGCCGTTCTGCTTGTATTTACTCATGCTTCCCACCGAGAAGTCCAGGGGTTGTTCTTCGTGAGGGGCGTGATGGTGCAACGCTGCTGGGGGTTGTTGAAGTAGCATAGGCATCGGTGTCTTGGGAGGACTCTTGGGCGTCGTTGGAGGGCTTGTATTCGTGCTCACGACGGATTTTGTCGGCGTGGACAATCCAGGCCAATTAGACCACCAGTGAGGAATGTTTGGGCTCGTGCCGTACCAAGTCTTGCTGACTACCGTTTTCAAGCCGCCTTCAATCGTGTTGTTGTTATTTGGACTAACTCCAGATTTGTCTGTGATGTTATTGTTTGCGGTGGCAAATCCCCCAGAAGCGACGACCGCGGACGCCTCCTCGACCCACCGGCGTATCGCGTCCCTGTTCAAATCCGCCAGAGTCGCTTTTATATTACGTCACAATCCAAACAAACAAACGAGGAGACACTTGGCATCCTCCTCCAGATAAAAAAATGAATAAAAACAAATAAATTCCTTCTCTTACACAATCCAAAAAATGTTTGCGAAAAAAATCACCTGCACAAACACACTTTATTAGTCATTATGGTCTATGTTGAATGTATTTAAATATATTCAAACATGTTCCACGGCATGATGTACAAATTCCATAAGACACGTGGGTTGTTCTCTAGATCATGTACATGTGAATATGATAGTTCCCGTTGAATGCCATTCCCAAGGGATCATCAAGTAGAAGGGGGAGGAGAGGATGAGGGGTACGACGTATCAATAAGAGAGGGTTATCGATGGAGGGGAAGTAAAGAGTAAGAGGGGGAGGTATTAATTTTTTTAAAGAAAAAAAGAGGGAAAGAGCACCAATTGGCAGGCAGTATGGTTTCTCAAAACACCCCACCTTTCAGTATCAAACTTTCATCCTTGTCATACGCAGCCTTTTGCGCACGCGCAAAAAAAAAAAATGTTTCATTAAATATTCAAAACACAGATTCGCACACACAAAAATATGCTTGTCCAATCAAATTTGTATAAAATACACATTAAAATCTTTTCTTCGATTTTTTTTTTCGAGTTTGTCCACTTAAAAACTTTTTAGTAAGTACGCAATCCCTTTGTGTACTTACAAAATATAAGAAAACTTGTCTTTTTTAACATATATTTTCCCGATTTGATTAACTATACACTTTAAAAACACTTTTAATTTATTTGTTAGTTCTTCGTATGATGTAGTAGAATAATTTGTGAGTTTTTTGATGGCATGTGAAACGTTGGTAGCACTGATGTATATTGTTAATCGTATTAGACAGGAACACGTGGTTGTGAAGGTGCTAGACGTCGAGTATCGCCCGTTGTACCCAAAAAGCGTTGAGCGGACATAGAAAACAGAAGAAGCAACACGCAACCGTCCACGTCCCGCTAACAACTGAAGGCAGAGAGACTACCCATACAAAGTCCTGTCCCCTCCCCTAAGCATTGGCCAGTCCCTCGCCATTCTCTCACTCTTTCCTCCCCCCCTAACTTCCCTTGATGAGAGTATTCTTTTCTCTTTTTAACTCATCTTTGTTTATATGTTCTTCCTCTGTAGAGAACATTGCTTGCAATTCAGTGTGATTACGGTTTAGGAAGGAACCACCTATTCTAGTGCCTACATTAATAAAAATAGGAGGGAAATTTGCGTTGAATCCAAGTTCAATTCTTGATTAAAATTTAGTAGAATAGTCTTTTTAAATGAATGACTCAAGTACGAAATGTTTAACACAAGTTTTGTTTCCTTTTTCACGTCACCCGGGCCTTATAGGGACTACGACCCGTCGAGGATGATTGTTAACTCTGCATCATAGTATAAGTCTACATACGTTTTAAGAGCAAAAATAGTAATTGTTGAATGCAGGCTTTCACGGCCGGTAATCACTCAACATTATTAAAAATAGTAATTGATGATAAAATTTTAGAGCGAGTGAATAGTTTTAAATATCTAGGTTTCAATTTATCATATGTTAAAATTGAAGATATTAATGACAAAATAAATAAATTTAATCTAATGTGTGGCACTATTAAAAGAACCCTTAAAACACAAGAAATGAAACAAAAATAAAATTTTATAAAGTAATGGCTGTTTCTGTATTGATGTATGGATCAGGATGTTGGACGATCACGAAGATACAAGAAAAAAGATTGGAAGCAATTGAGATGAGATTTTTAAGAAATATAGCAGGATATACTCTGCTGGATAAGAAAATAAATGAAGTTATAAGAAAGGAAGTAAATATTTTCAAACTTACAGATCGAATAATAAATACAGAAATTCCTGGAAAGATCATGTTGATAAAATGTCAGAAGAAAGATTTCCAAAATTATTGCTAAATTATAAACCACACGGAAGGAGAAATGTTGGACACCCACACAGAAGATGGTCTGAATAATTTTAACAAGTCTAGCTTTCATGAAACCGGAACCAGACAATAGGCTTAATCCCTGGATGATGATGAAGAAGAAGGAGACTTTTATGACCAAGACATGGAAGTCCTCCCTGGATGATGAGTGATTAGCTCAATTCCAGAACCACCTCCTAGACAACAAGAACATTTAAGATCATGCATAGCAAAATAAAATTTATCGAATAAATTTAAGAGGGCAGTAATGTTCGAGAAATATTTATTAAATCCTAAGTTCAAATCCAGAACCGACGAGCTTGTCTGATATTTTCGCAGTTTTCCTCAGTCATCAAGACAAATGTCGGGTAGGTATTTAATTACTATTTATCTCACCATTAATTTACCGAAACTTATTTAAAGTACATTAATATTACAATAAAAGCACGGCCTATTGGATGTACTGTAATGTGTTTGAACTCTTAAAACAAAAATGAAGTAGAAACAAGATGCATGTATTTATATGTAACAGAATGTACTTTTTTTCAGTAGGGCTATACATAGTGTTCTGCCCAAGAGCAGGTCTTTCACTGCAAACTCAGAATTCTCCACTTTTTCCTTAACTCAGCTTTTCTTTTTGTATCCACATACAAACCATTTACGTATTTTAATATTGTCTATCATCTGATATATTTTTCTGCCTCTAACTTTCTTTCCGTTGACCATTCCTTCTAGGGTATCCGTCAGCATGCAGTTTCTTCTTAGCCAGTGGCCAATCCAATTTATTTTCCTCTTCTTTATGAGTTCCAGCATTGTTCTTCCTTCACCCACTCTGCCTAGCACATCTTTATTTTTTTTTAATTTTATCTGTCCATTTTATACGTTCCATCCTTCTCCATATCCACATCTCAAAAGCTTCCAGTCGCTTTTCCTCATTTCGCCGTAATGTCCAAGTTTCTTAGCATGTATTAAACACAATATTTTTAAACCTGTGCCTGAACTCACAAAGGCAGGCATAGAACTGCCCTGTGAACATGCTTGCTTTAGTGACAACATTTAAACAGATCATACCATTCTCCTTCTCCCCTTTATCTCTCTTGGACTTGGAGTTTAATATCTCATTTTCTAAGCACTTTTACGTCTCCTATGCGGAAGAGAATATGTATTGCAATAATTATATATTAATCGATCTTGGTGTTTAGTGACACGTCTCAGTTTCCTATGTTCGGAGGTTCAAACCAGGGTGGGGACAATTGATTTTTTCATAGCGTAAAAAAGCCCTCTCTCAGGAAACTATAGCAGTGGTTCCCATGTAGTAGATTTACGGTCCTAAACTTATCTTTTCTGCTACTATTGTAACTACCAAAATTCCTTGTGATGCTGGATGATGCCGGTTCCATGCTGGCTGAAATTCTATGAGAAAATTTCTTCTCCCACGTAGATCTTGGACCAGAGCATAATCCCACAGCTCTGCTCCAGAGCACTGATGCCTTAGACAGCTTGGCCGGGGCGCGGAGTTATCAAATCGTTCTAGATTTTTCTTGTCACAAAAATGTCTTTTAAACCTATATTTTCCATAGCACCTTCTCTTCTATAGTTTTATCAGGTTGGTTGTCTGAGTTAGTGGTCTTTCTATACTTTTACGCGTTAGTGCCGATCTTACAATATTTACTTATACAGTAAAAGCTCCTTATTCGCGGGGGAAATGTTCTGCAAATATGACGCGATTACAGAATCCGCGTATATGGAAAGGTAATTTGTATGGATATAGCCTGTATGGGGGATACATTCCAAGGTTCCAATATAAAATAATAATTACCAAAATAAAACCAATTAACGAGAGATTTTGAACAATTTATATTAATTATTACTGTCAAGCTTAGGCAAAGGCTTATAGTACTTGGTTTTTTTTTGCCGCTTTTAAAAGGTCTTTCAATTCAGAATGATATTCAGCTGTGAATTCAGCTATAGAATCCCTTATTCTGTTTTCGAATTTCTTGATGAATCGTATAGTTGATTCATTAACATTGAAACACCGTGATATACAGTGCGATCAATATGGCGTTGGACAGCAGACGCGAGGACCCGAGGACTTCACTGTCACTACTGGAATATTCGCGGCGGGGAACGGACAGCATAGGATCGCGGTGTCCAATGCAATACTGATCGCACTGTAAATGCAAACGACCCGCCAACAAATAACGGCCAAACGTTTATATTTTTACTTTAAGCGGCAACACTACTTTTTTCCGCTTCGGAACTGATTTTCTTTCCTTTTACTCGACATTGTAAATGGGCAACAAAGCAGAAGAGACACAAGTTATTCAATCAAAATTATTGCAATAAATGACAAGATGAAACAATAAAACACCGATCGTGGCGAGGGCGGCATTTAACAACGGACATAGCGGCACGTGAATTACGGCAGCGGTAGCTTTTAACAACGAACTTTAGGCTTAATAATAATAAGGTTTGTTTTACTTTGATATTAATTTCTCCATTTGGTTTGAATCGCTCTTTGTAAAAGCCGCCTTGGCAAGTGCTTGTTGCCGATACGTTAATAAAGGATACTAATCCTTCTAATATATGCTACCGATTGGATCCGCGAATAAAGACATTTTTAGCCACGAATATAGGAACTGTGTCGCAATTTTTTAACCCGCGAATAATGAGATTTTACTGAATTTTCAGTTAAAACATTGAGATAAATTCCAATTTTGTTAAGTGCTTCTTGTAGGAAAACCAGAGGGAAAACGCCCAGTTGGTAGATCAAGAATGAGTTGGGTGAATAATATTATCCAGGATTTTAGGGAAGAATGGCTACAGGGGATGATTGGAAAACATTATCTCAGGATAGGTATGTATGGAGAGTTTATGTCAGCGCTGCCATGAACCTATGGGTTCGATAGTTAGGTATAGGACCGATATTCATCCAACAGCATGAGGAATTTGGTTAGCTACAGTAAGTAGTGGCTCCAGTTTGAGAAAGCCAGCTATAATGAGTGGGAGATCCGATATGCTGATCACATGTCACGCCTGTTCTGGTTAGATCTCTGTGATTAGCAAATAATGAAATGATGCCAGCAGCTGGCTGGTAGCCTAAGGACCTTCTAGGCCTGTCACTTTGCGGAGTTTAGTTAATAGCACTCAGTTCAGCGGCATTTCTATGACCTGAATTCAGCCCTTAGTGGTCAGCTTTTCGGACTACTGTTTATGAGGTCCCGAGTTCGATTCCCGGTCAAACCATAGGAATTTTTCCTTAAAGGGAATCATTCCTGTAATTGCGCATGGTCTGGAATTTGGTTAAGAACTCTCCTGGCGCTTGATTATCATTTATCCCCATCATATCATCGAGGTAATGTAATTCCGCTTTCTAGTTTCCCCAACTTTAGATGTGGATTACAATTTAAGTAAATGCCAGAAAAGAACACCCGGATCATTGAATAAAAAAGTTACTTTTGGCTTTTTAAATAAAAAAGACTCCAATAAATTTCAAATATTTACTATATGACACAGCGGAACATTGATCTGCTTCGTCTGTGGATGATTTGCAAAATAATGCCGTGTCATCCCGCGTACACTCGCTTCGTATCAGTCTGTGGCACGAGGAGTGCAGTGCACTCTACTAAGTATGCTGGGTATATGCTTCATTTGTTATTTGTTCCTGACAATTCATGGTTAGTGCGACGCAGAAACAGTGCTACTTTGACTGGAGGTAAACGTTCCGCCGTTGTCGTATTAGTTATTTATGTGATTTGATGTAAATATCAGATAGAATAAATTCAGTCAGATTGGTCGGCACTGTATTAAAACTCTCGAATACGAGTTCTAAACGCTACCGTCTCTGAAGATGGTAGGCTTTGAAAGAAAATGATTGGCGAAAAGAATGTGACAGGCGAGTTTTCAAGAAACATATTTTTGTTTTTACGTAATTTATTTATATGCTAATATCTTTCGCATTTGGCGCCTACTACAGTAGACTCCACTGTTTCACAACTGCCATTATGCGATATTCTACTTAAACTGGCTACTTTAGTGAAATTAATGAATCTTCAGTCTTCTGGGGCAGTTAAGCATTTGAGTTCTGTTATCATAGCAACGCTTTCAAACTTAATAACAACCAATCACTCTGTGATATCTCCTAACCCTACTGCCCACGCAAATTATTTTAAAATGTTGCAAGTTCTCCAGAACACAAACACGCGGTTCTGATTAAAATTTTATAATGAATTGAATATTATTAAACAATTAACTATTAATAATAACTACGACCCTAAAATTATAGAATATTTAATTAAGAAAGTTCATTACAAAAAAGCAATTAACAGAGTTCTTCCTTTATCCAAAGAAATAAAGTAATATGCCGTAATGTCATACATAGGCCCACTTTCAAATAAAATATCTAAACACTTTAAAAAGTTGAACATTAATGTGGCATTTAAAACTAATGAAACTTTACAAAATATAATAAAAAAAACCAAAATAAAAAAAATTAAAATTATCAGGTGTATATAAAATGAAGTGTGGCACATGTGACAATGTCTATATAGGACAAACTGGTAGACATTTTATCTCTCGGATAAAAGAACACATGGGAGGATATAATAGAAATTTAGAATATTCAAAATATGCTAACCGCCTATTCCAATTTAATCATTGTTTCGATCCAAATTTTGAAATTTTACATGTTTGTGATAAGGGTAAGAAGTTGGACCTTTTGGAGGCTGTAGAAATTAATAAATTGAAATGTTGTAATAAACTCTTAAGTTCTCAACTTGATTTGAATGAATCCCCTTTGTTAAATTTAAAAATTTGAATAAATATTGTTGTATTGTTGCTTAGATCAGTTGATATGTACTATAATAACACAATTCATAATTTGTTAACATATCTGAAGAAGGTACAGTGTACCGAAACAGCTGTCATGAATTATATCTTAATAAATATGAAAATCGAATAAAAGTAAGTTTTATTTTTTATTTAATTAACAAATTTTATTCATTGTGATTGAATTTCATTCTTGATGTAAATATTATTATTTAGTATTATATAAATATTATTATTAGTGAGAGTCTCTGTTATAAATTGTTAGAGATTATTATATTTCTACTCTTCATGGCGACATATTACCACTTCTGAATTATACATTCTAGCAAGTTGTTGCTCCCCCACTGTTACTGTCATCATTGTATGGGCGCCAAAACTGTTTTCGTCCTCCAGACTCTAGTTGTAGCTGTCAGAAGTCAAATGATCCGTTAATTTCACAGTAGTATTCCAGTGCAATCCTGCGCCGTGGCCGAGCTCTCAAGGCCCTGCATTAGCGAAGATCTGTGGGACACGATAAGTAGTGGATCCAGGTTAAAAAAAAAAGTCGTCTTGAGGACCCGACATCTAACCACATATCACATGTATAGACCTACTGACTGGATAACACTGAGCAACAAAAAATAAACTTTTTTTTTTGTCTCAGAAAGAAAAATGTGTGATTCTGATAGTATTTTTCTCCTGAATTCAAATATATCGGTTTTTCTCCATCACGCAAGGTTTCCGAGAGACAGCAATTTATAATTTCGAACACTTTAATATTTTCTACATTCGTAACTATACAATATTCGAACATTCGGACTCGCCTATAAAGTAAGAAATTACGATTTTCTGCTATATTTCGCCTGTGGAGCATCCCTCGTGTTGGACCAACAATAATCGGCCAGCATATTAGGATTCCATTTGCCTTGATATCTCTTTTCCATAGCTGAAGTCTCCTGATGAAATTGTTCCCCGTGCTCATCGCTCACTGCTCCAAGATTTTCGGGGAAGAAATCTAGGTTTATAAAAAAATAATTATTTAAATCCATTAATTGAAATTGAAATAAAAAAACTGTGGGTGATGGAGAAATTCCGAATACATATTTGAAAACACGATAAAAAAACTGCATTAAGTAACTATTGGTACTCATGAGACAAAAATCATGTTGGCCAGTGTAATAATCCTATGATTGACATAATATGTAAAAGTTGAGGGCCAGTATCCAAGGGAATAGGTAAGCTGCTGCGCTATGGAATTCTTTTTGTATAAATTATAGCCAACTAACTCACTGGCTCTACCGAACCTGTAGGTTCATGTTCGTGCGGACTTAACCTCTCCATACATCCCTATCCTGAGCTAATGTTTTCCGATCATCCCCTGTATAATCTACTTTCCTCAAATCATGGATAATGTAAATCTTCCACCTCATTCTTGGCCTACCAACTGGGCGTTTTCCTTCTGGTTTTTCCACAAGAAGTTTCCATGCATCTCTTTCATTCCCCATTCGTGCCACATGTCCTGCCCATATCAGTCTACGAGACTTAACTGTTCTTATTATATCTGGCTTCTTATACATATCATGTAGCTGATTATATGTAGTTTTCTCCATTCACCTGTTTGTTCATCTCTTTTTGGCCCAAACATTTTCCTAAGAACTTTATTATCAAATACTCGCAATCTTCTTTCCTCCCTTGAAGTAAGATACCATGTTTTGCATCCGTATAAAATAAATGGGAGAATAACTGTTTTCATATAAATGCTTTTTTTTTCATTCCATGGCGCGACAGGCCTAGAAGGCCCTTAGCCTATCAGCCGGCTGCTGGAATCACATCCACAGGTGTTAATCACAGAGGTAGATGATCATCTGGCCTGTATAGGGGTGACATGTGGTCAGCATGTCGAGTCCCCCCAGTCGTTATAGCTACCCAAATGCCTCACGATGCTGCTTGGGCACCGGTCCCATACTGACCGAAATACCATGAGAAAATTTCTTACCCCATGGAGACTTGAACTAGTGCAAGTCCCGTAGCTCTGCGCGAAGGCTTCCTGCCTTAACCACTCGCCTACAGCGCGGGACTCATATAAATGCCACTTATATTAATTTAAATTAATTATGAAAGTGTGATTAATAGTAATGAGATGATCAGGGCCGGTTGGTAGAATCCCCACCTTTCACTGCAGTGATCCGAGTTAGATTTCTAGGAGGATAGGGTATGTTAATTTCTATCTTGAGTAGGCTGTGTGTCCTTGCTTTGTGTTGTTTTCGGTTTATAAGTCCCATAGTAGTCGTCAGTCCTTTACAAAACAAAACAAAGTAAAGAGAGGGAATTGTAACTTAGTGGGTTTGTGGGATTTTCGAATTATTTCTTCAATTGTTTAATGGAAGGAATTCTGAGTGTGTGTTGGAAAAAAAGAAACGACTGTCTGGTGACAACTGAAGTGTTTGCTTTGTTAGTTTTATATGCTTAAATAAGATTTTAATAATACATAAAATGGGTAAAATAATAGTCTAATGTATATTGCATAGTGAATTCAGGGGCATGTAAAGATTGGAAAGCATGAAATTGCGTGTGCAGATACAAAAGATATTCCTAATCAGATGTAACAGAAGCTTCAAGCTGCACTTTATTTTTAAGAGATAAAGATCAGTTTCATCCTCCCACTAAAGTCATTAAAAAGTTCATGAAATGCACATTTCAATGCAGTCCCATCTTTGAACTATCTTACAAATAAACTGTTATAAGCACTTCAGCATTTCCTGTGAGAAATGCCAAAGGTCTGGAAGCTCCTTAGCCTATCAGCCGGCTGGTGTTCTCACTTCCACGCGTTAATCATAGATGTGGACATCATGTAGCCACTACAGGGGTGACATGTGTTCAACATGTCCGATTCTCCAGCCGTTATAGTTGGTTTTCTTAACCAGTAGCCGCTACTTATTGTAGCTATCCAAATTATTCACGATGCTGATTGGGTACCGGTCCCATACTGGCCGAAAGCCTATGAGAAAATGTCTTCCCCACGGGAGTACCAATGGAAGTTCCGTAGCTTTGTACCAAGGCATCATGAACGGGCTTATTGCGAGGAAGAAAAAAAGTATTCTTCTCTTAAGAATCAACACTACATTTCAAAGTCTAATCTTGTTCCAAAGGACCCAAATTCATTACATTACTAGCTAATACCCGGCGTGCGCTGATACGCCTAAATAAATGCAAATTAATATGCTTTTATGTTTAGTTTTATAAGTAAAAGGAAGAATAATTATAAATTTCTATTTTTTTAGATACCCCGTGCTGTTTATCCGGCGTTGTCCAGGAATTTACTCATCCCGAACTTCTTGGCATAAATAAGCTGAAAGGCAAAACTTAATATATACCTACTTCTTATGGTTAGTTGAATAAGTAAAATGAAAAATAATTATAAATGTGTATCGTAATTATTTTAGAAATACATTATGTAATAAAAATGGACAGCTAATGACAAATGAGGGAAATTTTGAGGAAGTGGTTGAATTCAAATACCTAGGAACAATAATCACAAATAGAAATGAGATACACAAAGAAATTAAACATAGGCTCAATTCTGGAAATGCGTGCTATTATGCATTGCAGAGACTTTTGATGTCCCAACTCCTTTCAAAAAACGTTAAACTGAAAATATATAAAACTATTATTCTACCAGTTATATGGACTCTTACTTTAAGGGAGAAAAGGAGATAAAGAGTATTTGAGAATAAAGTAGGGCCTACTTAGGACAATTTTTGGACCAAAGAGAGATGAACAGACAGGTGAATGGAGAAGACTTACATAACAATGAACTACATGGTCTCTATAGGAAGCCAGATATAATAAGAACAGTTAAGTCTCGTAGACTGCGATGGGCAGGACATGTGGCGCGTATGGGGAATGAAAGATGTGCATGGAAGCTTCTTGTAGGAAAGCCAGAGGGAAAACGCCCAGTTGGTAAACCAAGAATGAGGAGGTAGAATAACATTAACTATGATTTGAGGGAAGTAGATTATACAGGGAATGATTGGAAAACTTTAGCTCAGGATAGGGATGTAAGGAGAGCTTATGTCCGCGCGACCATGAACCTACGGGCTCGATAGTGTCAGTGAGTAAGTAAGTATATCGTAATAATTTAAAATTCCCGTGCTAATTACCCGGTGTTCCCAGGAATCTACTTATCTCGATCTTCAAATAAAAGAGCTAAAAACAAAATTCGTTATTGTGATTTATCCGTAAGAGAATACCCGCCATGTGCTACTATGCTTGCACAGGAATCTACGTACTTGTCTCGATCTTCTTGGCGTCAATGGAAGACAAAAATTGTTATTCTGAGTTATCCGTAAGAGATAACATATGCTGCCACGGACTTTTTTTGTAGAGCTTTTTGATATTCAATTTTGTGTATATTAATTTTGTGTATTTGTTATGGTTTAGGCAGCGTAAGCCATTTAAGTTCCAAAGAGCTACTTTTTTCACGTTTTCCACTATAAAGGGCTATTTTTAAGGGTGTAGGAGTTGAGTATCACAACTCTCTTATAGCCTATGTTCATCCCGGGAATCTCCTGAACATTTTGCAAAAAGCCCTATCACAATCGGATCAACGTATAAAGTACAAACAAACAAACAAACAAACGATTTTTATATATTAGATATATTAGTTCAGTAAATATCAGTAAAACTAAATATATGGTCACACGTAGAAATACATTATATAATGGAAATGGACAGCTAATGACAAATGAGGGAAATGTTGAGGAATTGGCTGAATTCAAATACCTAGGAACAATAATCACAAATAGGAATAAGATGCACAAAGAAATTAAACATAGGCTCAATTCTGGAAATGCATGCTATTATGCATTGCAGAGACTTCTGATGTCCCAACTCCTTTCAAAAAACGTTAAGCTGAAAATATATAAAACTATTATTCTACCAGTTATATTATATGGGTGCGAAACATGGACTCTTACTTTAAGGGAGGAAAGGAGATTACGAGTATTTGAGAATAAAGTTCTTAGGAAAATTTTTGGACCAAAGAGAGATGAACAGACAGGTGAATGGAGAAGACTACATAACAATGAACTACATGGTCTTTATAGGAAGCCAGATATAATAAGAACAGTTAAGTCCCGTAGACTGCGATGGGCAGGACATGTTGCGCGTATGGGGAATGAAAGACGTGCATGGAAACTTCTTGTAGGAAAGCCAGAAGGAAAACGCCCAGTTGGTAGACCAAGAATGAGGTGGGAGAACAACATTAACTATGATTTGAGGGAAGTAGATTATACAGGGAATGATTGGAAAACATTAGCACAGGATAGGGATGTATGGAGGGCTTATGTCCGTGCGGCCATGAACCTACGGGTTCGATAGTGCCAGTGAGTGAGTAAGTAAGTAAGTTCGTTGATACGGAAACTACAGTTGATTTTACTTTATCATTCGTGCGTACACTTAGAGACGTATATACAGTTATAGATGACTACACCTCTTTCGAGCTAAGTTCCAGTTGCAATGTAAACAAACCACTTGTATGTCTGCATTTTTACTTACAGGCGTGAAAGAAAATGTAGTTCGCTCTCTAACCCTCCAAAGAAAGCGAGTAAAAATAATAAGACTATTTTTTTAATGTCCCAGTTTGTCCTTTTGGACATTTCTGGCATTCTCTCCTGACAATGACGTAATTGTAACCCACTTCTGAGATTGGGGCGCCTGGATGGTGGGGTTATGTTGCCCCGATGATATGAATGATGGTGATGATGAGGTAATGGTGCACCAGGAGAGTCCTGTATCCTAAGCTTAATCTAAGATGGATATGATAATGATGATTGCGATGGCTATATGATGTTTGGGGACCGTTTGGGCCTTAAAGTTTCCTGACATTTGTCTTACAGGTGAGGAAAAACCCCAATAAAACCTCACCCAGGAAACTGTCCCGACCGGGGATGGAACTCGGGCCCCGCTGCATGACAAGGTAGCATGCTACCTCGAGACCACAGCGGTGGACATAAGAATATTTATTATCTAGCACATGTTCATATAAGTTATAAGGGAGAATCTTAAAATATACATTTACAATTTTAGTAAATTAAATAAGCAATTCATTGTTTAATTTGTACGCATGCCCAATGCAGAATACATTAAATTTCAATTGTTCTAAATGGCTGCTTCTCCTATACAATTTTAAAGCATCAAAAAGGAAAACCTTTGAAAATCGGAGAGAAGCAACTTATTTTGTATATTTTCAAACAGTTTAGTGAAAAATATCCTACATTTGTCATTAGCATGTGATGAAAATAAGAGCAGAATTTATGGACGAGTCAGAATAGAACAAACATTCTGCAAAAATTGTAAATAAAGGATATCTATAAATAGAGAAAATATAAACTTTGATTAACTAAGGAGTAAGCCCATATATAATTTTTGTAATAAAGAAGTAAGAAATGAAGGAATTTGCTAATTATCTTCTTCTTCTTCTTCTTCACCACTTTACGGGCTAGGCAAATTGCGTGTTCCGCCTCACAGTTATTCTGTCCATCTTTTCACTGGCCTTCCTACATTCCTTGAACCTCTTGGCTTGAAATTAAATATTGCTTTCGGTAATCTTGTTACATTCATTCTTTCTACATGTCTAAACCATTTTTCTCTATACTCTTTGATTTTATCATGCAATGGATATATTTTAGCTCTGTTCTTATATCTTCATTCTTTATCCGATCCATTTTTGTGCAGCCTTTTGTTCTTCTAAGGAAGTTCATTTTTACGCTTTGTATTCTACTTTGTAACTTTTTTGGTAAACTTTCGCTCCCATAAAATAATGCAGGAACTGCCAAGTTTTATAAAACTTCAATCTAGTATCCCTACTTGTTTTGTTCTTTAATGTTCTATGTACACATTTGAAATCTTGACAGTTTCACATTTACGTCTCTTTCAGTTTTTGTGTTTATAGTAAAATTACAACCCAAATATTTAAAATGTGTTACTTGTTCCCGAGGTTTGTGTCTGTTATGATTTTTGATCTTATATGTTCACTTCCATAAAATGCCATTATTTTCGTTTTTTCTTTTGATATTTTAAAATTATTTTCTTGGCTTAACTGATTTAATTCATGTAAGGAGTACTGCAAATTATTTTCATTTTCTTGAATAATAACCACATCGCCAGCATACATTAAGACGTTTAATGTTTTAAAACGTGCATTCTTATACCTACATTAACATTACTTTTCCAGTTTTTATTGGTGTCATTAATATATAGATTAAAAAAGTGTAGGTGATAAACTACACCCCTATTTATTAAAATTGGTTCGGTATTTGATGTGCCTATATTTATTATAATTTGAGATTTTATATATGAACTTTTTATAATATAAATTAATTTTGCGGGGTAGCCATGTATTTCCATAATTTTCCGTAACTTATCTCTATCCACACGATTGAATGTCATCTCAAAATCAACAAAAGAACATTTCCTAATTATTGGTACCATATTACCTTGTATTCAGTCTATAATTTCCCATAAAATACGATGTTGCCTCATAACAATATTTCTATCGATGATAGTCCCGTACATAATTTAGTCAGATGGCAGGTAACAGTAGTATCACAGCTCCCCCAATAGATGATGTCGGGGAAGTAATACCTCATGCAAGTTTGTTTACAGTACAACTGGAACTTAGCTGCTCTTGCTCAGGATTAGATCATAACCATAGTCTATTCACGAATTTAGGTCATTTTTGACCTCTTTCAGCTTCAATAGGAATATCATTCAGAAGTGTATTAGGTTGACGTCCTAAGTCTTCTTCCAACAGGTTGATAGCTTAACATCTGCTTGGGCATCCTGTAATCTTCCATGCGAAGAACATGCTGCTTTCATATTGACTTATAATCAGAAATTTCGTTTTCCAAAGCTTCCGCGTGGCATAAGATTTCTTCATTTTATTTAATTAAATAAAGATAAAACAAAGTTTTATGTGATTTTCATATTTATTAAAATATAAATTAGTTACAGCTGTTTCGGTACTTTGTACCTTCTTCAGACATGATAAATTAATGAATTTTGTTATTATAGTACGTAACAACTTCAACTATGCAACAATTTTTTACAAACTCTATTATACATTTTAAAAAGGCGATTCATTCAAATCTAGTTGGGAATTTAACAGCTTATTACCACTTTTCAATATATTTATCTCTACAACTTCTGAAAGGCCCAACTTATTTCCTATGTCACAAACATGTAAAACTTTAAAATTTGAATAAAAACAATGATCATATTGGAGTAGGTGGTTAGCATACTTTGAATTATCTAAATTTCTGTTATATGGTCTCATATGTTCCTTTATACGAGAAATAAAAGGTCTGCCAGTTTTTCCTATATAAACATTGTCACATGTATGTCTAGCATTGTGTTAAATATGAAATCGGTACCTGGTAATTCAGTCGTCCTTAACTAAGACTTTTTTTGTTGTTGTATTTTTAAAACCTGGTTGAGTGTCAGACAAGGCCTTAAAGCCTTAACTCTGCCAGGTAAAATAAAGCAATTATTATTAAATTAGTCCACCGCTGTGGTCTCGAGGTAGCGTGCTGCCTTGTCACGCAGCGGGTCCGGGTTCGATCCCCGGTCGGGGCAGTTTTTCTGGGTGAGGTTTTTATCGGGGTTTTTCCTCACCTGTAAGACAAATGTCAGGAAAACTTTAAGGCCCAAACGGTCCCCGAAATCATATGGCCATCATCCTTATCATTATCATCCTTACCATTATCATTATCATCCTTCACCGGTGTGGAAAGCAACGGGAAGCTACCACACCTATACAATTCCCTAGTAAAGCTGCAAGCATAGCATGAAAATGCTATGATTGCAGTGAAGGACCTGCCTTCGGGCAGAATTACTATGGATGGATTATTAAATTAGTTGAGGACGACTGACTTACCAGTAAGGCCAACCAATTTTATATTTAACATCTTGTTACATAACCTCAACTGTGCTTTAATGTGATTCTTAAAAGTGTTGATAGTATCGTGTATCCAGCAGTCACATGTACAAAATTATTAATACAAAATAAAACGGGATAATTTAAAAATAACAATGTTATAATTGCGTAATAAAACTTAGTATCTCACATTAAAATTTAGTAAATGATAATATCTATACTGTTAATTATCACGCCAATATGATTTGTAAAAGGAGAGAAGGAAGAACTAAACTTAGTTGGATTTATTACATAAATTAGTCATGTGTGAGAAAACTCGGTTTTAAGAGTTGATGATGAAGGAAGCCGAGGATCGACCCGGGCCCCCGCTGCTACTAATTATCATCATCATGAACAAATCCGTTTTAGGCCATGTGGCCTGTGACGGTAAAACTAACGAAGAAGGTCCTCCGATGTTTTGGTCTTTCTTGGTCCCTATGTCTAGTTGGAGTATATTGGAACGCCAATTTTGGAAGTCTATTTCTTTCCATTCTTCTCAGATGAGTTTTCCATTCTTGTTGGTAACTTTCTATATCTACATCTAAACTTGGTACTCCAAGTTTTTCTCTGATAATAGTGTTCCTTCGGTAATCCATTCCATTAATTCCTAACGGTGAACGTAAGAAGCGCATTTGGCTTACTCTAAGTTTATGATAATTTCTTTTATTTAAAATGAAAATTTTGCTTCCGTATTTTAGAGCGGCTTTTGGTATCATGTGCTACCTAGTGGGATTAATTTAGTTACGCGATTAATTTAGTCAACGAGCGATATGGGGTCAGCATATCGCTTCAGTGTCTCGCGCCGTAGCCGAGTGGTTAAGGCAGGAAGCCTTGGCAAAGAACTACGGGACTTGCGCTGGTTCAAGTCTCCATGGTGGAAGAAATTTTCTCATGGTATTTCGGCCAGTATGGGACCGGTGCCCACCCAGCATCGTGAGGCATTTGGGTAGCTACAATAAGTAGCGGCTCCAGGTTGAGAAAACCAGCTATAACGGCTGGGGGACTCGACATGCTGAACACATGTCACCCCTACACTGCCTGATGATCACTGCCTCTGTGAATGACACATGTGGATGAGTGACCAGCAGCCGGATAGTAGGCTAAGGACCTTCTAGGCCTGTCGCGCCAGGAAAAAACATATCGCCTCAGTGAGACATTAAGGGCCACATGCAAATACATTAGTATCTACCCAAATTACTTCCAATCACTGGTGAGCTGACTTTCCGTGAGCAACTGCAAAGATCGAATTAGCGACCCACTAACTGGTCATGCATGAGAGTCGTCGTTTTCGTAATATTGGCAAGAAATTACCCAGCATTCTCAGCGATAAAACCACTTCCGTTATTTTCGTCTGCTAGAGGAACGCATTTACGCTTGCGTCCCGCAAATAATACCGTATACGACGACGTCTGCGTCGCGCGATATTACGCCGATTCTCCTGTTCTTCCAGTTGAATTCTTTGGTAGACTCTATCAAGTTCTTCTTCTCCGCGTATACCGAAAACATGATCGAAGTCTTCAAGGTCCGACATCTTGGATAAAGCAGCAAGGTACGCGGCAAGGTTTGAAACTTCATCGGTTACCATTGGTTCCCATCGCGTTGCTCACGATTTGTTCTCTGCAAAGTCACCTCGCCAGGTAGCTTAGGAATTTCGACAATTATTATCGCATGAACAGATTTTTGAGTACGCAAAAACGTATTTGGATGCAACTTTCTCAGCAGAGAACGACTTTTACGGTCTAATGCGTTCATAGATACGACCCTTAGTGGGTAACTAAGATATTACTTGGATGGGTAACAGTCAGTAAATTTTGCACAGAGGCCTCTTTAATCAGACTTACGGTTCTTTAACGAGCCTGAAAATGTTCTGATCCACGGCTTAAAGTCCTTCCCGAAGAACCTGTCCCTCGGATTTTTCCATCTTAAAAATCCATTGTTCCTCGCCGGGTTTGAACCCGCGTGCCTCGGAACTAGAGGAAACGAACATAATCAATAGCCCATTGCGACCAATTTTTTTAGATACCATTATCTTCTTCTTGTCTTGTAAGCCCATGTTTCCCTTAAAAGAGATTTAGGCACTCTCCCCCTACAGGGAAGAATTTGAACCACTCTAATTTAGTTACACTTGTTTTCGTGTAGATGTCATTGGAGTGGTCCGTGGTCAGCGTTCCGCCTCATACTGACATCTAGGAAACCAAACTAGTACTAGGATGGGAAAATTTGGTAAATTTTGCTTAGAGGCTTCTTCATTCAGGCTTAAGGTTCTTTTACGAGCCTGAAAATCTTCAGACTCGGGACCCACGGCTTAAAGTCTCTCCCGGAGGACTTGCTCCTTGGATTTTTCCATCCTAAAAAATCCATCGACCACGGCCGGGTTTGAACCCGCGACTTTCAGGACCAGAGGCAAGGCGCATAACCACTAGTCCACCGCGGCCGGCATAACTGAAGATCAGAAAAGTAGAAATTTTAATGTGGATTTGATCAAAAAAAAGATTTTAATAATATTTCTTACTTTATATTAGGTGGAATACATTTTCTTGCAGCATTTTAAATACAATTATTACAACGAAACGTAATATGTGAACAGCGTGAGCAGATTATAATATAAAGGATTAATGAGGATTAGTTTAGTAATGACTGCGGAAGGTGGTTGGCCAGTCAAATTCTTGGAAAAATTTAGTTGCGTTTCATGTTTGACAGCGAGATGTTCTTACCGCCTACATCCGGCTTCCTCACCTCCACACGGCAACAAATGACACATATTAGTGCCGCACCGGTGGCTCAGTGGTTACAAGTCTCTAGCAGATACTACTATAAAATGTATATTGAGTTAAGAGACAACATTTCAATGCGCTGTCTTAACACAAACTACGTACGTGTCGTGAGTGTTTCCATGACACCCATTGCACTTTTCATTTTTCGGGTTCAACAACAACAAAAATAATTGTATTTACATACATATTTTTAATGTTTACACATATTCCTGTGCCTAAAGTTTTATTTTAAAACTTTGGGCTTTTTAACATTGTTACGTTTTTTGTGACGAACAGGGAGCTGGCCTGATGCATCAACCCCCAACCTGGAGGACCAGATGATTTTCGGTCAAAGTTTTCTTTCTCTAACCTTTATCAAACCAATGACGAACTGCAAGGCAGCAGTATCTGTACCCTAGATAAGGGGTCCTCACAGGGTACTATCAGCCGAGCGTACTGAACCCTGGTTTTTAATGAGGTTGTTACTCCTGCCCTCACCCTTTTCTAACATGGCTTGGGACAGGATTTGGCAGGTTTTTAATAATAATAATAATAATAATAATAATAATAATAATAATAATAATAATAACAATAATAACAATAATAACAATAATAACAATAACAACAATAACAATAACAATAATAACAACAATAACAACAATAATAATAACAATAACAATAATAACAATAATAATAATAACAATAATAATAATAATAACAATAACAATAACAATAATAACAATAATAATAATAATAACAATAATAATAATAGCTCCAGTGGATATTATGAAGTGGATTGATGAAGTCAAAAAGGACTTAAAATTGGCAGGAATTACTAAAGATATCCCAAACAGAGATATATTTAGAATTAAGGTGAATAAGTGGCAAGTTGACCAAGAGGACAAACCGAGGAAAAAAACTGGAACAACTTGGACAGATGATAGAAAACAAGCTTATAGCAAGAGAATGAAAGAAATTTGGGCTCAAAGGAAACGCCTCTAAGTACTTTGTGTAGTCCTACATGGGCTCATCCGCAATAAAAAAATATTATTATTATTATTATTATTATTGTTGTTATTATTATAATTACTGTTATAACTAACTGGCACGATTGAACCTGTAGGTTCATGGTCGCGCGGATATAAGCTCTCCATATATCCCTATCCTGAGTTAATGTTTTCCAATTATCCTCTGTATAATCGATTTCCCTCAAATCATTATTAATGTTATTCTCCCATCTCATTCTTGATCTCCCAACTAGACGCTTTTCTACAAGAAGCTTTCATCCCCCATTCGTGCCACATGTCCTGCTCATCGCAGTCTAAGAGACTTAACTAATAATAATAATAATAATAATAATAATAGTAATAATAATAATAATAATAATAATAATAATAACACACTCACTGGCACTATCGAACCCGTACGTAGGTTCATGGCCGCGCGGACAAACTCTCCATACATCCCTATCCCGAACTATTGCTTTCCAATCATTCGCTGTATGATCTACTTCCCTCAAATCATAGTTAATGTTATTCTCCCACCTCATTCTTGGTCTAACAACTGGTTTTCCTAGAAGGGGCTTCCATGCACGTCTTTCATTCAACATTCGTGCCACATGTCCAGCCCATCGCAGTCTACGAGACTTAACTGTTCTTAATAGGCCACTATCTGGCTTCCTATAAAGACCATGTAGTTCACTGTTATGTAGTCTTCTCCATTTACCTGTCTGTTCATCTCTTCTTCTTCTTCCTTTCAAGTATTAGGCCAAGGCCTGTTACGATCCTATAGAAAATTTTCCCTTATGGGAAATTCTCATATAAGACTTGAAAGCATCTTTGGTTCAATTAATAACTATATTCACTGCGCCAATTCAAAAATTGAAAGAGTAATTAACTATGGCGTAGAGCTACATACTGAGAAGATACTCGTATATAATTTCAAAATGCATTTTTAAAAAATCCTTTTTTTGATGTAGCCTATATGACCTCCTCTACAATTAAGCACTATTAAGTCATAACCAAATTTATTATAGATAGACGAAAATATTGGAAGGGTCATATAGAAAGAATGGAAGAAAACCGACTTGGAAAAAGAGCTAAAGAAGATAGACCAATGAACGGGAGAAGAACAAGAGGAAGACTAGCCAAGAAATGGATAGACTGTGAATGCACATCCAATAGGCTCTACATCTTCCTCCTAGGAACGATTTTGGAAATAAACAGGATGAAAATCCTACAAATTATGTTTAAGAAGAAGAAGGAGAAGAAGAAGTTTTCTTTTCAAACACACAACCTTACTATAAAAAATTAATGTTTATAGAGAATGAATGTATTTAGTTGACTGTTTATATAGTAGTGTGCTTTGTTCTGATACATAACTACTAAAAGAGCTATATATAAATATAACGTAGGTAGATACGATCTACATCCGCTGTGGCTGGAATTCATTCAGAAATACTGTGGCTCGGCTACCTTCTAATTGGACTTTAAGCATTAACCGGTGCTTGTATTATCTAGTGTCCATAATCCGTGTAATGGAATTATAATGACACGACAATGCAAGACTCAAGTGGCGGGGGGAAACCCCCCAATTTTGTAAGCAAAGTGCACACAGAAATAATTAAAATTCGAGTTTATTACAGTATGAGTATTTTACACAGTAAATTATCCATTATAAAACCGTGAAAATATGCTTATTACCGCATTCAAATTTCTTGTTTGTCACAGGAACTTGTAATTTATAGGATTGTTTTATGAATTATGGCAGGAATGTTAACGTGTCCTCAATTAGCTGTATTTTATTTATTTCGAGTGTAGTGTTTATTGCAAGAAGTACGTAAGAAGCAAAAAAAAGTATTTATATTGTATTTTATATTATATTTAATAATACAATTAATATTTTATATTATATTTAAAAATTATATTATAAAATAAATAAACTTAGGAGTCAGACAAGGTTGTGGCCTCTCCCCTCTACTTTTTAACATATATATGAATGCCATTGTAAAAGACTTTAGAGAAACAAAACATGGAAGTATCACTATCAACAGAAATTTAAAATTCGATATAATAATGTTTGCAGATGATCTTGTTTTACTAGCAACATCTGAAGATGATTTACAATGGTCAGTACATAATTTAAATTTGATAGCCCAGAAATATTCAATGGAAATATCTACCAATAAAACTAAAATAATGACCTTTTGTGGAAAATCCCCAATACCAAGCAAAATTTGTTTAAATAACAAAATTTTAGAGAGAGTTAATGAGTTTACTTATTTAGGATATAAACTCTCTTTTGTTGAAAATTTGGATTTACCAGAGAAAATTGTGAAAATCAACAAATCAATGGGAATCATTAATAGAGTTTTAAAACCTTCATTAGTGCAAAAATCAACTCGTATTCGTCTTTATCAAATAATGGCTCGACCAGTCCTATGTTATGGGAGTGAAGCGTGGAATATAAGGACGAGAGATGAAAGCAGACTAACAGCTTGTGAGATGAAAATTATGCGTCGAACAGCTGGCTACACCAAATGGAATCGAAATAAAAATGTAGAAATCCCTCAAGAACTTAATGTGTCACCAATACTGGACTACATCTCCAGATATCAGCTAAACTGGAAGGAACATGTCTCAAGAATGGCCAGATCCAGGATCCTCAAGGCAATAATGAACTACTGTCCAAATGGGAAACGGTCACTTGGTCGACCTATGAAAAGATGGCACGAAAACTGCTTTCTCAGGCCGTAACAGTTCTTCTAGGACTAATACCTGGCAGGATGATGATGATGATGATGATATTATAAAATACGTATTTTATATTAGCTGTACTTTATTTCGAGTGTAGTGCTTATTGCAAGAAGTACGCAAGAAGCAAAAAAGTATGTATATATGTATGTATATATATATATATATATATATATATATATAAATAACCAACCTCATGGGCTAGTGATCAGCATTTTTGACTACAGTTAATGAGGACTCGGGTTTGATTCCCGGTCAGACCAGAGTTCAGAAAAAACTTCTAAAACAAACCCAAAATACATCGCTGAACAATATCATCTAAAACTCCATAAACATTGTATATATTTAAACATTTTTCAAATATATAGAGTGTTGCAAAAAAAAAACACCTATAACGGAGGTGAGGTAGTATATTGAGATATGTTGATAAATTTTTAATAATAGGCCTATACCAATATCCGACAATGATTCATTCTCACACTATGACTAGTTAATTATGTCTCAACATCAGTGTTAGTTCGAAGGATTTGAAGACTCATTACTTGACAACACCTCGCAGGTGCGGAACCTATGATACGTGGCTTCGCAACGGAATGTGGCTACAACATGATGGAGTTCCAGCTCACTTTGAAGCCAATGTGAGGACACATTTGAATACCATGTATCCAGGTCGATGGATTGGCAGAGGGAGACCAGTCGCATGACCTCCGAGATCACCTGATCTTAACCCTCTCGACTACTTTTTGTGGAGCGACATGAAACAGTCTATTAGACTCCAGTAGAGTCATGTATGGATGTCATTGCCTGAATCCACGCTGCTGCAGAAATAATTCAAACGAGGTCAGACGTATTTGAACGTGTGCACCAATCACTACAACGCCGATGTACGCTCTGGAATGAGATGGGAGGTGCATATTTTGAAAACCTGATGTGACTGTGATAGTATTCTCATGTATTGAGTCTTGAAATCCAACTAACGGAACTCTTGAGTAGTTAGTTACTCATAGTGTGAAAACGCATCATTTCCGGACATAGGCACCTTCTTGAAGAAATGATCAACATTTCTCAATATACCATCTCACCTCCGTTGTCGGTGTTTTTTTGCAACACCCTGTAACCTAACAAACAGTGTTAAAATTATTTTAAAAACCATCAGGAATTTATGACACACTCCGTGTAAGATTTTAAAGAGTCTGTAAATAAGAATTAATAAAATCAGTCTTCTTTCCGATAATTATATAGGCTACCAATTTACTTTAAACTAGCTGAACTCTCAACTTTAAGTCCAGCAACGCGTAACTTTAATAAAACTCCACCATCTCGGTGATGACATCTAAATTGAATTCTGGTGAACTCAGGCCTATAGCATCATACAAAATGTAAACATACTCAGAAAAAAACAAAGGATAAAAATATCAGAAAACCTTTCTCCTTAATGGAGTTTTAAAAATACTTAGTTCTAAAACTTTCTCATACTTTTACTTCGATCTAGAAGACATACACATATATGGTATTCTATGGTCTTAATCCTTTTTTACCATAAATCTTATGTCTGCCATTTTCCAAAGATTTCTTTTTAAAGGAGAGAGGCGAGCCTTCGTCAGGGAAGAAGCTATATCGCGCATATTCCATCCGCAAAGAAGATGCAAAAACATTGAAAAGAGGGAGTGCATATATGAAGAGAAGAAGGTTCATGCGCTGTGAATGGTCCAATGCCATTCGTAATCCTTTAGAAAAGGCGCCTAGTGCGCACCCCCCTAAAATCTCTCTCTCTCGCGGGGAGGAAATCTCTCTCTCTCTAAAAAAAAGTTTTAAAATCATCTTATTGGTTGGGAGGGCTTGGAGTCCCCAATAAAAAATAGCAATAGCAGAGGGGAAGCGAGACGCCCATGAAGGCATACGATATGACGACCGGCCAGCCTCTGTATTGATTTTAATGACAACCCAACGACGCGGAGCTGCACCGAGACGTTCCTTTCTGTTTTCGCCAGTGGCCAGTAAATCTCTGACAACTAATCTAGACATAGGTCATAATATGAACTTCATCCTAACGTGAGGGTTTTACATGAGGATATATTCCTACTCCTTAATCTGGAAATTAGAGTTCCATTTCCGACTCGATTTTAATGGGCTTTAAAATTAATACCAATAGGTACAATCCAGTTCTGTTAACTGTAGCCGGCTTGTGCGTGGCAGAAGGGAACATTGCCGAGTGGGGGAGGGAACTAGTAGCCAAGCAAAAAGCATTTTCTTAATAATAATAATAATAATAATAATAATAATAATAATAAAATTAATTGTTATAAAAACAGTGCTATCCTGTAATGAACACTCTACACTTACTAGACAACAAAATTGTTCACTAACACAGAACTAGTAAATAAGAAAACTCAACGTGTAGTAGTTATTATGTTTTCTAAATTGAGAATAGTTGCTGGCAGTACCTGCAATTCGCATTCCCCTATTACCGCACCAAACACCAATGACCCCTCAAACGCGGCTAAAGAAACCAGAATTTAACTGTACCGCCATCCTTTACAGGGACTCTTGTCGTCCAAACTCCTCTCAAAAAACAAACTGAAAATATATAAAATTGTTATTTTCCCTGTTATATTATATGGATGCGAAATATAGGTTCTTACTTTAAAGGAGGAGAATAGATTATGAGTATTTGAGAATAAAGTTCTTAGGATTTTTTTTGACCAAAGATATTTAAACTGACAGGCGAATGGAGAAGACCACATAACAGTGAGCTACGTGAACTTTATAGGAACCAGATATAATAAGAACAGTTAAGTCTCGTAGGTTATCGATGGGCAGGGCATGTGGGAATGGAAGAGGGAAGCTTCTTGTAGGAAAAGGCTAAATTAATAAAGCAAGAATGTGGCGAGAGAATAACATTAACAATGATTTGAGATAATTGTTTTGATTAACAATGATTTGAGATGATTGTAAAACATTAGCTCAGGATAGGAATGTATAGAGAGCTTATATCTGTGCGGCCATTAATCTAGGGACCCCATAGTGCCAGTGAGTTAGATACCGTCTTCCTCAACTTAGTGAAGTTTAAAAAAATCGTAGGCCTTTCGGAACTAGTACCATCATCAGCAGAAAGTTGTTAAGCTACTATCTATTGCTTGAGATAATTCTGTATAGAGAATTGTTAGATGAGTGTGTTCCCGTTTTAAATCACTTTTTGTGTTAATAACAGCTTAATATACTCTTAATATTTCTTCTGTCCCGTGTCCTCTGACGGAAAATCTGTGGTCTGTTGTCAGAAGATTTACCTAGAACTAACTCACTATCACTATCGAGCCCTAGGTTCATGGCAGCGTGAACATAATCCCTCTATACATCCATATCCTGAGCAAATGTTTTCAAATCATCCCCTGTATAATCTATTCCTTCAATTCATGGTTGATGTTATTCTCCCATCTCATTCTTGGTCTACCAACTGGGCGTTTTCCCTCTAGTTTTTCTACAAGAAGTTTCCATGACACTCTTTAATTCCTCATACGTGCCACATGTCCTGCCCATCACAGTCTGCGAAACTTAACTGTTCTTATATTATCTGGCTTCCTATAAAGACCATGTAGCTCACTGTTATAAAATCTTCTCCATTCGCCTGTCTGTTCATCTATCTTTGGTCCAAACATTTTCCTAAGAACTTTATTTTCAAATATTCGTAATCTTTTCTCCTCCCTTAAAGTATGAGTCCATGTTTTGTATCCATATAATAGGACGGGCAGAATAACAGTTTTATAAATTTTCAGTTTAACTTTTTTGAGAGAAGTTGGGATGACAAGAGTCCCTGTAATTCACAGAAGCATGCATTTGAGCCTGTGATTAATTTGCTTGTGCATTCATCCCTATTTGTAATATTATTGTTCCTAGGTAATTGAATTCAGCCACTTCTTCAAAATTTCCTTCATGTCAATAACTGTCCATTTCCAATATATAACATATTTATATGTGTGACCATGTATTTAGTTTTATTGATGTTTACTTCCAGTCCCAAATTTTTAGTTTTACTCAATAGAATGTGCGTGTTAGCCCTTAGTATACCTGCCATTTTTAAATTACATATCGAACCTCTCTTAACACAACATTTGCTCTAATTCATAAGAAACGCTGTTCAATTGGTAATTATTATATTCCCTTCCAGACTTATTTCGTGACACAAGAAAATATTCAGTCTTCTGTCATATGTGTTGTAAATATCTCTGAATTTTTATTCTATTATTCTTATCCTTTTACGGTTTAATAAAAAATAGGGCATTATATGATTTAATGAATGTTATTTATATTTATTTTAGTAAATTGATATATTAATAAAGTGTATAAGAATACTGTCAATTTAGGACATATAAGGGGATTCTATCCCCAGAGTCCAGCTACATTAGTGGGCACGTTAGGGTGAGAAATGACAAGTTAGTGTTACTTTGAGCAAGTTAGGGTGAGAAAATGGGGAATTAGTATACCAAATTAGTTTAGCGTACATCTGATTCTTAGCGAGTTTTTGTGATCAGTTGGCTACAATGTCAGATCAGTGATTAATACACATTTTAAATTGTAAATATGGTGATATTAGGTTACTTTAAGCTCAACTTCTCACTTTATTATAAGGCATTTTTCACATTTTTGGGAAAAAAATCGACATATAGACCTATATTTATCATAAGTAATGCCACGAGTGATTTCCAAATTATCGATAAATTCACGACTCATGAAATGAGGAGTGAATTTATCTAGAGAATTTGGAAATCAAGAGTGGCATTTGTTAGGACTATTTAACGAATAAAATTAAACTCACAAATCATTGTTTAACCATAGTTATTTTAAACTATTTATATATTTAATGTAAACGGCGATGTTTGAAAACAAGTCAGAAATGTGAGGTTATGTTCATTCACTGCTGCTTGATCATATTATTCATTGCCAAATAAGATCGCAATATTGTAAGAGTGCACCCAAATGGAGAAATAAAGAAACACATCAAACTATATATCATAATCAACATTACGGGTTATTCATTTATTTTTAGTAAACAACTCAGTAAAATCAAGGACTCTTTTCATTATTTGCTATAGCCTATTCAATGTATTTGTTGAAAAAAAATAATGCTTTGACCTGTTCAGAACATTGAAAAGGAGGAGCTTTCTTTATCACAAAAGCAGGAGCTCATAAAGAGAAATCGATAAAGAGCGAGGTGAAATAAGACTGTCAGTGGTTGTAAAACAACATTCATTGAAACTTGATTGGTCATTGACTAGCATTTGTGGCAAGAGTTAAATAGTCTCAGGTAAGTATTCACAGATTACAACAGTAAATTGAGTTTTTCCGTTTTTTATTTGAATTTATGATGGTGGTATGGAATCCTTCATTACTATTTTTAATATAAATTCCTAGTCATATGTTGTGAGGGTAAGAGCTAAGGAAGTATATATTATGTGTATTATATTGGGGTGTTTGTTATTGCCATTGGTAGCCAAGTAATTTGCAGAGCACTGTGCCAAGAGACATGCAGTTTATGTGTACTCTTGCCAATTATTGCAGTTTTTCAACTGGAACGTTTGAAAGTTCAAACAATTTACACACACATTTCTTTATGCTGTAGCATTCTTGATAATGCAGGTATTGAAATTGATTTGTTATCTGAATTGAAATATAATTTGGATTATATTATTGACCTAGCTTCAAATGCTGATATATGATTTTGAATATAGTGGCGTTTGATACTTCCTTTTTGGATCAAATTGTGTAATCGATTAGAATAAGTAAAGAAAATATTTTTTTTATACATAACTCCGTCATTTTGATGTCATCTGAAGTTCAAAGTGACATCTTTGACCACGCCTTACTACAGGATAGTAATAATAATAATAATAATAATAAATAATAATAATAATAATAATAATAATAATAATAATAATAATAATAATTTTTATTATTCCGGCTTTTACAATGAATGTACATTTTTTTCCGGTACCCATGTTCACAGTTAACTACACATTTGTTTCAACACATTTTTCCATTCCTGTCTGTTCATCCATATATCTTCTTCTATTTCCCATTCCCTCTTAGCTTCATTGATTCCCTGAATCCACGTAATAGTTGGTCTACCCTTCTTTTTCCTTCCCTGTGGTTCCCAATCCATGATTATCTTAGGTAGTCTTCCTTCTTCCACTCTTCTAATGTGTCCGTACCAATAATAATAATAATAATAATAATAATAATAATAATAATATTAATGCTTTATTTTAGCTGGCAGAGTTAAGGCCATAAGGCCTTCTCTTCCACTCAACCAGCGAATAGTAGAATTATACAAAAATTGCATATTTATTACAATTTTAAGATATTATTAAAATACAGACTAAACAAAATACAATTATGATGTGATCTAATACTAGCTAATACTAACAAAACATGGAATATAATAAAATTAAAATTATATAAAATAAAGTAAGTAGCTTCCTAGATGATTATTTATAGAATGCTGTATATAGTTGTTATACAGTTAATGTTTTCATTGTGTCGAATTTAAGATGTCAGTTAATCTGTATTTAAATAATGACAGTGATTGACAGTCCCTGACTTGACTGGGAAGTGAGTTCCATGCTCTAGTCATAGATATTGTGTAAGATTCAGAGTACAGACATGTCCTGTGCTGTGGTATCAAAAGTAAAGAAGAGTCTTGTGATCTTGTGATAGTATAGAAAGATATAATCTCTTCCTTGTTCGTCTGCGTGTTGGAAGTGCAAACATGTGAACTTATATATCATATACAGAATAAAAAAAAAGACAATATATTTATTTCTCTGTTTTATATAATTAGACGTTTCTGTTATATTCTATTACTGTTGGTTGCAGACTTTAAATATCCACCGCTGAGGTCTCGTGATGGTGTCGCTACGTCCAACGCAGCAGGCCCGAGTTCGATCCCCGGTCGGGACAGGTTTCCTAATTGTTTTTTTTTTTCGGAATTTTTCCTCACCTATAAGACAAATGTGTCCCGTACCGTAGCCGAATGGAAAAGGCAAAATTTTTGACGCAGAGCTACGGGACTTGCACAGGGTAGGGTCTCCATGGAGGAAGATATTTTCTCCTGGAATTTCAGTCATTATGAGACCGGTACCCACCCAGCATCGTGAGGAATTTGGGTAGCTACAATAAGTAGCGACTCCAGGTTGAGAAGACCAGCTATAACGGCTAGGGACCACATGTCAACCCTACACTGACAGGATGATCGTCTACCTCTCTGAACAACACATGATCGAGGTCGCAATCTTTAATGTCGATATGAAGTTTCAATTAAAATCACGCTGATATCCCTAAGGTCCTTAATCAAAATAATTGGACCAATTAAACATAAATTAATGTTATCGAAAAGAAAAAGAGTTATTCTTAGGGATGTGAGGCCAGCAGACGGCTTGTAGGCCAAGGACCTTGTAGGTCTGTCGTGCGATGGAGATTATAAGACAGATTTAAGGAAACCTTCGTGTCCAAAAGTCCCCGAACATCATCTGGCTATAACAATGATTAATATATTGGCCATGTTAATATGAATGTGTGAGGGAATGGTGTATTTCATCTTAAATATCGGTGGAGGAGGCCCTCCATACCTTTGTATGATAAAAGAAGTATATGTGGGGTCCAAAGTACAAAATCCCTCTCCCGACAGTTGTGCCATTATAAGGCAGAGGCAGCGTGGAGCATATAAATGTACCTGTAGGGTGAGAGGTTAAACTATGACGGAGAAGACGAAGCGAAAAATAAGACTTCAAAAGTAAATAAACGAAAATAATTTAGTTAAGATCTGATCACATATGTTTGCTTCATTTACTTCACCTTTGCAATTCAACTTTTAAAACCATATAAAATAGGATTGATTCTAGTAAATTCTCGTAAAGTATTATCGCTCTGAAAGAAAATTGATTTAGTGGATGTGACCACCCTTTCTCCACTTCCTGGGGCGCCAAATAATAATACCTGCTATCACATTACTGCTCCCCTTTACACATCCCACGCTAAAAGCGAATTTCCTACTTTTACTGCAATCCCAGCAAATAAGGTTGTAGAAGGTATTATATTTGAACTTTTTTATTATTTAGTTTTTAAAAAGTGCTTCCAGTTGGTGCTACCGCTCTAAAACCTCTACCTTTAGCTCAAGGCTATTTTTCTCCATCGCCCCAACCCACCCCTTCTTATAAAAACACGAAACCTTGGTCGTTACAACAAAAACAAGACCTTGAATCTTCAACAAAATACATAAAAACGTGGAAAAACCAGTTTTTAAGGGTAGTAGGCCCACAAAACAACCCTCTAAAAAGCTCATATAAAAAGAAGGTTCCTCCCTTCTTAGATTTTTTCAACAATTCTTGTATAAAATTCATCTGTAAAGGATGCAAAATTATTTACCCACATTCAGAAGTCTGAAAAAATTTCGCCTACCCTTACAGGAAGCCTTTCTCAAGGATCAACTTTCCCATGAATCTGGAATAAATTTTTTGTTCTATAGATTAACCCATATGTGCCACTACCTCACTTTTTTCGTCTTTATATAAAAAAATTCTCAGGAAGAAGGCAGTATTCATAGAAATGTGAGGGGAAGTTGAAAAAAAAAATGTAGGTCAATATTATTTCCACCTGAGATATACAACTAGGTCAAGATGCTTCCTAAAACACTGATGAATTTATACAATCATTTCCAAGTTTCGAGATATCGAAGTGAACCCTACTATTCGAGTCACGATTGTCGTGGAACATCTAAAGATAAAAACAAGAGAAATGCATTATTTGAAAGTATAAACAGTTACTAATCTAATTAGATCGAGGTTTCTGACTGGAATAACGATTCGCGTGAACCTAATCTGTCCTTGATTAAATCACTGATTTCTTTTAATGAAGATTAATTCTGCGGGCTAAAGAAGAAGGTAAAATAACTATATTCTTGAACCTAATATTGTTCAGTTGAGTGCTCATAGGCCTATAGTAAAATTATTTGTTCCATATACATCAGCGTTTTATAAATCTATTTATCAGATACGGCATCGATTTTCTAGAGAAAAAACAGGTAATTAGAATAATCAATCCAAAAGTATCTTTAATGGAGTAGGGGTGGAATAAAATCTAGTCGATGTTACTATTCAATCCTAGAGGATTATTGGACACCATTTGATGTAAAAATAATAAATATTTTTTTTTTACTATTGGGCAATAGCGAGGAGATACTAAAGGCCAACGCGTGCACACTATTGAGTAACACTAAGAAATTGGGATTCGAAGTAAATACCAATAACACTAAATGTATGGTCACACTTAGAAATACATTATATAATGGCAATGGACAGCTAATGACAAATGAGGGATATTTAGAGGAAGTGGCTGAATTCAAATATCTAGGAACAATAATCACAAATAGGAATGAGATAAACATAGAAATTAAACATAGGCTTAATTCTGGAAATGCATTACAGAGACTCTTGTTGTCCAACTCCTTTCAAAAAACGTTAAACTGAAAATATATAAAATTATTATACTGTCAGTTATATTATATGGACGCGAAACACGGACTCTAACTTTAAGGGAGGAAACGTGTTTACGAGTATTTGACACTAAAGTTCTTAGGAAATTTTTTGGACCAAAAAGAGATGAAGAGACAGGTGAATGGAGAATAATACATAAAACAGTGAACTACATGGTTTTATACTTACTTAATACTTAATACAGGCTTTCCACTTTACAGCAGTTTGCCCTTGATTCCTGCTTTCCAGAGATTCCTATCTTCCCATTGTCCTTCTTCCATATCCCTCTTCATCATGGCATCATATATTCCCTCATACCATTCTTCTACATCTCCCCCTCTTCCTTCTGCCTGGTACCATCCAATCTAACACATGTTTAGGCCACTGGTCTTCCGACATCCGTTGTACATGTTCATACCACTGTAAAGCTCTCTTTGTTATATCCTTTCGATAACAGATTCTTGTGCATCCATTTTCTTGTGTGATATATGTATTTCGAATATGTTGTAGCCTGGATATTCTCATACTTCTCCGTAATTCATCCATTTCTGTCTCCAAGATTCTTTTCTGCATCCTTCCATTTATTGTCCAGCTTCCAGACCCATATGTAAGTATACTTTCTATTATTGCATGTATAATCTCTTTTTTTGTTTTTCTGGTCAAATTTCTATTCCACAAAATACCATTCAGGGATCTAATCGCCTTCCTTGCACAATTTACTCTGTTAATAATATATTTTTTACAAGTATCAGATTTATCTATTATAGATCCAAGATATTTAAATTCTTCAACACGTTTAATTATCATCTTTATAGGAAGCCAGATATAATAAGAACAGTTAAGTCTCGTAGACTGCGATGGGCAGGACATGTGGCACGAATGGGGAATGAAATACGTGCATGGAAGCTTCTTATAGGAAAAAGCAGAGGGAAAACGCCCAGTTGGTAGACCAAGAATGAGGTGGGAGAATAACGAACTATGATTTGAGGGAAGTATATTATACAGGGGATGATTGGAAAACAGCTCAGGATAGGGATATATAGAGAGCTTATGTCCACGAAGCCATGAACCTACGGGTTTGATAGTGCCAGTGAGTTAATTAAAGTTAGTTTTAAGGATAGGTCTGCTTTAATAAAATAAGAGCTTATAATAAGTGAGTCTGTACCCTTGAAAATTTTATTACGTAACATCCGTCCGATCTTAAATACGTTTCATAACTAACTCACTGGTAATATCGAACCCGCAGGTTCATGGCCGCACGGACATACGCTCTCCACACATCGCTATCCTGAAATGTTTTCCAATCATCCCTGTATAATCTTCTTTCCTCAAATCATGGTTAATGTTATTCTCCCACCTTATTCTTGGCCTACCTACTCAAGCGTTTTCCCTCTGTTTTTCTACAAGAAGCTTCCATGCCCTCTTTCATTTCCCATTCGTGTCACATACCCTGTCCATCGCAGTCTACGAGACTTAACTGCTATTATATCTTCTTCTTCTTCTTCTTACCAGGAAGAAGGTTCGTTCCGGCTCCAAGTATTATAGCTGCTGTGTCCATAATTTTCGTGGGTGTCCCCGATCTCTTTTTTCCCCCTCTGGTTGATAGTTCAGAATTTTCCTAGACAATCTGTTGGTATCCATTCTGCAGACATGTTCATACCATTTTCTCCTACACTCTTCTATTTTATCTGTCAAACTGAATGTTTATATTTCTTTACGAATATCTTCACTTCGTTTTTTTTATCCATTAAAGTACCTATATCCTGCCACAAATCGTATATATTTCATTTCTGCTGCTTCTATTCTTTAACTGACTGTTTATTATTATATCTGGTTTCCTATAAAGGTCATGTATTAGCTCACTGTTATGTAGTCTTTTCCGTAAGTAAGTAATATTATATAACGTTAAATTAATGATTAAAATAATACATTTAATAAGAATTGTATCTTTACGGTTTATTGCTCTGCCTTTATAAATAAACATCGCGCTTCTTACAGTCACATGAACACAATGGTAGAGGTTTCCAGACTGTTTTTCTTGAGATAGAGAACCTCTGGTCGAAAATTCCAATTTCGAGCAAACGAGTCCTTGAATGGTTATAGTCCTACATATATAATGAAAATATTAAATTATTTATTATTAAATATTATTTATTATTATTATTATTAAAATATGTATTATTAAATATTATTTATTATTATTAAATAATACATTATTTAACCCTTAAATTGTCAATATATCCTGTAAAATACAATGGTTTAAATTATTAAATATTTTTAATAAAACCAATAGAAAACGAATGAGTAGAAACTACTTAAATTTGTATTGAATTATACAATGTACAGTAATAATTTATTACAGTTTCACATGATTTTGTTTTCACTGCGGTCCGAATCATTTCAATATATGGAACGAGAAAATAGTGTTTAGTCAATTTAAGGGTTAATGACCATGACTCTCAGAACTCACACATCCGAACATAAATTAAAATATCCGAAAACTCCTAGGACCATGGACAAATGAAAAGGATGCTGTCAGAAGCTAGCATAAGACAATACAGCGAATCACGTGGTTAGTGTGACGGAATTTCGCAATCTTAATTTCAGTTTTCTTTTCGCTACTACTCATTAAGTAGCTACTCAATCGTCGCATGCAGAGCTGTATCAGTTCCGGACTTTTCTTCTTTTACTTCTTCTTCTTCTTCTTCTTGGGGAAATAGCTCTTAAAGTTTTTGTTAGTGCCTCGTTCAGAATGATAGCCCATTCTGCTCAATCGTCAGCTCTTTTTGTACCTATTAGGAAATCGCTTAGATATGTTTCCACACAGAGAACTATTTGAATCTAAGCCACCCTCTAACGCTTCTCCCTTCAACGTTATCCTTGAAGACCCTCTTCACACTCTTTGTTCCTCCATTATTATTTAGTAACTTACCCACAGAAGTCTTCTAACTATGCACTATTGTGACTATTAACTCATGCACCAAATGGGAGTCAATGACCAATCACGTTTCAATGAATTTTGTTTACAACCAATGACAGTCGTGTTTCGCCTCGCTCTCTATCGAATTCTCTTTATCAGTCCCTGCTTTTGTGATAAAGAGAGCTCCTCCTTTTTAATATTCTGAACAGGTCAGAGTATTATTTTGCAATGACCGACTCTCTAACAAATACATTGGATATAGCAAATAAGTCCACCGCTGTGGGCTCGAGGTAGCGTACTGCCTTGTCATGCAGCGGGCTCGGAATTTGATTCTTGGCCGGGACAGGCTCCTGGGTGAGGTTTTTTCGGGGTTTTCCTCACCTGTAAGACAAATATCAGGAAGCTTAGGGCCCAACGGTCCTCGAAAATCATCCGGCCATCATTATCATCCTTATCATTATCATCATCATCCTTCGCCGGTGTGGAAAGTAACGGGAAGCTACCACACCTCTAATTCCCTAGTAAAGCTGCAAAGCATAGCATGAAAATGCTATGATTGCAGTGAAAGATCTGCCCTCGGGCAGAATTACTATGGATGGATAGCAAATAATGAACAGATTCCTTCGAACTACACATATGATAATTGCGTGTTCAGTAATTGCGTTTTTAACTAATGATTTTACTGAGTTGTTTACTAAAGAAATACATTAATAACCTATAATGTTGGTTATAAAATACAGTTTGATATGTTTAATTTTACCTCCACTAGAGTGTATTCTTACAACATTGCGATCCTATTTGGTAATAAGTAATATGATCAAGTTGCATTGAATAAACTAATGAAACATAACCACACATTTCTGATTTGTTTTCAAACATCGCCGTTTACATTAAATATATAAATATTTTAAAATAACTATATTTAAATAATGATTTGTGAGTGAAAAGCTTAATTTCATTCATAAATACTCCTAACAAATGCCACTCTTGATTTCTAAATCCTCTAGATAAATTCACTCGTCACTACGTATCTCGTGAATTTATCGATGATTTGGAAATCACTCATGACATTACATATGATAATGGAGGGAATCAAACACGGATCTGAGTTGCCAGTCAGATATGATAACCTTTACAACATAGCCTATAAATGTTCGACCTCAATCTCTGCATTTTTATAAGGGGGTTGAGGAGAACACATTTAGTAGTTAGTGTATGAAGCTCTTGTAGAAATTAAGGTAAAACCAAGTTGTCAAAGATTAAACTATCTGCTATATCCTAGAACAAAACACGCAAGGAGAGTTGAGATAATGAAGCAAAAATTAATTTATTGTTAAAACCAGGGCTGTTATTAAGTGAAAAGCCCCTCCTATTCAACCCTAAATCTAATAGTCCGAGGAGTAAGGCACTGCTATCAGTTGTCAGTTGTGTCGTTTCACTGGAAATACACCTGCATGTGGGTAGGAGGGGAACCGCCTTTTCACTCTAGTGAGCACTTGTTAACAGCCCTGGATTATACTATATTTAAGGGAGTTGTTAATCTGTAGTCATAACAGTAGGTATGAGTTTTAAGCAGGTTGAGAAAACCAGCTATAAAGGCTGAGAGACCTGACATGCTGACCACATGTCACACTTACATTGGCTGGATGATTGTCTAATTCTGTGATAAACACATGTAGATGTGACGTGAACAGCCGGCTGGTTGACCAAGGACCTTCTAGGTCTGTCATGCCTTGGAGTTTAGTTTTTAAGTTCGATGAGTTATTTTTTAATATCATATTTATCGATTTTCTTGGAGAGAATAATTTCAGGATTGGAGGGTATGGTTTTCCATATGATTGGTGTCTTCTTCTCTTGAAGCTGGGAAATTATCTAATCCTCGGACTGTTATATCTCGACGTTTTGTTATCATCTATCGATATATTCAACAGTGTTCGCGTTCGCCAGTATTAAAATACCGTGGTACGAGTACAATAATAATCTAAGAATAGCAGTATATACGTTCCAGATTCAGGTCCTAAAGCGTTTTGTAGTAATAATAAAATCCGTGACCCAACAGTTCCGGATAGGCAAGGTCGACTGTAAGGAGATAACAGTAGAGGGTGTTAAGTGACGTAACCCCTCAATCTTTCGTTCGGTTTTTTAACCCTTAAGTTGGCGATGTATCCTACAAGATACATGGGTTTAATTTGTTTAATTTTTTAAAAATAAAACAATAGAAAACAAGTGAGTAAAAGTTCTTAAATTTTTAATTGCATTACACAATATAGAGTAATAACTAACGATTACATGTGATTTTATTTTCCCTACAGACCGTCACTTTTAAATGACTTTTACAAAAAATTAATGATTTGTCAATTTTAAGGTTAAACTGGATTACTCTACTTTTCATTTTAAGTTAATCAATGATCCTCACAAGACTGAATGGACTCTATTAGAGATCCTATATAGCATGTTAAAGACTCTGGACCCTGTGATTTTAGTCAGTCATGCTAAACGCGGACATGGGTTCCACTGGGGTAAAAAACTGTTATTCTCCCAATTATATTTATGGATGCGAAATATGGACTCTTACTTTAAAGGAAGAGAAAAGATTACGAGTATTTGAGAATAAAGTTCTTAGGAAATTAATCGGCCCAAAGAGAGATGAACAGACAGGCGATTGGAAAAGTCTACGTAACAGTGAGCTACGTACATGATCTTTATAGGAAACCAGATATGATAGGCCTAACAGTTAAGTTTCGTAGACTGCAATTGGCAGGACTTGTGACCGAATGGGAATGAAAGAGGTGCATGGAAGCTTCTTTGTAGGAAAACCAGAAGGGAAACGTCCAGTTGGTAGACCAAGAATGAGGTGGGAAAATAACATTAACCATGAAGTAAATTAAACAGGGGATGATTGGAAAATATTTTAGCTCAGGTTAGGGATGTGTGGAGGAGAGCTTATGTCCGCGCGCTATGAACCCGGGATCGATAGTGCCAGTGAGTTAATTGGTTAGTTAATTATGGTGAATGTTACATATTAGACTCGGTCTTAGTAGTATCTCTAATAATACCGATCGTAAAATCTGTATTCAACTTACAGCCTATATGGAAACAGCATCAAATATTTAATTTTACGGAGAAAATTAGAGAATATGAACAGCAAAAAAAGTATAAATGAGACGATATACCGAATGCTTTCTTAAGTATCAGCCAATTGGAATTTACAAGAGGCACATTAAGGTGATCGAAAAGAAGGTGAACGGGTATATTAACTGAAGTGCATTGAAATGCAATGGTGATAATTGTTCAGTGATGATGCTGATGTACATTTTGAACAACGGCTAGTTGGTTTCCCCATAAAATGCAGGCAGCATAAATCAGTCATAGGTAGCAATAACTGAGATCAACTCCCCTTTCTCAACCCTTCTCTTTTGAGGTGTGGAGACCCAGCACGCATCAAATGTCAATTGCTTCTGTATCAGCCATATTGAAATCATGGCGGAATCTAAGTTATAAATTCACGAAGTTTTGCTTTGTATAACTGGAACAAAACTGATTTATTTTAAATTCTGTCGTGATAATTTTTATAGACGTGACTGAAGGTTACCAACCTAAGAGCTGCCACGATTCACGAATATCTTTTAGAAATGGAACTTGAAGTAACGTTTTCAACTGATAATTTACAAGCAATTGTATGGATGAATATAGATCTTATATTTTAAATAATATTGTCCAAAAAATTGTAACATGTGAACCGAACGTTTTGCCTCCTACACTAGTATTCTGAACATCCTGAATTATTTTTATTATGATAGTTTTAATATTATACTTCCATCATGTATAGGAAATTAACCAGCGATTACAATTTAATAATTTAAAATATTTTTATTTATTATAGAAGGATTAAAATGAAGTAGAGTCTACCGTTGTGGCTGGAGGTAGCGTGCTGCCTTGTCACACAGAGGGCCCGGGTTCGATTCCCGGTCGGGACAGGCTCCTGGGTGAGGTTTTTTCAGGTTTTTTTTTCACCTGTAGGGCAAATGTCAGGAAGCTTAGGGCCCAACGATCCCCGAAAATCATCTAGCCATCATAATGTAGAATTATAGAATGTCCTTGTTATAATTTGCTTTATTATTTCTACGATACAACAAAACACATAGTTCACTTTAGTATTAAGCATATGTACGAGTTATAGGACATACGTTCGTCAAGGCACACGGCATTAATAAAAAAATGTATAATATTCTTTGCAGAGGAACGTGTTGTGAGGGAAAGGGTTTAGAAAAAAGTAATCAAAGGGAACTGAACCACAGGGTGAAACGCGTGTCGTACGTATGCGATCCTTTCATCCCTTTTCAACCCCTTCTCGCGAGCGAAGACCCTATGTTCTTTATTGGATCATATGTCCTGTGTCGTGTGCACATTTTTAACATAGTTATTCAGCCATTATGACTCTCACCTTAATATGGCGGCAGCTTATTTAGAAAGTTAAACTATTTTAATTATTTATAATCAATTTATAACAAAACAGAATAAGGACGGATTTATATTTCTAAAATAAAATAATATATTTATATTATTTGTTTTTTTATTGCTCCAGAAACACCAAAAACAAATAGTGCACAGATAAAATTAAGTAGGTTAATTAACAGCTCTTCGCTTCGAATTCAACATAATAATAAATAATAATAATAATAATAATAATAATAATAATAAATAATAATAATTACTCACTGGCACTATCGAACCCGTAGGTTCATGGCCGCACGGACATAAGCTCTCCATACATCCCTATCCTGAGCTAATGATTTCCAATCATTCCCTGTATAATCTACTTTCCTCATATCATAGTTAGTTATTCTCCCACCACATTCTTTGTCTACCAACTGGGCGTTTTCCCTCTGGCTTTCCTACAAGAAGCTTCCATGCAAGTCTTTCATTCCCCATACGTGCAACATGTCCTGCCCATCGCAGTCTACGAGACTTAACTGTTCTTATTATATCTGGCTTCCTATAAAGACCGTGTAGTTCATTGTTATGAAGTCTTCTCCATTCACATAATAATAATAATAATAATAATAATAATCCATCCATAGTAATTCTGCCCGAAGGCAGGTCCTTCACTGCAATCATAGCGTTTTCATGCAATGCTTTAGCAGCTTTACTAGGGAATTGTACGTGTGGTAGCTTCCCGTTGCTTTCCACAGTATAATAATAATAATAACAATAATAATAATAATAATAATAATAATAATAGCTTTATTTTACCTGGCAGAGTTAAGGCATTAAGGTCTTGTCTGCCTCTCAACCAGGTTTTAAAAAGTACAAAAAATAGTCTTACATCTAAATTACAATGAACGTAAACGATTACATTTTTAAATACAATACAATTATTATTTATAATGTATTTTGATTTACTCTAGATTTAACGAATTAAATATATTATGTACAAGATATCTAAAAAACGAGAAAAAAATTATTAATGACATAGTATAAATTTAAATAAATAGAGAAAAATTAATTATTAGACAACAGGTAACTGTATAAGCGTGACTTAAAAGTGCCAAGTGTGCGGCAAACCCTGATATCTTGAGGAAGAAAATTCCAGGAGCAGGCAGAGGCTACTGTGAAGGAACTAGAATAAGAGGAAGTGCAAATAATTAGATTCCAATCGTTAATAAAGAATTTCTCTAGTGTAATGCTAGAAGTTGGTAAAATATTACTCAATCTTAGAGATAATTAGCTTACTGTTATGTAGTCTTCTCCATTTACCTGGCTGTTATCCTATCCTACGCCTATCCGAGTTATATGTCAAGGAAAATCAAAAGTATGAAATAGATTAAAAATAGAAAGTACATGGCAATTTGCATAGCAGTTCTATATATGCCTGGATTCGGACTTGTGCCTGTAACACACACACACTAATATATATATATACCATCATCATCCGATATCATGACAGATACCGCCGTCTTTCGGAAACCAATCGCCATTCCTCTCTGTCTATCCATTGATCTTCCTCTAATCCTCTGATAATAATTAATATTGCCGCTTGCACACCTTCTATCCAGGTTTTCTTTGGCCTTCCTTTCTTTCTCCCTTCTATTGGGATCCATTCCATAATAAGTTTAGGCAATCTTTGCTCTGGCATTCTTCTGATATGGCCATACAACTGTAATTTTTTTTTTCTATAATGTCTATGATGTCCGGCTCCTCTTGTACACCCATAATTTCCCTTATTTCTTTATTTCGTATTCCATCCATTCTAGATTTTCCAGCTGATCTTCTTAAAACATCCATTTCTGTACTTAAAATTATTTTCATTTCCCTAGTAGGAATTTGCCGTACTTCAGTACCATATATTAAAATTCTCTGAACTATGGTTTGATATATTTTTAATTTTCTATTTTTTGTAATATTTTTGCTCCACCAAACAGAGTTTAAAGCATATATTACTTGTTTTGTTTGTGCGATTCTATTTTTAATTTCCACTGTGTTATCGCCTGAATGGTATATTTTTGTTCCTAAATAAGTGCATTCAACACTAAGTTTTAGTTCTTCTCCATTGTTTAAATTTATATTTTCCCTTTCTTCTCCTATACACAGATAGAAGGCCTTTTGCCTATCAGCTGGCTGCTGTTCTCATATGTGTCATTTACAGTAGTGGACAATCATCCAGGCAATATAGGATTGACATGTGGTCAGCACGTTGGATTCCTCATTCGTAATTGTTGGTTTTCTGAACCAGAAACCCCTTGAATTTTAACAACTCAAATTCCTCACGATGTTGGGTGGCCACCAATACCATACTGGCCGAAATTTCTTGAGAAAATTACTTTCCCAATTGGGACACAAGCCAGTGCATATCCTGTAGCTCTGCGTCATGGTATCGTGTCTTAGATCACTCAGCTATGGAGCGGGACACACACTATGAAAATTAAAATTAAATTCTTTAGAATGACATAGCTGTCAAATATAAAACAAGTTTAATGTAATTTCCATCATTGTTATATAGGTAAGAAAGTGCACAAATCTTAACGATAATATCTGTGTTTATCTGTCATGAATTGCTTTATATGAGTTCACTGGTTTTTGTTTTAAATCCGGTGCAAATTTTTATGTTAGCAGAAATTGTAATACTCAGATATTTGAATTTAATTTCGTTGTTGGTACTAATTATAAAGGGAATTAAGAAATGTAAGCTGCATTCAAATTTAATTAGCGGCAAGAAAATGTAAATGTATTCAAATTAACTGAATTGCATTCCACGATATACTCGGTCACGCGATATGCAGGCAAATCACTGGCCAATGAATCAAATTTTAATTCATCAAATTTAATTATTATAATTAATGTCTAATAACTCAAAAGCCCACGTTTCGATTCTCCAATTACAGTTATACAGTACTAAATGCTACTTTTCTAAGATAAGAAAAACTTTTTTATTTAATGCCACCATGATATCGATCGATATTCTGATTTCTCTCCTGACATGACATTATTGTAACCCACTTCTGAGCTTGGGGCGCCTTGAAGGCGGAGTTACGCTTCCCTGATGATATATGATAGGTGATAATGATGGCAATGATGCGTCAGGAGAGGCCTTAATACTAAATTTAATGAATATGTTAATGATGATAACGATAGCCAGATGATATTCGGGGACTGTTTGCGCTTTAAAGTTTCTTGACATTTGTTTTACAGGTGAGGGAAAACACCCGAGACAAAAAAAAAGTCACCCAGGAAACTTGTCTCAACCGGGGATCGAACCCGGGCCCACTGCGTGACAAGACTAAAATAAGAAAACAGTTTGCCATACATTTCTAAAACCTGTGTCCATTATATTGAATATGACTGAAAATCTGTTTTATAAATAATTTATCTTCTTACATGGTCCACCCCTGTGGTCTCAAGGTAGCGTGCTGCCTTGTCACGCAGCGGGCCCATGTTCGATCCCCGGTCGGGGTTTTCCTCACCTGTAAGACAAATGTCAGGAAAACTTTAAGGCCCAAACGGTCCCCGAAATCATATGGCCATCATCATCATCCTTATCATCATCCTTCACCGGTTGTGGCAAGAAGTAATAGACACTAAGTACTAAAACATAGATTAATAGTATTAACTGGAAGGTGCACAAACGTGCACATGAGTCTATTACCAACATAGGAACCACAAACGAATGGTACATACCCCTCTAAGGTGTAATGAATAACATGTGCATTTGGAGTGGGGATGGTGACTTTATGGGAGGAGTCATCACCCTTATAAGGCAAGGACGCGTGTGAAAACTCTCTCACGCTCATACGTTCTACAAGAAACAAGTCCTACAACAACCGTTCGCGACCTTTAGTAAAAGTGATATTAAAAACACGTTCATCAACTCCACTCCGAATTAGTGAGGTACAAAACATTGTAAATCTATAATTGTATATGCAAAATTATTCAATAAACTGAATTAATGAGTTTCTAATATAAGCATCCCTGAGTTACCGGCAGACGGTGTGGAAAGCAACAGGAAGCTACCACACCTACAACTCCCTAGTAAAGCTGCAAGCATAGCATGAAAATGCTATGATTGCAGTGAAGGACCTGCCTTCGGGCAAAATTACTATGGATGGATGAACAAGTTACTTAATGTTTGCCGCTGTACAGAAGTTCAAATGGTATTTGGCCTATGCTAGTTTCATGATTAGCGGGTTTGGATTCGATACCCGGCTAGATGAGATGGTGGTGTACAATTTTAATACCTAGGTAGTTGATTATATCATCGTAAACTGAAGGCACTAGAACTTCAAAATTGAATGATTTGGCCTTCTCAATATTCTTCCTCCAGACTCTTCTATCTTCTGCCAATTTCAGGTTTGTCGCCCTCATCTTCTTCATATCCTCCCAAACATCGTCCTACCATCTCATCTTAGGTCTACCAACAGCTCTAGTTCCTGTAGGCCTCCATTTATATAGTTTCTTTAACTAATCTCTGTTGATCCATTCTCATCAGATGACCAAACCTACAATCCTGTGTTTTATCCGCTCTTAGAGTGATCCCAAGTAAAAAAAAAACGCCACTTGTATCCTTCTGCCATTCGCGCCACAATTACTGTCACATTGACAGGGAGCTCATGTGAAGTATATAAGACATGTGCTCATTGAATGGGGTAGATTACAAGAAAGCTGGTGAGATTTTCAGCGAACTTGTGAAATAGACTACATTTAAAATAACTGCTTTTTTTACTACTAGTCAAAGGTTTTCCATATGTAATAAACTATTTTAAGTTCTAATTATTGATTATATTTTAGAATATTCCCTAGTGAATTACATGGTCTTTATAGGAAGTCAGGTATAATGAGAACAGTAAAGTCTCGTAGACTGCGATGGGCAGGACATGTGGCACGAATGGGAATGAAATACGTGCATGGAAGCTTCTTGTAGGAAAACCAGAGGGAAAACGCCCAGTTGGTAGACCAAGAATGAGGTGGGAGAATAATATTAAGTATGATTTGAGGGGAGTAGATTATACAGGGAATGATTGGAAAACATTGGCACAGAATAGGGAAATATGGAGAGCTTATGTCCGTGCGGCCATGAACCTACGGGTTCGATTGTGCCAGTGAGTTATTTAGTTAGTTTATTCACGAAGAATAACAAGTATATTGAGAGGACATATTTTTAATTTAATGAATGGAACAACGTTTTTACGTACTTTTTGCTTCTACATCGTACGTCGGTGTCCATAACCAATGAAAAGCGAGCAGGTCACATGGTTTTGTTTTGACGAGGATCACTTTAAGAGCGGATAGCCTTTATGAGATCTGATATGATTTATTATATATATTGATTTTTAAAGTTGATTATATTAGCCTAGATTAAATTCCAACCCCACTCCGAGTACATATGTTGAGAATACATGTGACATTTGTTTTCAGATGCGGATTTTAAGTCTATCGACCCTCTTGATGCTTTTTGATATGAGTAGGCAACATAATGACACCGTTCACTTTTTCCCTTCTCTTCGTCATCGTCCCCCATACAACACTTTTACACTACAGACAATCAACTTACACTTCTCTATGTATACAAAACAAGTAACTTATGTACGTACAGATTGATAAAATCATGCATAAATTGAAAATATACCACATCAGCACAATCTATTTACCTAGAGTTGAATCGAAATTCAAAAGAGTGCATGGGTCTCATTGGAATGCATACGTATTATTCCACTTTGCGTAAAGTTTAAAAAAAAAATAGGCCTAAATTTAACTCCCACTCCTCGCCGCCACAGGCCTAGAAGGTCCTTGGCCTACCAGTCTGCCAGTGGGCCCGGATTCGATTCCCGGTCGGGACAGGCTCCTGGGTGAGGTTTTTTCAGGGGGTTTTCCTCACCTGAAAGACAAATGCCAGTAAGCTTAGGGCCCAATGGTCCCCGAAAATCATCCGACTATCATCATCATCCTTATCATTGTCATCATCATCCTTTACCCGTGTGGAAAGCAACGGGAAGCTACCACGCCTATAATTCCCTAGTAAAGCTGCAAAGCATATAATGAAAAATGCTATGATTGCAGTGAAAGACCTGCCCTCGGCTACAATTACTATGGATGGATGGATATATATATATATAATCATCATCAGCATCAAGGATTAAACCTGCTGGTCTGTTCCGATATCATGTTAGAATTGGTCTATCCATCTGTTACTGGGTCTTCCAACATTTCTTCGTCCTAGTGGTGTGTAATGAAGAATCTGTTTCGGAATTCTATTGGTATCCATTCTATTGATGTGGTCCATCCATTCATCTCTGTATCGTGTAATTCTATCTAATAGTATGAATATATTCAGTTCTCTTCGTATATCCTCACTTCGCCTTTGATCCATTATTGTATACACTCCTCAGAAACCTCATTTCTGACTATTCTATTCTTCGTTCCTGGTTTTTGGTTAAGACCCAATGTTCCCATCCATATAGCAGTGTTGGAACCGCCATTGTTTTATAAAATTTTAAAAGTGTCTCCTTTCTAGTTCCTTTGAGACTTTATAATAAAATTGTCAAAATGGGAATTAACAATAATAAAATTGACTTAAAAATTAAAATATCTTACAATACTTAATATCTGTACAATGCAATGTGTGAAATATATTTGGTCCTGAAGTTAAATTTTTTGAATAAGGGAAATCTTATAGCATTTTTATAACTGACAACAAATTTGATTGCTTTTCTTAGAAAGATGGCGCCACGGACCAGGTAGAAGAGAAGCCGCAGAATTTAGCAATTCTTATTAATTATACCGTAAAGGTATGGTCTGTTTTTCGTAATTAATACTTAGGAAATACATAAAACCATTCAGCTGTCAGAGACTGTGGCCTCAAGGCAAAGGTCTTTCATTTCCACGCCGGTACCAACAAAACCCCTACTTCCTGCTTCCACTTATTCATCTTTCGCCTTCGACAGCTCTTCTTCAGCATAACAAAAGACTGCGGGGATTCGTGTGCCAAGATGTCGCTGAGATCAACAATATGTTTCTGGCTTTCCTCAGAAGCCATTTTACTATATATGAACTTGTTCTTGATCCGTTGTTTTAAATATTTAAAAAAAAGCATTAAGGCCCAAAAGAAAATAAACCTCTACAATTTTTAACATACACTCTGCACAATAATAACAATATTTAAAAATCTTTTTTTTTTCAAATGCCCCAGGTTGTCTTTCGACATTCCTGGTTCTCTCCAGGCATGGCGTACTTATAACCCATTTCTGAGGTTGGGGCGCCTGGAAGGCGGGGTTACGTTGCCCCGACGATATGATGGATGATGATGATGATGATAGTGGTGCGCCAGGAGACTCCCTAATCCTAAGCTTAATCTAAGACGAATATGAATGACGATTGCGATGGCCATATGATCTAGATAATTATTTTTTTCCTTCATGGTTCCTGTCGAAAACAGACATTCAAAGATTTATTTTATTTAAATCTTGTTTATACAGTAGTCGCTTTAACATTGAAAGTCATATAGCATCTCCAACTCCAATCGCGACAGGCCTGGAAGGCCCTTGGCCTACCATCCGACTGCTGGCCTACCATCCACATATGTTAATCAGCGATGTACACGATCATCTCGCCAATGTAGGGGTGACATGTGGTCGGCATGTCGGGTCCCCTAAACAGTTATAGCTGGTGTTCTCAACCTGGAGTCGCTACTTATTTTAGCTACCCAAATGCCTCACGATGCTCGGTGGGCACGTCCCATACTAACCGAAATTCCATGAGAAAATTTCTTCCCCCGTGGGGACTCGAACCAGCGCAAGTCCTATAGCACTGCGCCAAGGCTTCTTGCCTCAACCACTCGGGTACGGCGCGGGTCCATACAGCGTCTACTTTTATTAATAATTGGACTACTATTAAATGGTTATACGAAGAAATTGTTCTTGGTAATAATTCCACTCAGCATTTACCTTGACGACTGAAAGAGGATATGGAAAAACTCCAGAAAAATTGGCGACGACAGGGTTTGAATCCGGACTTACCAAATATGAGTCTCTAACGCTACCGCTTGAGCCAACTCGCTCTGTCAGATATCCTAATTAAATATAAAATATCTTTAATAGTTATATTGCATTTGTTCATAATTTTGAATCTGATATTATCTTATGTTCATTTTCCTTTGGTCAGGTATAAATATTATAAATCACTGGTTTTAAACATACGAGTTGAATTGATTCCAGAGATTATCATTGTTACTTCCATAGGTTTAACGCCGCTATTTCTTCTACTAAAAAATCTCCTTTCACGTAAAACTTTTCCAGGAAAATACTTGGCTTTACCTGTTTCCTAACTTATCACTGATCTCTATGAAAAGTGCTAATAGTTTACTTTTTAACTTCTACAAATAAAAGCGCATCAACACTGGCTAAAAATGCATATAATTGTGACTAACTCACTCACTGACACTATCGAAACCGTAGGTCTACGATCGCGCTGACATAAGCTCTCCATACATCCCTATCCTGAGCTAAAATTTTCAAATCATTCACTGTATAATCTACTTCCCTCAAATCATGGTTAATGTTATTCTCCAACCTCATTCATGGTCTACCAACAGGGTGTTTTCCTTCTGGTTTTCCTTCAAGAAGTTTCCATGCACCTCTTTCATTCCCCATTCGTGTCACATGTCCTGCCCATCGCAGTATACGAAACTTAACTGTTATTATATCTTGCTTCCTATAAAGACCATCGGTTTACTGTTATGAAGTTTTCTCTACCTGTCTGTTCATCTCTCTTTGGTTTAAAAAAAATCCAAAGAACTTTATTCTCAAATGCTCGTAATCTTTCCTCCCAAAAAGTAAGAGTCCATGTTTCTCACCCATATAATGTAACTGGTAGAATAACAGTCCTATATATATTTAGCGTCCACCCCTGTGGTCTCGAGGTAGCGTACTGCCTTGTCACGCAGCGTGTCCGGGTTCGATTCCCGGTCGGGACAGGCTCCTGGGTGAGGTTTTTTCGGGGTTTTTCCTCACCTGTAAGACAAATGTCATGAAGCTTAGGACCCAACGGTCCCCGAAAATAATCCGTCCTTCATCTGTGTGGAAAGCAACGGGAAGCTACCACACCAATAATTCCCTAGTAAAGATGCAAAGCATAGCATGAAAATGCTATGATTGCAGTGAAAGACCTGCCCTCGAGCAGAATTACTATGGATGGACATCATTAATTCAACTTTTTTAAAGAAATTTTGACGACAAGAGTCCCTGTAATGCACAATAGCATGCATTTCCAGAATTGATTAAACTGTATGGTGACTACATCTTAAAAATGATTAGCTTTTATTAATTCATATCCATCACCTAAAATGGAGTTATTAATACTAGACAATTGATTAGCAAGGCTTATAACTAGAGTGGATAGCAGTAGAAATCTTTTAAAAATTTTGATTGTAAATACTTCGCTGTAGAGTCAATTGAAGACAGATGGAAGGATATAGATGGAAGGCTAATGTCAATGTGAATCTTAATCTACCAGTCGGCTGCTGGCCTCACATAGACTTGTGTAAGATCATCCAGCCAACATAGAGGTGACATGTGGTCAGAATATCGCGTTCCCCAGTCATTATAGCTGGTTTTCTCAACCTAAATAAAGCGAATTAGAAATAAAGGAATCAATTGGTTTGGTGTTTACGTGATGAAAATCCATTATGTTTAGTGATAAAATAAAATAAAACTGTTAAAGTTTTATGCGATTTTAATATTTATTTTAGTACAAATTCGTTACAGCTGTTTCAGTACCTTCTTCAGACCAATATTCGTCTGAAGAAGGTACAGAGTACTGAAACAGCTGTAATGAATTTGTATTAAAGTAAATATGAAAATCGTAGAAATAAAGGGTTTTAATGCTTTCAATTAGATGAAGATAGAAATGAAATGAGATATTGAAACTATGCGTTTTTCTCTTCTTTTCTTCTTCTGCACTTCCTGGATTAGGTATTAGCTTACCTGTTCCGTCTTCACTAATAGATCTGAGACCATCTCTTCCGAGGACATCCGACATATCTTCTTCCTCTCAGAAAATAATGTAAGATTTTATTCGGTTATCTACTTTCTTTCATTCTTTCTACATGTTGTTTCCACTGAATCTTGTTGTTAAATATATTTTCTTTTATGGAGTAAATTTGTAGTTCTTCACGGATATCCTCGTTTCTTATCTGGTCCATTCTAGTGCATCCTTTTACTCTTCTTAAGAATTTCATCTCTGCTGCTATGCGTTTTTCAAATCATATAATTAGTTGTTAATTAGTTAAAAGATTTTATTATTTTTTTAACGTTTATATGTAAATAGTTTATGTTATTGAATTGGTATGTATGTATAATGTATGTTTAAAATGTGATAGTGTAAAGTGGTAGAATTATAACTAAATTACCTACCTATTGTCTGTCCAACGAATATTTGCCCCCGTAAGATACGCGAACTAAAGCCTACTTCATTTTCTGCCTCGGGAAATCATTTCTCTCTCTGCATTCCTCTCTCTCTTTTCTATCTCTCTCTTGCACTTGCACTCCAGTGTTGTCAACTCAACTCCAACCTTGCATTATTCAATATTCAAGGGCCATGAAATAGGGGGAAGTTTGGCAAATCCCTTCGATGGTTGCTGTTTGACGTAGTGGGTGAGGTCTGAGTATAGATGTGTACTTTTCTAAGAACGGTGTCAACGCTATAGGGGCACAGATCCGTTGGTGAGAGTATAGTAGCTCATATCCTGACATGTTTATAACATATTAAATATAAAATTGGTACCTGGTAAGTCAGTCAGTCGTCCTCAACTAAATTATTAAACTTCATCAAGTCGTTCCAATATGGAGGCCTTTCAAAAACAATGTTTCATCTTCTGCATTTTTTACTAGTAACTTACCAGTTAAAATGCAGAAAATGAAACATTTTTTGATTACATTCACAACCTTACTATTCCAAATCCTGCACACATATTTACCAAGTTATTTAACAACACGTTTTCAAAATTTATCGGCTCATCGCATGACTCTTCTTTACTTCTGATGCCACATCACAGGACATGTCTATACTCTGAATCTTACACAATATCTATGACTAGAGCATGAAACTCACTTTGCAGTCATGTCGGGGCGGTCAATCACTATCATTATTTAAATTCAAATTTACTGATATCTTAAGTTCGACACAATTAAATCATTAACAGCATAACAACTAAATGCAACATTCTATAAACAATCATCTAGGAAGCTATTTATTTTATTTTATATAATTTCACTTTTATTATATTCCATGTTTCTATCACATCATTATTGTATTTTGTTTAGTTTGTATTTTATAATATCTTAAAATTGTAGTATGTAATATTTGTATAATTCTACTATTCGCTGGTTGAATGGAAGAGAAGGCCTTATGGCCTTGACTCTGCCGGCTAAAATAAAGCATTATTATTATTATTATTATTATTATTATTATTATTATTATTATTATTATTATTATTATTATTTAATAATTTAGTTGCGGACGACTGACTTATCAGGTATCAATTTTATATTTAATTTCTTATTACATAACCTCAACAGTGCTTTAATATGAATTTTAAGTGTTTATTGTTTATAAGTTATAACATATTGGATTATAGTTAGGCTATGACAGGATTTTAAGAAGCTGACAGTTTTTCATTAACTAAAATTCAATTATACAAGTGTGAAAAGTGTGGACGCATTTTATATTCCATTGGGAACTAAAGGCTCGCGTTTAATGGCTTCGGTTGAAGGGTATGTCAACTTGGTGCTTTGGAAGGAAACTGAAGAAACGAAAGAAGAGTAGGAGGGGAATTGTCGAAGATTGTCGCTAAACACATGCAGCTGTCTCCTTATGCTTCCCCTCCTATGCAAAAACTTTCAATATATTCCTGAAAACTTTTCTTTACCCCCATCCCTTCTAAGATGAACCCTAAGAAAATCCAAACCGGCTTAAAAATCTGTCTCTTTCTTTCTTTCTCCCTCCTTCATGAAACATTCATCATTCAAAAAAATGGGTGTAAAAAGATTTGATAAGTCGTGGAACGCTTAAGTTTGCCACTTTTCCAAACCTGCTTATACTGGGATGGGAATTTTTTATATTATTTTTAACCCCCTTCCGACTGGTTATACATAAACATGTCTGTTGGCGGCCATGTGGTGAATATGAAAACGCTAACAAAATGGCGCCCAAGAAACTCTTGTCAATGCGTGATGGATCGTGCTGTAATTGCGGATCCTTTACAATCTTGCTGATGCATTTCTTATTACGAGTTGGCAAGGTCATGCCGATTTAACTGCAAATAAAAAAATAAATAGATGTACGACCTACTGCTCCGATCTTTTGTTCTTTAAACCAGCGTGGCTAGTTATATTCTCTCCGCAACTTTTTAATATTTTTTACTGAACCATCGATACCTGCTTTTCACAGAAATATTTAAAATAAACATTTTTAAAAAGTGTAAGTTGTAATATTTTATTTTTATTAATTGTAATATTTTATTTGTATTGTGCACATTTATAGAGAGGATATCATTAAATTCAATAACTAATTTCAGTTTATTTAATTTTACACTAATATTTAATGTTATGTTTAATTATATTTATATTATATACATAGGGAAATCAGAGGGGGAAGTGTCCAGTAGGTAGGCCAAGAATGAGGTTGAAGAATAACATTGATTATGATTTAAGAAGGTAAACTATATAGGGGATGATTGGAAAACATTAGATCAGTACACGGATGTATAAAGAGCATACCGGTATATCTGGACGACCATGAAACTTCAGGTTGGATAGTGCAGGTGAGCGAGTGAGTTAGTTCGTTCGTTATGTGATTTACTTAAACCTGCAGGAGAGAAAAATCCCAAGCCTCAACTGTATTATTATTATTATTATTATTATTATTATTATTATTAATTATTATTATTATTATTATTATTATTATTATTATTATTATTATTATTATTATTATTATTATTATTATTAATATTATTATTATGTCCACCGCTGTGGTCTCGAGGTAGCGTGCTGCCTTGTCACGCAGCGGGCCCGGGTTCGATCCCCGGTCGGGGCAGTTTTTCTGGGTGACGTTTTTATCGGGGTTTTTCCTCACCTGTGAGACAAATGCCAGGAAAACTTTAAGGCCCAAACGGTCCCCGAAATCATATGGTCAACATCAGCATCATAATCCTTATCATTATCATCATCATTATCCTTCACCGGTGTGGAAAGCAACGGTAAGCTACCACACCTCAATTCCCTAGTAAAGCTGCAAGCACATAGCATGAAAATGCAGTGAAGGACCTGCCTTCGGGCAGAATTACTATGGATGGATTATTATTATTATTACTATTATTATTTTATTTTATTTAAGATGCATTATCAGAACATGCTTACGTGTGTGTGTGTGTGTTTTAGCCTACTCATATATAATATATATATATATATATATATATATACACTGTATACAAGAATGACCAGTGCGACTCTGGCAGAGGGTTGAGGCAGGTGTTGGTTTATGTGGGGAGGAAATGCTTGTTGTGCAATCTCGGGGCCAGCCAATTCCTCCCCAACGCACTTGTAAGCATCTTCCCCGCTCCACATTAACATACAGGCTCTTTGTTAGCATAAAAATGCAAGCTCATTTTAACAATAATCGATCTCAGAACTCCCGAACTTCAACATATTTTCCATTTTCAAGGTCAAAAATTCTTACAGTGATCGCTTTAAAAATCATATAATCCTTTGTCTATTGGCGTTTTTATAATTAAATTATATATTAGGTCTATTGGAAAGAAATAAGTTAGAAAATCAATAGGCCCTAATTTAGACAAGTAAAAACGACGAAATTATAAGTTTCGTGGAACCAACGATTACCAAGAAAATATCCCAAAAAGAAAATTTGTTAATACGTGGCATATTTCTCCAATACATTCAGAGAGATAGATATATAGGCCTAGGCCTATAAGTAAGGCGAAATTTTCTCATCTCTCTCTCATTTTGGGGGATTGTATATGAATCAAACTCTACTTTTATAAAATCTGAATATTCATAACTTCAGTAGGCCTACCACTGATGACCAATAGTTTTTAACTCATAAGTGGACTGTAAAAAATCATGTCACAGTTCCATTTTTTATTTTGTTGAATAAATGTAAATGTGGAAAATTCTGCATGTTTAGTGAGTTCATGTGCGCAATTAAGCGATAAAAGGTGCAAAACAAATAACTTTCTAGTTAAAAAAAGAGGAAATAAAATTTGTACAAATATTACATACCAAGATCCTTCGTGATTCGTAGAAAATTTGCTAAAACTAACAACATGAACTGTATATCTCATTTTAAATTAGATAGCCTATTACGGCATCTATAATGCAGGCCTACTTAAGTTGCCATTTTTCTACTTTATAAATGAGAACTTAAAATTTGATAATTCATTTCCTGTGAAGATATAAGAAGAAAGTCGATAGTAATGAAATGAATAGTTCACGAATAAATTAATAAAGCCGTTCTGAAGAGCGGAAATCTATTGAAGTAATTGCTGTGACTGATGGAAGAAAGTAATGGCACTGCAGAGGTCCACATGGATATCACGAAAAAATAATTCAACCTTGGTTTGAATTTTAAAAATAGAAAATATACTTCTTGTTACAACATCATCACAATCATCATCATCATCATCATCATCATAGTCCATTCACGAATTTAGGCCATTTGTTGACCGTTTGCCTCAATAGAAACACCATCCAAACGTATTTTGAGTGTACGTCCTGGTCTACTTCTTCCTGCAACATTGATAGCTTATCATTTGTTTGGGTATCCTGTGATCCTCCATTCGATGAACATGTTGCATCCATCTTGACTTATCAAGAATTTTGTTTTCTAAAGACTCCATGTGTAATTCTTTTAAGAACATCTTCATTTTTCATGATCTTCTTCATCTTCCAATAGTGCTACAGCCCATAGGGGACCCGAGCCTTCTTGATGCGAGACCTCTAATCTCCTCTATCCAATGCTCTGTGTTGCCAGTTCCTAGAGTTCAGAATTTGAAGACGATCTTCCTTCACTGAGTCCACCCATCATTTGTTAAGTTTTCCTACTGGCCGCTACCGATGATCCTGTTTTTTTATGATCTAGTAGAATGTATCCTGCAAGTCCTTCGAAGATATCTCATTTCAGCAGATCTAAATCTCTGTATATCGTTCTGTTTCAATGTCCATACTTCTCTACCATACAAAAGAGTTGGAAGAGCCAATGTTTTATAGGCTACGCTCTTAGTCTTGAATGTTTTTGCACTAACTGTGGCTTGAAGATAGATAGTGAATCAGTCATATTTATGTTGTAGTTGAGATTTTTTGCCAAAAGTTTAGTGCAAATATATTCTTATATGTAATTATTTAGTTAAGGTTTCTAAGCTCTCCCCCTCATATTCTGTCACGAACATCTAATGTGAAAGAATAGGCCTATTATAGTATTGTAAAATCTGAGTAGAATGAGATTGAATCCACTCATGAAGAACCGACTTATAAGAAAAAAAAATACTGCTGCTTGATTCTTATAACAAAGCTAGTAACACTTGCCGATAAGTTATAGCTTGTGATTCAACGACATTATGCATCAGCCGGCTATGCGCCATTATGTAATTTTCGAGAAATATGCTTTTAAAGTTGAAGTCAAAAAAGTAAAGTAAAGTGATCCCACTACAGGCCTCAGGAGGCCCTTGAGGTAGTGGGAGGTTAAGGCTCCGACTTTTTTTAGACAATTGGCACGATGTCAGCCGAGTTGTCAGCCCTGCGTGACGGCCGCCTTTACCCCCAGAACAAGCGTCTGGTACTCATTTCCATTAGAGGCGGAGTCGACCCCAAGGCCATAGTGCCGCCAGAAGGTTTGGGTCAGTTTAAAAATCGTGACCCCACTGGGACTCGAACCCTCGACCTTCTGGCTTGTAGTGCAGTGCCTTAACCACTACGCTACGGCCTGCTCCAAGTTCAAGCCAATCTTCACATTGTAGCACCAAACAAACAATACTGGATATTGCAAGTTACTTTCCTTGTTTGACAGGTATTCATAAAAAATATAAGAGCGGGAACATTTGGCGCTTAGCTGCATGATGAAAAATTTATATTATCACTTATGAAAATTTGTTTCATAGCCGTTTGTTGCAAAACATAGAATCTCTGATATGACGGATGGAGTTCACATTTTTCTTTAATAATAAGGTTATATTTAAAGATTTTGCGCTAAAAGTGTGCGTACACTTAATTCATGATCCAGAGTAACGAATGGCACAAAAACTTAAGTTTTTAATAAGTGGCGCTTAGCCGGTTGATGCATAACATTGTCCAATGCAATGGTATTATTAGCGTAGAAGAAGATTATAAATACATTATTTAAAAATACGTGCTCGTGGAATTCTTTTCTTGTTGTTCTCAGTTGTCAGGACAAATACTGGTTTGGAATTTCGTTACCAGGATATTCATCATTTCTTGCTATCATTTCAATCCGAATGAAATCGAGAATATATACAGTATAATAATATACAAAAACATTGAGATTACAGATAAATTATAATAAAACAGAATATATTTCATTGGATATAACAGATGAGTTAATATGTAATGTAGGAATAATGCGCAATATTTAAAATAAATTAAATATTTAGGATCTAATTTAGATAAAAATGAGAATTCAACTACAGAAATTGAAAAAGATAATAACTGATGGAAGAAGAATCATTGGCATGTTCAACCCAGTGCTTTGGAATTGAAATATAATATACAGAACGAAGAAAACTATATTTCAAGCCCGGTCACAAAGCATTTTATTATATGGGTCCGAAAGTTGGGCAGTAATTAGACAGCCAACAAGCTGTTAGTAGAAATTATTTTTTGGAGGCGATCAACAAGAATTTCAAGACGAGATAAAGTCGAAAACAGCACAATAAGGGGAATTATGTAAGTTTAAAAAAAAATTAAAAATTAAAAAAATAGAAGAAAAACATTTGAAATTGTATGGACACCTCATAAGAATGGAAGAAGATAGTATACAAAAGAAGATCCTTGATTAAAAGGCTAATGGAAGAAGTGGGATAGTCAGATAGATGAAGTGAGGAGAAGTATGAAAGCTAGATATCCGAGGGAAGAAAATGCTTTAGCGAAAACAAACTACTTTTATTTAGCATGAGATGAAGCGAAGGGTCATATTAAATGAATGAGAAATAAAATAACATGATGAGAAAGGGAAGTGGAGTGCGATGGTGGGATGAATTCAGGAATTGGAGGAACCCGAGAAAACCCCGAAAAATCCCGTGTCGCCCATCACTAGTACCCCTTCGGAACAGTCAGGATTAGAAGCTAGGACCCAGTTGGGGCAGCTACGAATTTATTAAGTAAAAAATCGAACTAGTTCACGAGTGTCATCACGCTAACATCGAGTTTTGAACGGGCGGTTGTCTTTATCTTACAAAAAACACTTTGGATTTCTTTAAATGTCCAGCATTAAGAGCGCTTGGGCTCGCCACTGAAAGGATTGCCTGTTTAGAGAATGGGAGAAAGAAAGAGAGAGAGAGAGAGAGAGAGAGAGAGAGAGAAGAGAGAGAGAGAGAGAGAGAGAGAAGAGAATGTGTATGTGTGAGAGGGAGAGAGACAGAGAAAGAAAACTGGAGAAAGAAAGTGAAATCTCTAGGAAATACTTTACTCACCGGGGGATATCCACTATAGACTTTTGCCCACTTCACAGAATTGTTACATGCATACATAATTACTATAATCAATTTCTCCATAGTTCTTTGTCTTCGCATACTTTCAGTCCTTTGACAGCCCGCTATTACAAATGTCTCATTAAAATAACTGAACTATGGTGAAACATGGACATTAATAAATTACATATTTCATCATTACAGTATGATGAACGAGGAAAATTCCCAAAATATATTATAGCGAGTAATAAAGGATTAAAAAATGGACAATTAAAATTTTTTATCTACTATTAACTTATACTTTTTTTTTTCAAATGCCACAGGTTTGTCTTTCGACATATTTGGTTTTTCTCCTAGCATGGCGTACTTGTAACCCACTTCTGAGGTTGGGGCGCCTGGAAGGCGGGGTTACGTTGCCCCGATGATATGATGGGTGACGATGAAGATAATGGTGCGCCAGGAGAGTCCCTAATCCTAAGCTTAACCTAAGATGAATATGAATGATGATGATTGCGATGGCCATAAGATTTCGGGGACCGTTTGGGCCTTAAAGTTTTCCTGACATTTGTCTTACAGGTGAGGAAAAACCGCGATAAAAACCTCACCCAGAAAACTGTCCCGACCGGAGATCGAACCCGGGCCCGCTGCGTGACAAGGCAGCACGCTACCCCGAGACCACAGCGGTGGACCGTTTATAAAAATTATTGATGCTTTAGTTCGTAGTTACTAGGCAACAAAACCTGTATTTTATATTCTAACAAAACACAAAATACGCTATCAAAACATAAAATACAGGTTCAACAAAATGTAAAATACACTTTAATGATAAATATTTTTTTTTTTGTTCAATGCCACCACGTTGTCATTTCAACATTCTGATATCCTCTCCTGGCGTGGCGTTATTGTAACCCACTTTTGAGGTTAGGGCGCCTGGAAGACGGAGTTACGCTGCCCGATTATATATTATAGGTGATTATGGTGGTAATGATGCGCCAGGAGAGGAGTTAATCCTAAACTTAATGAATATGTTAATGATGATAACGGTGACCAGATCATGTTCGAGGACCGTTTGGGCCTTATAGTTTCCTGACATTTGTCTTACAGGTGAGGAAAAACCTCGAAAAAACCATCACCCAGGAAACTTGTCCCGACCAGGGATCGAACCCGGGCCCTCTGCGTGACAAAGCAGCACGCTACCTTGTGACCACAGCAGTGGACTTTAATGATTATTAATAGTTGTTGTAATATAACAACAATGTTTGTTGATATATCGACTTTTTTTTTCCAAAGCCCACATTATTCTTTCTCTAAACATATCGTTTCCGCAATAAATAAATGTCATTAAATATACTAAATATACAACATATACTAAAATACTCTGAAAGCAGATAATATATTGTAGACAACACGTTACAAAATTAGATTTAGTAACTACTTCTTCTTCTTCTTCTTCTTTAGTAGGCGACTACAACCTCATTGAAATTTTGGCCTCCTCAACAATTTTTTCTCCACCTAGATCTATTCTGGATACAGACTGGCCAATTTCCAATTTTCATTTCTAACATATATTTTATAACATCATCCTGCCATCTGGTTCATATTGGTTTCCATTTGTATATTCTTTTCACAAGATTGTCTTCCTGCATTCTATTTATATGTCCAAACCAGAGCAGTATTTGAGCTTTAATGTGGTTTATTATTTTTATTTCGTATTAGATTATTTAATTCAGAGTTCATTCGTATACGACATGTGCCATCGCTTTCTCTAATTGGTACAAAAATTCTCCGCAAGATCTTCCTTTCGATTTAGTAACTAGTTGCCTAAATATATATTATTACTCCTTACTTTAAAAAAAAAAGGTTAACTGATCCCACTATAGACCATATGAGGCTATCGGCACAATATGACTGTGGGGTTGTCAGCCCTGCGTGACGGCCGCCTTTAGCCCTAAAACATATGTCTGCTTGGTATTCATTTCAGTTAGAGGCTGAGTCGATCCCATGATCACGATGCAGCTAGAGCGATTAGGCCAGTTTAAAATTATGATCCCACTGAGACTAAAATTCGCGACCTTCTGGCTTATATAGCGTATTGTCTTAACCAATTATGTTATGGCGTGCCCTACGTATTACTTTACTTCATTGAATAGAAAGAAAATGTATGTTCTATAACGTTCTAGTTAGTCCACCGCTGTGGTCTCGAGGTAGCGTGCTGCCTTGTCACGCAGCGGGCCCAGGTTCGATTCCCGATCGGGACATGCTTCCTGAGTGAGGTTTTTTGGGGGGATTCCCTTTATCTTTCAGGCCCAAAAGGTCCTCCAACATCATCTGACCATCATCATCATCATCATCATCCCCGGTATGGAAAGCAACGGGAAGCTACCACACCTATAAATCCCTAGTAAAGCTGCAAAGCATAGCATGAAAATGCTATGATTGCAGTGAAGGACCTGCCCTGGGTCAGAACACTATAAAAATATTTCAGTTAATGTTTCATAAAACCGTGCTGTAGATGGACTCTTAAGGAAAAATATCGTAACAGTATTTGCATTAAGGAAAATGAAGCAGCTTCTTACGTGGTTAATATTTTCGAAACTGTAGGGAAGAAGTTCATTCAGGCGATTTGCTGGTTACTCTGTTCGCTTCTAGTTCTAATGTACACGGGTTTATATCCGGATTTTTAAGAAATATAGCAGGGTATACTCTGCTGGATAAGAAAAGAAATGAAGATATAAGAAAGGAACAAATATTTTCAAACTTACAGACCGAATAATTAAACATAGGAACGACTGGAAAGAACATATTGATAGAATATCCGAAGGAAGATTTCCAAAATTATTGCTAAACTATAAACCGCACGGAAGGAGAAATGTTGGACATCCACACAGAAGATGGTCTGAACAATTTTAATAATTCTAACTTACATGAAACCGGAACGAGCCAACAGGCTTATTCCCTGGATGATGATGATGATGATGATAAAAATAAGTACCGTGGTACATGGTGCAGAAACATGGGAATTAAAATCTATAACAATAAATCAATTAAATTCTGCAGAAATTGGTATTTGGAGGGCTTAGCTGGAATTTCTAGAAGAGATAAAATAAAATAAAACAATGTAATTAAACAAAATATGAAATTTCACTTGTAAACTAATGTTTTCTAATCATCCCCGTATAATTTACTTTCCTCAAATCATGGTTAATGTTGTTCTCCAACCTCATTCTTGACCTGTCTACTGGGCGCTTTCCCTCTGGCTTTCCTACATGAGTTTCCAATCCCCTCTTTCATTCCCCATTCGTGCCATATGCCATGCCCAACGCAGTCAATGAGAATTAACTGGTTTTATTACATCTGATTTCCCATAAATATGATGCAGCTACCGGTTATGTAGTCATTTTTAGTTTTCCTCTGGATTATATCAATTTATATGAATTAATAATATTTATGAAATAAAACAAAATATTTCTGTTCTGTTTTTGTTGCATGTATTATGTTAGTTTCAAATAATTTAGATCAAACTGTACCAAACACCCACGTGATGAGGGTAAAAATAGGGGGTGGTTTGCGGACCTGGATTGAGTAAAGGACTTGTTCAGGTTATTAAGGAGGGTTACCTTTTCTTCAGCGAGAGAGATAGATAGATGCTTATTCAGTCTTGCTAAAAATTCATCCTGGACTTTTACCATCACAGGTAGAAAATGCAAGTTTCTCCCCCTAACCACCCTCTTCTCTAGGTTACTGGGAAGTTATGCAATAAAAGGAACTTTCCTTTCAGAAAAAAAAAAACATGCTTGAATGGTGCAAAACACTTTCTAAAATTAGCGGCAATAAGACCTCAAAGCGTTGAATAAAAATTCGTAAATTATAAAAAATTGTTTCCAAGGATAAAAGTTTTACTACTGATTTTTAAGAATTTTCAATGACCCAATGACCTTGGTAAAGTGAATACTGTATAGACCCTAACTGTAGATTATATTATGGGTTATAAATCAATGTTCTTCTATAGATAAAAATTGAGGAATGTAACTGTACTTTACAGTTCATCAACAAACGCAAGAATATCAATTTTCACCCAACTGATGCAAAGAAACTAATCTCCACAAAAAAAAAACAACTTCTTTGGTAGATATATGGTAATTCCAGTCTTCAATTGTTTCATTTTGTACTATGTCTCGGTTCAGAAGGCGCCCTACTTCGATGTGCCATAAAATACTCCAGAAATCGAATATTGGCAGAATGGAAATAATTTTCACCTGCGTATGAATAAATCATCACAAATTAATACAACCAAAGAAAAAAGTCTACTTAAACTGGGATTTGAACCCAAGATCTGCAGCTATACCTGTTGGTACTTACCACTTGAACTACTCAGGTATGTAGAAAAAAACACGCGCGAGTAAAGCTGGAGACCTAGGATTCAAATCTGCATTAAAGCAGACATTTTCTCTTTAACTATGTTAAATATTACACGAATGGCTTGTCTGAGCTTATTAATTTCAATGTTACGTTATATATTACGTTATCAATTAGTGAAACATCTAAATCAGACTGAGAAAGATTCTGCGAGATTGAATATAATCCCAGAACAAGAATGGATCCAACATTATGAAAAACTTTGGAAAAAGGAGGAAATTGAAGGAAAAGAGAACAATGAGGAAGAAATAAAAGTGGAAAATATTGATGTAATAGACATAAATGAATTAGAAATGGCTTTGAAAACTGCTAAGAATAGGAAAGCAACAGGATTATATAATATAAATATGGAGTTAGTCAAATATAATGGAATATTGTGTAAACTACGAATACTTCATCTAATTAATATATGTTGGTAGACCTATGGGATTCCAACCACTTGGAAAGCAGCAATTGTGAAGAATGTATTCAAAAGAGGAGACCGGAGAAATTGCGAGAATTACAGAGGGATTGGCTTAATGAATACTGGCTACAATATATATACAAAAATAATAAATAATAGATTGAGAAACATAACAGAAGTAATAATAAATGAAAATCAAAGTGGATTCAGAAAGGGAAGGTCATGTATAGACAATGTCTTTACACTGAAACAACTCATAGAAAAGAGAAGAGAACATAACTTAGAAACTCACATAGGGTTTATAGATTTGGATAAGGCCTTCGATCGAATAAACAGACAGAAATTATGGGAAATATTACGAATGAAAGGATATCCGCTGTGCCTTGTTGAAACAATAAAGAAATTATATGAAGACACAAATATAATTATAGATACCGGATTCAAAAGAACATATACAATCAAAACAAATACTGGATTACGACAAGGGTATAGTTTATCACCCACTTTGTTTAATATATATATATATATAGACGATATTTTAAATAAATGGAAAGTTTTAGTGAATCCAAGAATAAGAATGGATAATAAAGTGTGCATAAATAATCTTCTATTTGCTGACGATGTAATCATAATACAGAAAGATGAAGACGACTTACAGAAATCAATGCATGCATTTAAATGAAATATGTAAATTATACGATCTAAAGATTTCTGTAAGGAAAACGAAGACCATGGCTTTAAGAGGAAGAGATCCAGTGAGATCCAAAATTATTTTAGAAAATCAAAGTATAGAACAGGTGTCTAGTTTCAAATATTTGGGCTGTGATGTTGGCTACAATGTGGAAAGAGATATTGACTCCATAATAAGTAAATTTCAGATGGTTGTGGAACAATACAGAGAACATTCAAAAATAAAATTAGAAAAGAAAGGAAGATAAAAATGTATAATGTTATGGCGGTTCCCACAATATTGTATGGTTGTAAAACTTGGGCTCCAGTGAAAAAACAGAAGGATAGAATACAGACAGCGGAGATGAGGTTCCTAAGGTAAGTAAAAGGATGTACAAGACTTGATAGAATAAGAAATGAGGATATAAGAGAAGAATTGAAAGTACAGCCTTTATTGGATAAAGTCACGAATTACAGACAGAAATGGATTGATCACATGGATGGAATGAGTAAGGAGAGATATCCATTGTTAGCAAGAAATTATCAAGCAAGAGGAAGACGTGATGTTGGAAGACCTAGAAGACGTTGGGCTGATGCATTATGAAGTCGGAACGGGCAATTGCCTAATCCCTGGAGTGATGATGATGATGACGTTCATGATAACTTAATAATTTCATGGCGCGACAGGCCTAGAAGGCCAATGTACGGTAATGTGATCCCATCACAGACCTTAGGAGGCCCTGGATTGGTACGAGGTTAAGGCTCCCACCTTCGCAGAATCAGCATGAAATCATGAAATATCAGCCGGGTTTTAACCCCTGCGTTTATCCCCTTAATATAATCTGGTAATCAATTCAGATTGAGTCCGAGATCAACCAGGACCATGGCTAGAAACGCCGACTCTATCGGGAATTGACTAATAGAATTAATCAAAATTGTAATTTCGATTTATTGCAATTATAATTCTACCACCTCCCCCCGCGATCTTCAGGTTTGTGTAATATACTGTCTTAATCAATGTTTTTTAAAATACATTATGAAACTCCGGTGAGGTTACTGTGTTAAACTTTTAATAATTGTATAACAGTACCTCATATCTCAGTCGTCCTCAATAATTTGCAGTGTTGTTTTATAGGAGGTCTTTCGATAACTTTTGTACCTAAATGAAAGCAGAAGATGATACATAAGTTATCGAAAAGCCTCCTATAAAACAACACTGCAAATTATTGAGGACGACTGAGACATCAGATACTGATATACTTAATACAGGCTTTCCACTTTACATCAGTTTGCCTTTGATTCCTGCTTTCCAGAGATTCCTATCATCCCATTGTCCATCTTCCATACCCCTCTTCATCATGGCATCATATATTCCCTCATACCATGCTCTTCTACTTCTTCCCCTCTTCCTTCTGCCTGGTAGCATCCAATCCAACACCTGTTTAGGCCACTGGTCTTCCGACATCCGTTGTACATGTCCATACCACTGTAAAGCTCTCTTTGTTATCCTTTCGATAACAGTTTCTTGTGCATCCATTTCTTGTCTGATATATGTATTTCGAATATGTTGTAGCCTGGATATTCTCATACTTCTCCGTAATCCATCCATTTCTGTCTCCAAGATTCTTTTCTGTATCCTTTCATTTATTGTCCAGCTTTCTGATCCATATGTAAGTATACTTTCTATTATTGTCTGTATAATCTCTTACAATTATTAAAACTTTAATACTGTCTTAACCAAAAACTCCTCTACGGCGTGACCTAAAATAAGCAAAAGTTTCAATGAATTTTGTTTTACAACCAATGACAGTCGTGTTTCACCTCGCTCTTTATCGAATTCTCTTTACGATCTCCTACTTTTGTGATAAAGAAATCTCCTCCTTTTTAATATTATGAATAGGTCAGAGCATTGTTTTGCAATAACTGACTCTGCAAAAAAAAATACATTGAACATAGCAAATAATGAACAGATTCCTTCGAACTACACTTCTTCTTCTTCGTTACGGTTTAGGCTTATTTACTAGCCGGGTTCCGGCTCCAAATTGCTGCTGTTTCCATCTTTCTTTGGTCTTCCCAGACTTCTTCTTCCTCGTGGTAAATAAAATGTATGCTGCTTTTGGTATTCTATTCTCAGTCTTCCTTGCCAAGTGTTCTTTCCAGTTTGTTCTGTATTTCACTATTGTTGTGCTTAATTCTTCTATTTTCGAACTACACATTATGATAATTGCATGTTTAATAATCGTATTTTTAAATAATGATTCACTGAGTTGTTTACTAAAAAAATAAATTAATAACCTCTAACGTTGGTTAAAATATACAGTATGATGTGTTTCATTTTTCTCCACTAGGGTGTATTCCTACAATATTGCGATCATATTTGGCAATAAATAATATGATCAAGTTTCACTGAATAAACAAATCAAACGTAACCACATATTTCTGATATGTTTTCAAACATCGCCGTTACATTTAATATATAAATATTTTAAAATGCCGGTAGGCCTAACTCTATTTAAATAATGATTTGTGAGTAAACATCTTAATTTTATTCATTAAATAGTATTATTCATTAAATAGTCACAACAGAAATGGATTTTATACGAAGGGCCGCAAGAATTTCAAGAAGAGAAAAAATTAGAAACTCAGTTATAAGGGAGAAAATGAAGATTGAAGACACTATTTTAGATTATATTAAAACTCAGCAATTAAGATGGCACGGGCATGTCCAGCGAATGGAAGAGGATCGACTACCAAAATCTGTTTTGGAATGGAAACCTGAGGGAAGACGAAGCAGAGGAAGACCTAAAACCTTCTGGAGTCAGGGAATATGTTTATATATGAAGGAGAAACGTCTACAACCAGGAGATTGGATGGACCGACAAAATTGGCTATTAGGAATCGGACGATGTCAAAGACATTAATCAACCGATGATCTATTTAAATAGTCCTAACAAATGCCACTCTTGATTTCCAAATCCTCTAGATAAATTCACTCGTCACTTCATGACTGCTGAATTTATCGATGATTTGGAAATTACTCGTGACATTACTTATGACATGTCCTCTTCAAAATTAATCTATAGTAGTCATTATCTTGGCTGGGAAAAAATATTTGGGGGTTCAGTTTTACTGAGCTTCCATAAAGAAGCTACAATATACTGTACATAGAACGAGGATTTTTAAAAACATTTTCACAAAAAAATACTATGTACAGATGGTTCTGTCAATATTGTAATGTATGTATGTATTTATGTACCCCATATGTATCGCGTGGGGACACGGGTGCTCCCTATCGGAGTTTTCTTAACAAAACTAATTTAGGTATGCTTATTTACTTACAGATGTCAATGAGTGACATGTGGTTAGCACAATCGCCTCAAAAATATATCTAGTAGGCAATTAAAGTATTACTTGTATGGATGAAGGTCGGTTAAGTATTGCATAGAAGCCTCTTTATTTAGGCTTGCGATTCTTTTATGAGTCTGAAAATCTTCACACTCAGAACCCACGGCTTAAAGTCCTCCCTGGAGTACTGTCTATTGGATTTTCCATCCTAAAAATCCAATGATCCCGGCCGGATTTGGACCCCTGACAATATTGTAATATTAAATTATTATTTATTTAATGCTGGACACTTGATATAGAAGGAAATCGAATCCCGGCCCGCTGCGAGACAAGGCAGCACGCTACCTCGAGACCACAGCGGTGGGCTATATAAGTTGTATATATATATATATATATATATATATATATATATATATATATAAACGTTAAACTGAAAATATATAAAATAATTATTCTACAGTTATATTATATGGTTGCGAAACATGGACTCTTACTTTAAGGGAGGAAAGGAGATTACGAGTATTTGAGATTAAAGTTCTTAGGAAAATGTTTGGACCAAAGAGAGATGAACAGACAAGTGAATGGAGAAGTCTTGATAGCAGTGAACTACATGGTCTTTATAGGGAAACAGATATAATAAGAATTAAGTCTCGTAGACTGCATTAGGCAGGACATGTGGCACGAATGGAAAATGCAAGACGTGTATGGAAGCTTATTGTAGGAAAAACAGAGGGAAAATGTCCAGTTGGTAGACCAAGAATGAGGTGGGAGAATAACATTAACTACGATTTGAGGGAAGTAGATTATACAGGGAATGATTGTAAAACATTAGCTCAGAGATGTATGGAGAGCTTATGTCCGCGCGGCCATGAACCTAAGGGTTCGATAGTGCCAGTGAATAAGTATATATTTAGTCATATTCATCCTCTGTTTCTACTAGATAGGATCGGTGAAGATCTGTAATTTTTAATAAATCTATCATGAGAATAACCTCAATGGCTAAATTCCTTCAGAATTTGCTAAAACACTAAATATAAGTATATAAACCAATTAGAAGATTACACAAGTGGATGAGCTGACCACACGCCGCTCTCCATAACGTGCCCAAGCCCGCACGCTACTGTTGAAGATTCTGAGAAATGATTTGGATGAGTTAAGTCATTGCCCCGTCATGCTGCGCCAGATATTATGGAAATTCCACACCAATTCCTCTTATTAAGGTCGCTCCAAATGTTCTCGCTATCACTTCAACAGCCCATCCTTTCTTCAAACGTTATTTATAACAATATTTATTAAGAGTTCCGAACTGTGGCCGAGAAATCTAAGGCATCCTGCAAACCTACTACTGTTGGATGTCTTATGGGAGATTATCAAATGCATAGTTTATATTTCATTATAATTGTATTATTTATAGTTTGTTATATCAGTTTTCAATTATTATAAAAGTCTTTGGACTGACAACAGCTATGAAGATACAATTTTCCGAAATATTAATGAGACAGATTCCATAGTATCATTGAAGAATTGAACAATAGTTTAAAGAAATTGAAAAATGGGAAGGTAACTGGCACAGATGGCTTGAATTCTGAATTGTACAAATATGCAGGCAAACAGTTCCATGAAAGACTGTTGTCCTTCTTTAATAATGTATTCAAAAATGCAGATATACCACAAGAATGGTAGACAAGCATTGTTATACCCCTGTTCAAGAAAGGAGACAAATGGACAACTATAGGGGAATCAGTTTGTTAAACACATGCTACAAAATTTATGCAGACATTTTAAATGGAAAATTGAAAAGTTTCAGCGAAAAATTCCTTATGGAATGTCAAAATGGATTTAGGAAAGGACGATCTTTTATTGATTCAGCATTTTCTGTTAAATTATTGCTTGAAAAAAGAAGAGAATTCAACTTAGAAACACATTTTGCTTTCATAGATTTTGAAAAAGCATTCGACACAGTCAAGAGATCAAAACTCTTAAATATATTGGAAGACAGAAATATACCAAATTTCCTTCTGCAGAACATACAAAATATTTACAAAGACAACAACATAAAGATTAAATTAAATAACAGATTTTCTGAAGAAGGAATTATAAATCGTGGTGTGAGACAAAGCTGCCCCCTATCCCCAACACTCTTTGCAATTTATATCAATGAAGTAATATGTTGCTGGAACAAGACATATAAATTTGGAATAAGAATATCAGAAAATAGAAAATTAAACACCCTATTGTTTGCAGATGACCAAATAATAATAGAAAATTCAGAAGATAATCTACAGAAAGGTCTTAATGAACTTAACAAAATTACAGAAGAATATGGTTTGAAGATATCTACAGAAAAAACAAAAATTATGGCATTTCAAGGTGTAGACCCTGTCAGAAGTAAAATTGTACTGGACAATAAAATTTTGGAGCAGGTGAATAATTTTACATATCTAGGATGCAATATCTCATATGAAGAAGAAAAGGATGTAAATGCAAAAATATCTAAATTTTTAAGAATTTTAGGGTTAATAAATTCTATCTTCAAGCTACAGTTAGTACAAAAGCATTCAATATTAAAAGTGTATAAAACACTGGCTCTTCCAACTCTTTTGTATGGTAGCGAAGTATGGACGTTGAAACAGAAGGATATACAGAGACTTAGATCTGCTGAAATGAGATACCTTCGGAGGACTGCAGGATACACATTACTAGATCACAAACAAATGAAGACATCTTAGAAGAATTACACATGGAACCTTTAGAAAACAAAATTTCTGATTATAAGTCAAGATGGATGCAACATGTTCATCGAATGGAAGATCACAGAATACCCAAACAAATGTTAAGATATCAACCTGCAGGAAGAAGAAGACCAGGACGTCCACTCAAAAGACTTTTGGATGGTTTTCTCTTGAGGCCGAAACAGGTCAACAAATGGCCTAAATTCGTGAATGTTCGATGATGATATATCAGTTTTAATTTTTCTTCTTCTTTAATGTTTCTTATTCCTTTTAGAGAGAGAGAGACAGAGAGAGAGAGAGAGAGGAGAGAGAGAGAGAGAGAGAGACAGACAGACAGAGATAGAGAGACAGAGAAGAGAGAGAGAGAGAGGGGTGGAGAGAGAGAGAGAGAGAGAGAGGGATGGGGAGAGAGAGAGAGAGAGGTGGAGAGGGGAGAGAGGGGGGGAGAGGAGAGCGAGGAGAGGAGAGAGACAGGGACAGAGAGACAGGAGAGATAGAGAGAGACAGAGAAGAAAGAAAGAAAGAGACGAGAGAGAGAGAGAGAGAGAGAGAGAGAGAGAGAGAGAGAGAGAGAGAAACATCATTCAACTTCTTCTTCTTCTTCCTATCATGTGATAGACCTAGTGGTCTGTTATAGTCTCAATCCAACGTTTTGAAGGGTCTGCCCAAAGATCTCTTGACTGGTGGCTGGTAAAATATTTTTATAGGACCAATACTAATAAAATTCATATCAAATTAAAAAATTACCAGTTGGCAGGCAGTAGTCCTCAACTTTCTTAAAATAATGTAGTTAAAATATTATTTGGAGGCATTTCGGAAGTTAACTTCAATCATCAGCAGGATGAGTATATGCTACTAGATGTTGTATCTAAGACGTTGTAGACGTTGATGATCTTGATGTGTCGTTAGTAGCAACTTAATAACTATTAGCACGTACTCGTCCTGTTGATGATGGAAGTTAGCTTCCGAAATGCCTCCAAATAATATTGTAATACATTATTTTAAGATAGTTGAGTACCACGGCACCAACCAACAGTTACATTTTTAATTTTTATCTTATTTTTATGGCAGAATAAATGTGGAAAATCACTTAATTAAAAACCACATCAATTATAAGTATTCAAATCAATTTTTATTAGCTTAAGCCAATAAAAAAACCTATTCATTATTCAGTATTTTTAACTAATCAACTCATTTATTAAAATTAATTCTATATTCATAAAGCTATCAGATAATTTCAAAGTAGAATACATAAATAAATAACTTTATATATATGTCCCGCGCCGTAGCCAAGTGGTTAAGGCGGGAAAGCCTTGGCGCAGAGCTACGGGAATTGCACTGGTTCGAGTCTCATGGGGAAGAAATTTTCTCATGGCATTTCGGCCAGTATGGCATCGGTGCCCACCTAGTATCGTGAGGCATTTGGGTAGATACAATAAGTAGTTGAGAAAATCAGCTATAACGGGTGGGGGTCACGACATGCTAACCACATGTCACCTCTACACTGGCTGATGATCATCTACCTCTGTTATTGACACATGTGGATGTGAGGCCAGCGCCGGCTGGTAGACTAAGGACCTTCTAGGCCTTTCGCGCCAGGAGTTATATATATAATGTCGCGCCACTACTGTAAAGTTGCTACACCTGTTCGACGAAATGACAGGTCGAAGGATGAGATTAGATGAAACCCCTAATATTAAAGATTTGTGATGGCGGCTGACCGAGCCAATCGCACCATCACGGAGGTAGATGAAATGAAATTTAATGGATGACATGTTTATGGATACGTAGTGAAATTTAGTTTTTATATGGAAGTTCTCACATTTTTCCTTGTAAAAAGCTGTATACATAACTGTAATTTCACTGAACTCTATCAAGTAGAATTTTCTTATCATTAAAAGTATTGTTAAAGAGAGATCTAGGGCTAATTCACAAAACTAGCATACGTCTACAATTTTAAGTGAATATCCCAAAAACATATTACAAAACTAGACAAGAATTACATGCCTCCCTAAGTCTTTATTTATATGACGTGATGCTATTTTTTGCCACCACGTTGTTTTACATCAATTCTGCCATTGTATCCTGGCATTGGTGAAATTTTAATCCACTTCTGAGTTTGGAGTGGCTGAAAGACGTAGTTTTGTTACCCCAATGATGTGATGGATCCCGCGCCGTAGCCGGGTGGTTAAGGCAAGAAGCTTTGGCGCAAAGCTACAGGAATTGTACTGGTTCAAAACCCCGTGTGGGAAGAAATTTTCTCATGGAATTTCGGCCAGTGAGGGACCGGTACCCACCCAAAATCGTGAGGCCACTGAGACTGAGAAAACCAGCTATAGCTTCTGGGGGACCCGACATGCTGACCACATATCACCCCTACACTGGTTGAATGATAGTCTACCTCTGATTAATACATGTGGATGTGAGGCCAGCAGTCGGCTGGTAGGCAAAGGATAACGTAGCATCAGGGAGTTCTTAAATCTAAACTTAACCTAAATTCAATATATTGGGAAACCACAGAAGTAATTCCCTTTATTTAACATTTTCCAATACTGTTATTTTAACACAGTCCCAATAATGGATCATATCATAACATTATAATGATATTGTGAAAAGAAAATTTTATGTCTGAACCAGGAATCGAACTGTGGACCTCTAGTTCTCCAGAATAGTGTGCAGCCCACTACACCATTCTAGAGATTCATTATAATATTATAATATGATCTATTATTGGAACTGTGTCAAAATAACAGTATTGGAAAAAGTTAAATAACATCGTTTACTGCTTATAAAAGTGGTGGTGTAAAATTCTCAAATATAGATACTTCTAAACGAAGTCGGCCGTTGGCGATGGTAGTGATACCTACCTGGCAGCGGACGAAAGGAGAATTATAGATTTGTATATGTGGAAAGAATTGTTAATATTTGTGCCAGGTCTAGAATGGTGTAGTGGGCTACCCACTAGTCTGGAGAAGGAGAGGTCCATGGTTCGATTCCTGGTTCAGACATTAATTTTTCTTTTCACAATATCAATATAATATTATAATTCCCTTTAAGAAAAATTCTTGTGGTCTGAGCGGGAATCAAACCCGTGACCTAAAATTAACTATAGTCAGAATCTCTGACCACAAGACTATGAGTCTAACCAATAGAATATTATAATAATAGGTATTATTGCAGCCAATGGCCATGTAGAAATAGAATATTATAGAGTATTATTTAAATTTATAATAACTCAATAAGAATACATTTTGTTAACTTGTTCTAAAGTAACAATGATGACTGTCCGGTTGACATTCAGAAGTGCACAATTAACAAACTGTTACATAATTCACAAGGATAAGGAACAGTCTTAAGGACGTCTTTGTTAATTCCTTCCTTTGTTCCTAGAGACACGACAACTTGTCGCTTTCACAAAAAAAGTCAAGATAATTGAAAAATTTGCATGTGAATGGACAGAAATTAGCATGTCGGCACGGATGTGGATGTAATGCCAGATGTCGGCAATTAACTTGAGTTAAATCCAAGTGGCCTAATTATCATACACTCACACTGACCGCCAAGTACCACATTATTATGCATTCAACATTTGAACAACAAGCAGAATGTCAATTCTTTCTATTTTTTTTATTGTGAGATGTGAGAAGGAAGAAATTAGATCTACAATCTGAATGAAAGTATATTTTGAAATTCTAATGTTTGACTTTCTTCATCCACGCATAGCCCTTTAAAATTGACTTAAGGCATAGAATAGTGACTGTGAAAGTTTACGGAATACAATAATTTTATTTAGTTGGCTTAGAGATAAGTTTTATTTTAAATATTTATTTGTATAATATATCCTTAACTCTAACTCAGTGGCCGCGCGGACATAAGCTTTCCATACATCCCTTTCCTGAGCTGTTTTCCAATCATTCCCTGCATAATCTACTTCCCTCAATAACATTTATAATTTATATAGACTACTTTATAGACTAACTCCTGGCGCGACAGGCCTACAAGGCCCTTAACCTACCAGCCGGCTGCTGGCCTCACATCCACATGTGTCAATCACAGAGGTAGATGATCAACAGCCAGTGTAGGGGTGACATTGTGGTTAGCATGTCGAGTCCCCCAGCCGTTATAGCTGGTTTCCTCAACCTGGAGCCGCTACTTATTGTAGCTACCCAATTGCCTCACGATGCTGGGTGGGCACCGGTCCCATACTGGCCGAAATACCATGAGAAAATTTCTTCCCCCATGGAGATTCGAACCAGCGCAAGTCCCGTAGCTCTGCGCCAAGGCTTCCTACCTAAACCGCTCGGCTACGGCGCGGGACACTTTATAGACTAATATACTATATTTATATAAACTCGGCGTGCGCTGCTACGCCTAAATAAATGAAAATTAACTTGTTTTAATGTTTAGTAGAATAAGTAAATGGAAAAATAATTATAAATTTATATTTTTAGACACCCCTGCTGATTACCCGGCGTTGCCCGGGAATCTACTTCCGATCTTCTTGACATAAATTAGCTGAGATACGAAAATTAATGTTTTCTGTTTAGTTAAATAAGTGGAAGGAAAAATGTATATCATAATTATTTTTAGATACCCCGTGCTGTTTACCCGGCGTTGTCCGCGAATCTACCCATCCCGATCTTCTTGGCATAAATGAGCTGCAAGAAAAAAATTAATGTACTTCTTATGATTAGTTGGATAAATAAAATAAAAAATAATTATAAATGTATATCGCAATTATTTTAAGATTCCCCGTGCTGATTATCCGGTGTTGCCCGGGAATCTACTTATCTCGATCTTCTTAGAATAAATGATGTAAAAGACAAAATTCGTTATTGTGAGTTATCCGTAAAATAATACCCACCATGTGCTGCTATGCTTGCACAGGAATCTACGTACTTGTCTCGATCTTCTTGGCATCAATGAAAGAAAAAAATGGTTATTGTGAATTAACCGTCAGAGTTAAACATAGGCTGACGCGGACATTTTTGTAGAGCTTTTTTGAGATATTCAATTGTGTGTGCATTAATTTTGTGTATTTGTTATGGTTTAGGCAGCGTAAGTCATTTAAGCGTCCAAAGAACTACTTTTTTTTTACGTTTTCCACTACAAAGGGCGATTTTTAAGGGTGTAGGATTTGAGTATCACACCTCTCTTATAGCCTATGTTTACCCCGGGAATCTTCTGAACATTTTGCAAAAAGCCCCATCACAATTGGATCAACAGTATGGCCGCGCACAAAGTACGAACAAACATATAAACATTCGTTTTTATACATTAAATTAAACGGAATGTACACACAACATTAAATGAAGGAAATTTTGAGGAAGTGGCAGTATTCAAAAGCAATTACATGTAGGCCCTATATACCACGTGCGTCCCGCGTATGGGCAAGCGAGCTCCCTAGCGGGAGTGTCTTAACCAGGCTAACTTATTTATGTTTATTTTCCTGTATATGTCAACAAATGACACATGGTTAGCACATCGCCTCAATGAGACATCTAGTAGACAACTAAGGTATTACTTGAATGGATGAACCTCGGTTAAATTTTGCACAGAGATCTTTTTATTCAGTCTTGCAGTTTTTTAAGAGCCTGAAAGAAAGTCTCTCCCGGAGGACTTGCATTCAAATACGTATGAAAAATAATTACAAACAAATATGAGGCGCAGAAAGAAATTAAACATACACTCAACTCTAGAAATTCATTTTATTATCCACTACATATCATCCCAACTCCCCTAAATAAAATGTTAAATTACAAGTATTTAAACATTGTTATTCTTCCAGTTATTCTAATTATATTATATATATATATATATATATATATATATAAATGTTTGTTTGTTTGTTTGTTTGTTTGTACTTTATGCGCGGCCATACCGTTGAACCGATTGTGATGTTCAGGAGATTCTTGGGATGAACATAGGCTGTAAGAGAGTTGTAATACTCGACCCCTTCACCCCTAAAAATCATCCAATGTAGTGATAAACGTGAAATAAAGTCCCTATTTTGGTACTTAAATAGCTTACGCTGCCTAAACCACAACAAATACACCACATTAATGTACACAGAATTGAATAACTAAAAAAAATGTTTATAAAATAGTCCGCGACAATGTATGTTTATCTTTTACGGATAACTCACAATATCCATTTTTGTCTTTCATTGATAGCAAGAAGATCGAGATAATTAGATTCCCGGGCAACCTTAACAGCGCAAGGCTGGTGGTAAAAACACATTAACATTTATTTAGGAGTAGCAGCGCACGCCGGGTATTAGCTAGTACCATTCAGATGTGAAACATAATAGGCCTAATTACTTTAAGGGAGAAGAAAAGATTACGAGTACTTGAGAATGAAGTGCTTAGAACATTTTTTTACAAAAGAGATACAAACGGATAGGTGAATGGAGAAAGGTACTTAACAGCAAGCTACATGATCTTTATGAGGAATCAGACATCATAAGAACAGTCTTGAAGACTGTGATGGGCAAAAAATGTGCCATTAATGGGGAATGAAAGAGGGTCATGGAAACTATTTCACAGGGAAGGCACCGAGTAGGTAGACTAAGAATGAGGTGGGAGAACAACATGGTATGAGGGAAGTGAAGTACACAGTGGATAATTGGAAAACACCTCAGGATAGGGACGTATGGATATCTTATGACTGGGTAGTCATGAAGCTCCGGGCTCAATAGTGCCAGTGAATCAGCTATTTACCAATTTACTTTTCCCTGTGATAGGCCTACATAATAGTATGCGCTTCCATAATAGAGCCTATGTTTAATTTCTTTTTGCGCGATAGTGCGTTTTGTCGTACTTACAGCAATGGCGACCATGATTGAAAGTTTAACTTCCTACATTTCGGGGTTGCCAACCTAAATAACTATACTGTAATATTACATTTACACCCACGTGAGGGAAGTAAAACTACTGCCCTCTATGTATACTACGTACAATTTATATACAAAAAAATATCCAAAAGGTAGTGTTAATATACAACATACGAAACAAATCACTGCATTTTAAATGGACTGAACTTTATTTGAAACAATATAAAACAATAAATACGTACTTGCGGTCATTTTATCAATAATAATGGTCTCACGGCCTCCTGTACTTTCAACTAATAAACATTGCCCACACTGTTAACGTTACTCAATTGTTTATAATGAACGCACATATTTCCAACAAGGATCTTATTATTTTACTACTATTTATTATTTTGAAAACAGCATCGCGCAAAAAATAATGTACAACGCACGTTTGTGAAGTGTTTTACAGAATCTCGGTTTCCTCGATTCTGTAAATACCACTTCCTAACCTCGCATCGTAATATACTATTTTGCACTTAATTCCTCTTTGTACGTTGTTTCTAAGTATTTGTATTTCACCACTTCTTCAAAATTTCCCTAATGTGTTAAGTTTTTTTCCATTGAATTATGCAATTTTACATATGCCCAGATATTTTGTTCTACTGATACCTAATTCCAGCCTCAGAGATATTTATAGAGGGGAGTATGTTGACTTTTATTATTCCTGTCGCCTAATAATAATAATAATAATAATAATAATAATAATAATAATAATAATAATAATAATAATAATAATAATAATAATAATAATAATAATAATAATAATAATAATAATAATAATAATAATAATAATAATAATAATAATAATAATAATAATAATAATAATAACTTTATTTATTCTGGCAGAGTTAAGGCCATAAGGCCCTCTCTTCCACTCAACCAGCACAAATACAAATAAATATTCGACAAATATAGATATACGCTATACTAATTATAAACAGTTAAAGATACAATAAATGTAGCAATGTAAATGTCATGTACAAACAACATTTTATAGGGTAATAACAATAATGATACGATAATAATAATAATAATAATAATAATAAATATAAATATGATACATTATACGGGAAACACCAATTAATATATAGGCTATAGGGGCCTATCTTACACTGGATAATAATGAAGTCGAGTTTAGATCAAATATAAATTTAGATTTCTTTTAAAAGATGCCAATGTCCGGCATATATACTATATGCCGGCATATATACTAATATATACTATCGGAATATACCAACATACGTAAGAGTAGTGCCAGTGAGTTGTATGTACCCCTTAAGTAAAGTAGTCCCACTACAGGCCCCAGGAGGCCTTTGGGGTAGTAGGAGGTTAAGGCTCCCACTTTTTCTAGCCGGGTTGTTAGCCCTGCGTGACGGCCGCCTTTACCCCAGAACAAGCGTCTGGTACTCATTTCAGTTAGAGGCTGAGTCGACACCAGGGCCATGGTGCCGCCAGAAGGTTTTGGTCAGTTTAAAAATCCTGCCCCACCGGGACTTGAAACCTCGACCTTTCGGCTTGTAGCGCAGTGCTACGGCGTGTATGTACACCTTCCTTATCATAAATAATGCCACGAGTGATATCAAATTTATCTAGAGGATTTGGAAATCAAGAGTGGCATTTGTTAGGACTATTTAACGAATAAAATTAAGCTGTTTACTCACAAATCATTATTTAAATGTAGTTATTTTAAAATATTTATATATTTAATGTATACGATTATGTTTGGAACAAATGAGAAATGTTTGTTTATGTTTCATTTGTTCATCCACTAGAAATATATCATTATTTATTGCCAAATAGGATCGGAATATTGTAAGAATGCACCCTAGTGGAGAAAAAATGATACACATCAAACTGTATATTATAACCTACATTATAGATTAATTTATTTTTTTTAGTAAACTACTCAGTAAAAAATAATTATTTAAAAACACAACTATTGAACCCACATTTATCAAGTGTGTAGTTCGAAGGAATCTGTTCATTATTTGCTATATTCAACAATATTTGTTTTAAACTGACCAAAACCTTCTGGCGGCACTATGACCCTGGGGTCGACTCAGCCTCTAACGGAAATGAGTACCAGACGCTTGTTCTGGGGGTAACGGCGGCCGTCACGCAGGGCTGACAACCCGGCTGACATGAAGTGCCGATTGTCTAGAAAAAGTGGGAGCCTTAACCTCCTACTACCCCAAGGGCCTTCCGAGGCCTGTAGTGGGACTACTTTACTTTACAACAATATTTGTTGGAGAGTCGGTCACTGCGAAATAATGCTCTGACCTGTTCAGAATATTAAAAAGGAAGAGCTTTCTTTAGTTTGGTAAATAAAATTTGATAAATATCGAGGTGAAACACGACTGTCATTGGTACTAAAACAAAATTCATTAAAATGTGATTGCTCATTGACTCCCATTTGGGACATGAGTTAAATAGTTCTCTTAAAGATTTGATTGCATTTTCTTATAGTATAAAAGCAACTAATTTGCGGTGTGCGCTGATTCGCCTAATTAAATTAAATATTATTTTTAAATTTTCGTTTCAAATCAACTCTTACACCAAAGTGTATAATGGATACCGGCTAACAAAAATCGTGGTACATGAAAACCTTTGTCTATAAAGGTATACAATTACCACAAAACAAGCGTAGTGGTTGCTAGAGTAAATTTTTTATTCCCGATTTCTGGTAAATCCCATTTCTATTGGTCTGAATTCCTATTTTTTATAATATCTACCCCTGTTTATTTTAATGGCATATACTGAGTTTTATCGAGAAATAAATAATTGCGACCGCTAGAGGCATTTTTAAATTTTGTTTCAGATGAACTTCTACACCTAATGGATTTAAAGAATAATATAGGTCTACTGTAAAGCGTCTAAACACTCCGTACTTGAAAACCTGTATGTACAAATTTTCTTAACAATCGATCAACTATTCTTCGTGTTTTGCAAGCACAAACATACGCAGCTGAATTTTTATGTTTAAAGATTTAATATAGTATAAATAATATATTTATTACAAAATTAAAAAAAAACTACTAAAATTGTTTAAGGCCAGCCAGACTTTTTTACCGAAAGTGCTATTTCGGTACGAAACATCTGTACGGTTATCCTCCCTCTATAGTGAGATTAATAAACTATGCCAATTTCCTTTCTCTTTGTGTTAACTCCCACTCTCCTTCCTATCCCTTCCTTTGCTCTGTTTGTAGTGCGCAACTTCCCCTCTACCTCGGAACTCTCAAATAGGCGATTCAAGTGGTAAACTGTATCATTCATTCATTCATTCATTCATTCATTCATTCATTCATTCATTCATTCATTCATTCATTCAATTCATTCAGTTAGTTTGGTTATCGTCTGAAGGACGTGAGCTCAAGGAGAGCTGTGTTGTTTTCAGTTTGGTCCGGTATGCCAGGGTAGGGTACTCTAGGCTGGACTAAAATGGTATGCATGGGTGTTTGAGTGTGTAAAGATTGTTACTTTTGTTATTATTATTGTTTTCTTTAAACTTTAGAATAATCAAGTATTACTTATGTTTAATATGTTTTTATATCTCAACTTCGGACTTACAATTGATATATATATATATATATATATATATATATATATATATATATATATTAAATCTTATTTTAAGTAAATAAGAATGTCTAATTATTGTATTTGCTAGTTATGCTACTGTTGTCTTGTACGTTTCCTCTCTACGAGTTTTCTCAAAGTTATATTAGCTCCCCTTTCCCTTCTAGCTTTCATGGTTGAAAATAATATACTGAGTTTAATAACGAATCATAAATTACTACAGTGTGTTAAGGAATTCTTGTCAATAATTAATATATGTAAGTAAATCTATATAGGAAAGATGAATCAATCTTTGCCTCTGGTGGGCCCGGGCAAAGAATTATAAATAACACTGACAGTTATGATTTGGACGCTACTATAAGTGTAACTAAACATATGAGTAAATTCTCTATAGGCCGTGCAATTTGATACAAAATAAAAGTTTATTTTCTAAAGAAATAATGTTTTACAACGTAAGCGATGGATCAGAAGAAGAATAAAAATTAATGAAAAAGAAGTCAAGAAAAATAGGAAAATGAACAAAGAAAAAAGAAAGAAAGAAAGAAAGAAAGAAACAAAGAAAGAAAGAAAGAAAGAGATAGATAGATAGATAAAGGAAAAAAAAAGGAAATAGAGACAAAGGACACCTATTTATGAGTATGTTGAAATTTATTACATTAAACTACAATTTTATCTGCACTAATCTGATCTTAGTTAAAAGAAAATAACATAATTCTTAGTTACACATGAAGACTATATCACAAAACAATGAAAAATAAGATTTAGGAAACGATTAAATTGCAATATAAAATAAATATGAGGAAGTAGTGAGATACATAGCCCTATCAACTAATTGCAACTACAATTCTTAATTAAGCCGTACATTTGCAGCTTACAAGCATCTAGGGCACGCAAATGCGCACCAATGAACATAGGTCTACTTCGTGTTTTAATTATGCATACACACTCGTTAAGTGTGTTGTAACTTCATCTATAAAAAAATATATATGGTAATAATTTACATGGTCATTATTTCAGACATAATAATTAACATATAATTATTAGGCGTTACAGTTTGTTCCACCAATTTGTATTCGAATCTTTAAAACACAATAGACAACACACAAATGTATACCCTGGACATACACGAACGCCGCCTGAGACGCGGGGTTTCAAAGACGAAATTGCATGCGCACGAAATGACTATATTTCCCTTAGCCAAACTTTAGTCCTTGGATTTTTAAGTTACTTAAATTAATAACCAATTTTAAATTCATAATATTTTTAAATTTTCTCACTTATAAAGTACATAAACAAGTTTATCCCTATCTATATTAAACTAAACTCAAAAATCAATAATAAAAAGATTAAAGGAAAGTTTTAAATTGAATTCTGTTCCGTTAAAACTAGATATCCTACTTGTCATCTAACATGTCACCACTAGCAAGCTATTACTAATATTTTTAAAACAATAAATTCATTAATTTAATAGCTCCAAATACATCGAAACTATTCTTATCAAAAACATATATTTTAATTAACCCTGATACACAAAGTATTTGTAGACTCCATTATTTATAATTTCATAGATTACTGTTTGTAAAGTAATTTATACAGATATAATAAAAATATATATATATATATGTTAGTAATTAACTATAATATTTTATTTTGTTTATACAATAATATAAAAATTAATATTAGATATTCAATAGCAGGTTATATAAGATATAAGCAATTACATTGGTATGGGCATGTACGACGAATGCAGGAAGAAATGTTACCCAGAAAAATATTGGAATGGTGTCCACCTGGAAGAAAACGGAAAGGAAGATCTCGAAACACGTGGATGCAAGAAGTAAGAACTGGAATCAGAACAAGACGACTGGAGGACATGGAGTGGATGGATAGAGACGAGTGGAGGAGAAAAATAAAACTTGAAGCACAGAGAGATGTGTAAACATTAAAAATCTGTATATAAATTAATGAAATATATAATTTTTCATTGCATTAATTCTTTGTATATTTTATATTTTGAAATGTTCTCTTACATTTCTATTCTTTATATTATAACCTAATTTATTTAATTACTATCTACAGTTTGGTATTAATCTTATGTAATGTTTCGTTTGTATCATTCTCCTTTGCATCAATTTTTTGTTGTCAGAGTGCTTTTATATTATGAAACTTTCTCATAAATTTGTTTTGTTTTAAATTATTTCATAATTTCTTTATTTACCTTCTTGAGTGTGGTATTAACCTATTCTCTATTGCTATGTTTATCTGATTTCCCTCGTATTCTTTTAATTTTTTATGTGCTAGAATTTATTTTGTTTTGAAACTGCCTCCTGAACTCATATATTTTGTTTTTCCTCTCATTTTAACTAAAACCATATAATGTATATATTCTATATGTAATATTACTGCATCCGAACACAAACACTTGGTCATTAGGATGTCAATATTGTGTAAAACATTTATTTGTGAATAAAATTTATTCTCTCTCTCTCTCAAATAAAAAAAAATAATAATAATAATGAATTCACAGCAAAACAGATCAAGGCCAATTAAAGTGGATATAAAAATTTACGTTATAGGCCTATCACATAACATTACAAAAAAGTCATATTGGTAACATATTTAATTTCAAGTTTCATAACGAATTTCGCTATATCCCCCGTCAAAAAAAAAAGCTACTCAGTTGTCCTCATGAGGATAAGCTGATATGATTCAACACGATATGCATAAAAAAAATCTCCGATTGCCACAGGTCTAAAAGTCCCTTGGCCTACCAGCCGGCTGCTGGCCTGACATCCACATATGTTAATCACATAGGTAGACGATCATCTCGCCAGTTTAGGGGTGACATGTGGTCAGCATGTCGGGTCCCCCAACCGTTATAGCTGATCTTCTGAACCTGGTGTCGTTACTTATTGTACCTACCGAAATGCGTCACGATGCTGGGTGGGCACCGGTCCCATACTGGCCGAAATTCCGTGAGAAAATTTCTTCCCCCATGGAGACTCGAATCAACGCAAGTCCCGTACCTCTGCGCCAAGGCTTCTTGCCTTAACCTCTCGGCTACAGCGCGGGGCACCATATACATAAAGTTATCATAAAGTCAAGAATCAAACCCTAGATCTCTGAGATGCTAGTGAGAAACATTAACCCTTACAAAGTATAAACCATACTACACATTCCTATGAGTTAAATTACTTGTAGAACGAGTTGGCTCAAACGGTATAATTTGACAATTATATGAGAAGTCTTGTGTTTAGAATCTCAGTACCAGCTAAACTGACTGGAGTTTTCTCAATCCTTAAACCTACGCTGTAATGATCGTAGAACCATCCATTCCCTATGCCTACTCTATAACATATTACACACATCTTTACCTTATTATTTATCACACCGCTTCACTAAACTCTCTGATACACATAACTTAGATACCCGATCCCTTGAGCACAGTGTCCTTTATATCCCTCCTCATCATACTACCTATTATTCGAAATCTTTTACAGTTTCTCTTGCTAGAACATGGAATTCACTTCCACCCTATGTCAGAGACTGCCAAACTTTACCATCTTTCAGAAATAAATTGAAAATAAAATCACTAACAGAAACAACTCACTAATACTACTTTTTAAGAATTAATAATGCGTTTTTGCATTATTTAATAAAAATAGACTTAGGATTTGTTTATATATTTACCTAATGCCTTGTATAAAAAGCGTAGATTAATTCATTGTAGTGTTTTTTTTCTCTTCTTTTTATGCATAGTAGATTCGAGCTGTTATTCCTTTTTTATTCATTGTATCATTAATTTAATTTTAATTGTATTTAGTTTCATTCTATTATTAGACATTAATTTCATTATTATTCAATATGACAGATAATGAATTGTTCAATAACTAGGCCTATTATTGTAACTTTTTTTTGTATTCATATGTAACATGTTTGTCCTGTCTAATATGACTACTATTGTAATTTTTTTGTATTCATGTGTAACATATGTTTGTCCTGTTTTATATAATAATAATAATAATAATAATAATAATAATAATAATAATAATAATAATAATAATATAATGATTTATTTTAGCTGGCAGAGTTAAGGCCATAAGGCCTTCTCTTCCACTCAACCAGCAAATAGTAAAATTATACAAAAATTACGTACATATTACAATTTTAAGATATTAAAATACAGACTAAACAAAATACAATGATGATGGATCTAATACTAGCTAATGCTAACAAAAACATAGAATATAATAAAATTAAAATGATATAAAATAAAGTAAGTAGCTTCCTACATGATTATTAATAGAATGCTCTATATAGTTGTTATGTAGTTAATGTTTTCATTGTGTCGAACTTAAGATATCAGTTAATTTGGATTTAAATAATGATAGCGATTGACAGTCCCTGACATGACTGGGAAGTGAGTTCCATGCTCTAGCCATAGATATTGTGTAAGATTCAGAGTACAGACAGGTCCTGTGTTGTGGTATCACTATGACTATTATTGTATTTTTTTTTGTATTCATATGTAACATATGCTTGTTCTGGTGAGTGGAAGAGAAGGCCACATGGCCTTAACTCCACCAGGCTAAATAAATAAAATAAAATAAATAAATAAAATAAATTTTCATTACGATAAAGGATTTCGTCATTATGATTATTTTTAAAAATCATTTTCTCTTCTTCTCCATCATAGTTTAATCTCCCACCTTTAGGCACGTTTATTTGTCCCATGCCACCCGGACCTTACAGTGACGTGCCGAGAGAGGGATTTTAATTTTGGATCGCACTAACGTTTTTGATCACACATGGAGGGTCTCCCCGAATGTGTGATCAACACAATCCAGTTTCTCATCCGCGACAATACGAACATTTAAGTTTAAACACGCCATTCACTAACACATTCGTATAATATGATAACGATAATAATAATGATGGCCAGATGATGTTCGGGGACCATCTGGGTATTAAAGTTTCCTGACTTTTGACTTGCAAGTGAGAAAAAAAACATCACTCAGGAAACTGTCAGACCGGGGAACGAACTCGGGGCCGCTGCATACGTGGCAGCGACATTACTCCTAGATAATAGCGGTGAACATTATTTTATCTTCTTCTTTATCCAACCAAGTCTTAAGCTTACAGGCCTGTTACGATCTCACTGGTGAATTTTGTATCCAGCGTTTCCTTGGACGGCCCAGAGATCTCTTCCCTGTTGGACAATAACGAAGCACGGCCTTGGGAACTCTATCTGAACTCATTTGTCACAAATGATTCATCCAGTTATTCTCGTATCTATGTATGTATTCAATGACCGGTTCTAAACGTAGTTCCTTAAAGATATCATCATTGCGTTTGTGTATTTTATAAATCATTGAAATTAAATTTAGGTGATTTCGAATATCGGCGTCCGTTCTCTTAAATCGAAAATCAGATATAATTTTGAATCGTAGAGAAATGATTAATAATAATACGAGCTTGCTAAAAAATCTTCCATATTCATACTAGATAATAACTCTCCCGCAAACTCTCAGAAAATTGAGATAACTAACTAAATAACTAACTACATATATACCAATAGTTTAAATGCCGTATTCACTACTGTTCTCGCTGTTCCCTATTCTGGAGAATGCGCAGCACGCTTGTGCGACTGATTCCAATCTCTCTTTCCATTTCGCAAGAACTGGCATGAGGGTTTATTGCAACAGCTGCAAGAACAGCTACTTCGGCTGCTTCATTTGTCACAGTTTTGTTTCGAATCCGCTTTCGTGGGTTCAAGCTTCCAGTTTCTCGAAGTCAACTAACAATATTAGTGAAGGTGGGACGGGTTGGATAACGTCTCTCAGGGAAACGTTCAGCATACCGCTGTTCTGCTTGTTTGGCATTCTGGAAATATTCACCGTAAATTAATAGCAGATCAACCATTTCTCCATTTGTGAAAACCATTTCAAATGCCTAGAAATTATGGACAGAATAAATTAAAATTGCGTTAAAAATGTTACTATCAATTACTGTACTACAGTATATTACTGAAAGTTAGCATAACATACCTGCACACAAGTAAAACTGAGAGCCGTTCTGAAACTCTTCACCAATGTTGTTGTCTTCGGTTGTACACAACAAAACTGAAGAAATAAGGGTTGTATCACAACTACTGGATAGCGTGTTCGATCTTCAATGTCAACATTATGAACTAGACAAAAGGAAGCGTGCGTCAGACTTTGTTTAAATTTACGCGTTTCAGTGACACAGAAAAAGTCAGTAACATAGTCAGTTGTTATTAGACATAGCTAACTCAAAATTTGCGACACAAAACCTAGTTCGTTCCCATTCAAAAAATAAAAGTTGACCTCCATATCTTGAAAATTACTTACTTTCGAAAAATAACATTATTCTTATTAGATGACCCCCTCGATGTCATTTAAGTTGTTTTTTACTTTTCAGAAACATTTAACAAACTTTCACCTCTGATATATATATATGCATCATGGCGCGACAGACCTAGAAGGCCCTTGGGCTATCAGCCGGCTGTTGGCCTCATATTCACATGTGTTAATCATAGAGATGTACGATTATGCAGTCAGTATAGGGGTGATGCATAGTCAATATGTCGGCTTCCTTATTCGTTAAACAACTGAGCGGTACTTATTACAAGTAACCAAAACCCTCAAGATGCTGAGTGGCTACTGGTGCCACATTGGCTGAAATTCCATGGACAATTTTCCTACTACTGGAATGTTGTGTTCTTTAACAATGAATTGCAAAGTGAAAAATCTAATCCTATTATTACCATCAGCATGAAGACTGACTTTGCTATTGTTGGCCTCGATATATTTTCCTGTCCCATGTTTGCATTAAAATCTCCTAAGACAATTTTCACACGATATCGCGCAAGCCTATCCTATACACAATCCTGGTCTTCACAGAACTCGTCCTTGATCTCGTCATCCTTACCTTCTGTGGGACCATACACATTTACATTTACAAAATATGTCGTTTAACGTTTAGAATAATGTATAATATCATATAGCTAACAAACCTAACATCTTTAATAGCTGAAAGGATCCTCTTTCGGATTGAAACCCCGTTCCGAATTCTGGTCTTGCTGAACGCCCATTGTATAATTCAAAATTTGCTGATTATTGACTACTCCCTCCTGGTCATCTAACTTCATGTAGAGCGATTATATCTAAGAATGATTTATCTATTAATATTTCTACTACCCCACTACTATACAATATCTTACATTCAATTTCTTAGGAACATTTCTCTATGTTTAAGCTTTTGCCATGGATATCCTGAATTTGTCTCCGGCCGGACATCCGAATGGGACAGTAGTTTAGGCATATATCCGGAAAATTTTATCAAAGTGGAACGCATATTCGCGTTTCTTCACGGTTGAATTCTTATATTGAAATATCGTCATTCTTTCGACCAAGGTATTATTTTAGTCTGGCTTATCGCCTTTGACCTTTTTGTCATGGATGTCTTTTGACAGAACGCTACCGTCGGCATAAATATCGGCGTCATTCAAACACGCAAGCCACTCGAGCATTACAAGGTAAGGACATCATCGGAGGGAATATTGAACTGTATATCAATAGTATTTATTTAAATATATTCTTTTTTATCTCAGATCATTAGCGTTATAATAAAAAAAACTTACCATTCCTTCGTCAACTACTGGCAGCTAGTCTCTCATTTACTTAACCAATTACAGATATGTAAGGTCATCCACTCATATGGTCACCACGTTCCAGAGGTCGTTATAACTGGCTTTCTCCACCTGTAACTGTCTGACTTAGCTACCAAAATGTTTCATTATGTTGGATGGATACCGGTCCAGTACAAAGGCGGAAATGCCACAATGAAACTTCTTTCCTCGTGGGGATTCCAACAAGCGCATCCCTTAGCTCTGCATGGGCATGATGCCTCATTAGACCTCTCGATCATGGTATAGAATAAATTTTGCTCAAAGATCTTCTATTTCAGGTTGCTCGAGTTTTTAGTTGCAGAAAATATACGCAGTTTCACGTACTTTCAAAAGGAAGTCAGATGCAGGAATTTAATTTGGTGGCTTCAGTAATTTACGTTTGACGCTACTGTTACTGCAGAGTTAGAATGTTAGAATTTTTTAACGGTATGGTAACGTGGGCTGACGTTACTGTGCCCTACCTGTTTGAATTCATACACGCATGCGTGCGTGCGATGGACGCATGCCATCCTTATAGTCGACCTTGTCCAGAGATGACCAATATAACACTATTTCATATATACTATCCTTTCACATAATTAAAATATTAAAACGAGTTGGCTGAGATGTAACATTTTGGGAGGTCCCGAAATCGAAATTCCAGTGCAATATTTTTAGTGGTATTCCTAATTTTGTCAGGTAAATGTTGGGCTGCAAATTAATTACGTGATCAATTTTTGCTTTCACAATTTCATTAAATTTTAATATCAATAGAATTTTTCTAATAAAAATGAATATAGTCACGATCTGATGGTTTGCACGAAAATCATAGATGTCCAAGCGTCTCAAAATAAAATTGAAACAAAATATTTAAAGAAGAACTGACCTTTTTTTCTACTTACTATATTCTGAAAAATTAAAACAGAATAAAAAAGGATATCATAGGGCCTACTATTAATTAATAAAATGATACACGCTGGCTGGCGTGTATAGAAGACAATTGTTTTAAAGATTTATATAAACTGTTTTTTATCTTCTTTTGTATCAATACTAATAAAATTCATAGTTAAAGCCGTTGAGGTGGAGAGTCATAAAATAAAATAAGTTAAAATATACCTTCTTAGGTAAGATCTGTCGTCCTCAACTTATAAAATATGTATTCTTTATGCCTGTAGGCCTTTCAGAACATCCGTTCCATCTTCAGCAGGTCCTTCTTCGCTACAATATCTAGTATGATGGTTGATGCTGCTGGTCCTAATGTGATGTGTCTCGACCAGCAGCATCAACCATCATACCAGATATTGTAGCGAAGAAGGACCTGCTGAAGATGGAACGGATGTTCTGAAAGGCCTACCGGCATAAAGAGTACATATTTTATAAATTGAGGATGACGGATCTTACCTAAGAAGGTATATTTTAACTTATTTTATTTTATGCTTCTTTGTATATTAATTAAAACTTGTTTGTGAAAATAAAATTACTCGTAATAACAGAATAAGAATATAACATAGGATCAAATCTAGAAATATATGTTATTACATATTTCAAGGATTCTTGTCATCTCAAAGTCTCTCAAAAAATATAACTGAAAATATATACAACTGTTCTTCTCCCAGATATATTACTTGAATGCGAAACATGAACTCCTACTTTAAGGGAGAGAAAAGGTTACGGATATTTGAGGATAAATTTCTTAGGAGAAATTTTGGACCAAAGAGAGGCCAAAAGAAGGTGAATGGAAAACATAACAATGAGCTACTGATCTTTGGGAAGCCAGATATAAAAATAACATTTACACCTTGCAGACTGCCCTGGGCTGGGCATGTGGCACGAATGGGAAAATGAAAGAAGGCCATGGAAACTCCTCGTGGGAAAACCAGAGGGAAGGCGCTCAATAGGAAGGTCAAGAAAGAGGCGAGAGAATACCATTAACCATGATTTGTGGGAAGTAGATTATACAGGGGATGAATGAAAAACAATAGCTCAATATAGGGATGTACGAGCTTATGTCCGCGCTACTATGAACCAACAGGTTCCATACTGTCAGAAAGTTAGTTATAGAATACGTTAAGAATAATGAATGGTACTTAACTAGTTGGCTCAGAGAGAAGCAGCTGACAATCGTGATATCCTGTTTAAATCCCAGGACTAAAAAAAAGAGCCAGGGCTTTTCCATTTATGAGACAACATTTTGGAATTGAATTTCACATCACTAGCTATTTCATCATTAATGCTCATTTCATAATTCTATTCAAAAATAATTTATCATCTCTATAAAAGAAAATACTGTATAGGCTGAGTAATCGATATGCTGGACATAACCAAATATTTCAGATATGTTCTTAAATGTTAAATGTTTAAGAATTATATATAATGCTAAAATATGTTCAGAAAATATCAACCTCTCCAAATTTCGCAAGATGTGCGGTACAATACACAATAGGCCCTATCTTGAAAAATAAAACAAAACTAAAATGTTATATTGCTTTCAAACGTAAGTTGCTGCACGGAAGTGAGTCATGGTCAAGACTAATAAATATTAAGATATGAAATGAAAAATAAAATTCAGAACTTGGAAATAAGCTTCTTGAAAAATATAAAAGGCTATACAAAATTAGATCATATCAAATTGATATTCATAAAGAATTAAATATGTAGGCTACATAAAATAATAAAATATAAAACTATAAAAATTAACATGATTTATATAAGGGATGATGAGAAAACATTAGCTCAGGACAGGGATGTGTGGAGATCTTATGTCCGCGCGGCCATAAATTTGCAGATTCGATAGTGCCAGTGAGTTAGTTAAAAAAATGGAAAGAAGACCTGTCTAAAATGTCTAACAACGAATTCTAGTTCTCACGTAAGAATATCAATCTAAAGACAAAAGAGAGATAAGGCGACCAAGGAGGTGAGAGAAAAGATTTCAGTGTGAAGACGAAACATCTGATGATAATGAATAATAAAGACATTAGAACAGAATTATTTTATTTGAATAAATGATGAAATAAAATAATACCAAACAAATCATTATCATAAGTAATGCCACGAGTGATTTCCAAATTATCGATAAATTCACTACTCACGAAGTGAGGAATCTCAAAACAATCTACAAAAAAGTTCGGGTCAGCATGTGTCTATTTAACGAATAAAATTAAGCTGTTTACTCACAAATCATTGTTTAACTATATTTATTTTAAAATATTTATTTTAAAATATTTATATATTTAATGTAAACGGCGATATCTCAAAACAATCTATAAAAAAGTCCGGGTCAGCATGTGTCTATTTAACGAATACAATTAAGCTGTTTACTCACAAATCATTGTTTAACTATATTTATTTTAAAATATTATATATATTTAATGTAAACGGCGATGTTTGAAAACAAATCAGAAATGTGAGGTTATGTCCATTCACTGCTGCTTGATCATATTATTTACTGCCAAATAAGATCGCAATATTGTAAGATTGCACCCAAGTGGAGAAATAATGAAACACATCAAACTATATATCATAATCAATATTACGGGTTATTCATTTATTTGTTTAGTAAACAACTCAGTAAAATCAAGGAATCTTTTCATTATTTGCTATATTCAATGTATTTGTTGGAGTAAAATAATGCTTTGACCTGTTCAGAACATTAAAAAGGAAGAGCTTTCTTTATCGCAAAAGCAGGTGGTGATAAAGAAAAATCGATAAAGAGCGAGGTGAAACACGACTGTCATTGGTTGTAAAACAACATTCATTGAAATGTGATTGGTCATTGACTAGCATTTGCAGCATGCGTTAAATAGTCCAACATAAACAAGTAAATGGACACTACATGAATTCCTAAAGCAGCATTATAACTATAGGCCTATAGAGAAAATACAGTCACATGAATGCCAAGGAAAAGATGAAAGAACAACAGTAAGATGTAAGAAGTAAGCCTAAAACCTAAACTTTGAAGTGAAGAAGTGGATGAAGATGTTTAAAAATGTGAATTGTTTTTGGATTGTGAAAAAAAAAAACAGTTAATATAAGTTACTGTTGCATGACTACACTCTGTCATTGTAATAAAATCATCAGATTCTAAATACCGTTGCAAGGCGCAGTGGTACCATATACCACCCACTGGCTTTCTGCTCGTCTAATTAAAAGCTTATAACCTAGCTGTAGTAGTGTCATTCGTTTTCCTGTTCAACTCGCAGTTATCTCTCCATCTGTTTAATTGTGTAGTTCCGTCCACACTTGCTTCACAACACCTCCCCATGTAATTAATGCTCGCTTTAAGACATGTTACATTAATTACCTCATATTTCCCAAAATTACCAGCCAAACATACCACACATCCCACATGTATTGTACTTTGTTAATTTCTCTTTAGCTACCGATTACATTTATATAGATAAGAAGAGTTCCAGACAGGGCAGAAACTGTCTTCATTATTTGTAATCTTCATAAACGAAATAAATCTTGACAGGTGAAATAAAGGGGACTCCTTAACCCAGAACATACAAAATTACATATTATATATATGCTATCTGTTTGTTTGTCCTCTATGCGTTACTACACCATTCATCCGATTCTGACTGGGTTTTTGCAAAATGTTCAGGAGTTTCCCGGGAAGGTTTTAGGCTATAAGACAATTGTAATACTCAACCCTATCACCCTTAAAAATCACCCTTTGTAGTGATATACGTGTTTTTCGCAACTTTGTGAACGTTTAAATGGCTTACGCTGCAATAACAAATACACAAAATTAATGTACACAGAATTGAATATATCAAAACAATCTACACAAAAGTCCGGGACAGCATATGTCTATCTCTTACGGATAACTCACAATAATCATTTTTATCTTTCAGGTCATTGGTGCCAAGAAGATCGGGATGATTAGATTCCCGGGCAAGCGTAGCATAATACGGCGTATATTCTTTAACGGATAACTCTCAAAAACCACGTTTGTCTCTTAGCTCTTTTATGCCAGAAAAATCAGGAAAAGCAGATTCCCGGGCAACGCTGGTAATCATCACGGGGTATCTAAAAATAATTACGGTATATATTATTTTCTTTTCTTTATTGAATTAAATATAGGCTAAAAAAACACGTTTAATTTATTTAAACGTAGCAGCGCCCGCCGAGTATTAACTAGTAATATATACAAAGTGTTCATCGCTGTGGTCTCGAGGTAGCGTGCTGCCTTGTCACGCAGCGGCCCAAGTTCGATTCCCGGTCGGGACAGACTCCTGGGTGAAGTTTCTTTCGGGGTTTTTCCTCACCTGTAAGACAAACGTCAGGAAGCTTAGGTCCCAACGGTCCCGAAAATCATCCGGTCATCATCATCATCCTTATTCGTCATCATCATCATCATCATCCTTCACCGGTGTGGAAAGCAACGCGAAGCTACCACACCTATAATTCCCTAGTAAAGCTTCAAAGCACAGCATGAAAATGCAGAATCACCATAGAATCTAATATATAAAAATGTTTGTTTGTTTGTTTGTTCGTTCATTCGTACTTTATGCGCGGCCATACCGTTGATCCGATTGTGATGGGGCTTTTTTCAAATTGTTCAGGAGATTCCCGGGATAAACGTAGGCTATACCCTTAAAAATCGCCCTTTGTAGTGGAAAACGTGAAAAAAAGTAGCTCTTTTGACGCTTAAATTGCTTACGCTGCCTAAACCATAACAAATACACAAAATTAATGTACAGATAATTGAATATCTCAAAAAGCTCTACAAAAAAGTCCGGGACAGCGTATGTTTATCTCTTACGGATAATTCACAATAACAATTTTCGTCTTTTATTGATGCCAAGAAGATTGAGACAAAGTAAGTAGATTCACGTGCAAGCATAGCAGCACATGGCGGGTATTCTTTTATGGATAACTCACAATAACGAATTTTGTCTTAGCTCATTTATGCCAAGAAGATCGAGATAAGTAGATTCCCGGACAACACCAGGTAATCAGCACGGGAAATCTTAAAATAATTACGATATACATTTATAATTATTTCTCATTTTACTTATTCAACTAATCATAAGAAGTACATTGATTTTTGTCTTTCAACTCATTTATGCCAAGATGATCGGGATGAGTAGATTCCCAGACAACTCCGGGTAAACAGCACGGGGTATCTAAAAATAATTACGATATAAATTATTGCTTCCACTTATTTAACTAAACATAAAACACATTAATTTTCGTATTTCACCTAATTTATGTCAAGAAGATCGGGATAAGTAGACTCCCGGGCAACGCTGGATAATCAGCACGGGATATCTAAAAAATATAAATTTATAATTACTTTTCTCTTGCTTATTCAACTAAACATAAAATCACATTAATTTTCATTTAATTAGGCGTAGCAGCGCACGTCGGGTATTAGCTAGTAACTCATAACAATTCATCCTGCTTATGTTTGTACTCGCAAAACTCTAAACGTAGTCGGTCGATTGACTTGACATTTTGAAACAACGTTGCATTCAAATACGCGCGTATTCGAGTTCAAACGACTTCAATTTGAAACATGCCTTGCGTTCACTCTATCAATAAACTGCAAAGACTATCCTTACAAGTGTGCAATTTAAATTTAGAAAATACTTACGTAAATTTGTTTAAATCGGAAAAATAAATCAAGTTTGTACGCACTGAAAAGCAACGAAATTTAAAGGACAAATTCCGGGAATGCGCTATGCGAGAAGAATTAATTAATTTAAACCGCTCAATAGAACTTTCATCATCATCATCATCATAGTAAATTCACGAATTTAGGCCATTTGTTGACCTGTTTCGGCCTCAAGAGAAACACCATCCAGAAGTCTTTTGAGTGGACGTCCTGGTCTTCTTCTTCCTGCAGGTTGATATCTTAACATTAGTTTGGGTATTCTGTGATCTTCCATTCGATGAACATGTTATATCCATCTTGACTTATAATCAGAAATTTTGTTTTCTAAAGATTCCATGTGTAATTCTTCTAAGATGTCTTCATTTTTTTTGTGATCTAGTAGTGTGTATCCTGCAGTCCTCCGAAGATATCTCATTTCAGCAGATCTAAGTGTCTGTATATCCTTCTGTTTCAACGTCCATACTTCGCTACCATACAAAAGAGTTGGAAGAGCCAGTGTTTTATACACTTTCAGTCTTGAATGCTTTTGGACTAACTGTGGCTTGAAGATAGAATTTATTAACCCTAAAATTCTTAAAAATTTAGATTTTTTTGCATTTACATCCTTTTCTTCTTTATATGAGATATTGCATCCTAGATATGTAAAATTATTCACCTGCTCCAAAATTTTATTGTCCAGTACAATTTTACTTCTGACAGGATCTACACCTTGAAATGCCATAATTTTTGTTTTTTCTGTAGATATCTTTAATCCATATTCTTCTGTAATTTTGTTAAGTTCATACAGACCTTTCTGTAGATTATCTTCGGGATTTGTATTATAATTTGGTCATCTGCAAACAATAGAATTTTATGAAATTTATTTTTACTTATTAAACTAAAAATAAAAACACATGCTCATTTATTTAGGCGTAGCTGCACACGTCGAGTATTAATTTAGTATTTAATACAATCGAGAATTTGTTTCCTAAATTTTCTCTTATTCGGACATAATCATCATCATATTATTATAATTATTATTGGAAATGTAATGAAATCATATTTCCTGTCCTTTCAGTTATTTGTTACAATGTTTAATGGTTTCGGCAGCCTATAATTTCTGTCATATCTTTCATTTGACTTTTTCTTAATTTTTCCCCAAAAACGCGCTTTAAGGAAATCATTGTAACTGAGTACATAGACGAAAAGGATATTTTTGTATAGCCTAATTAATTTTCAAGTTTAGACTTCTCTTACTTCATCTAATACTTGTTAGTTTATTGTTTGTCTAATTATTATTTATATTTGTTAATCATCTCCATAACCATATTCCTAAACTATTTGCCGCTTTTCTTCACGACCAAACTTTTCATCATCATCATCCGGTACCATGGCAGCTGCTGCCGTCTTCCGCAAACCAAACGCAATTCCTCTCTGTCCATCCATTGATCTTCCTCCAATCCTCTGATGTTCATAGCTACTTGTACCCCTTCTATCCAAGTTTTCTTCGGTCTTCCACTCTTCCTCCTTTCCATTGCGATCCATTTCATAACAATTTTAGGCAATCTTTACTCTGGCATTCTTTTGAGATGGCCATACCTCTGTAATCTTTTCTTTAATGTCTATGATATCCGGCTCCTCTTGTACACCCATAATTTCCCTTATTCCTTTATTTCGCATTTTATCTATTCTAGATTTTCCAGCTGATCTTCTTAAAAAACATCCATTTCTGTACTTAAAATTCTTTTCATTTCCCTGGTAGGAATTTGCCAGACTTCAGCATCATATGTTAAAATGCTCTGAATTATGGTTTGATATATTTGTAATTTTCTATTCTTTGTGATATATTTGCTCCACCAAACAGAGTTTAAAGCATTTATTGCATGTTTTGTTTGTGCGATTCTATTTTTAATTTCCACTGTGTTATCGCCTGAATGGTCTACTTTTGTTCCTAAATAAGTGCATTCAATACTAGGTCTTAGTTCTTCTCCACTGTTGAAATTTATATTTTCCATTCCTTCTCCTATACACAGATATTTAGTTTTCTCTATGTTTATGTAAGTCTTTTCGTTTTTTAGCCATATATTCTATGTCGTCGCGGTCTTGTGCTATTAACACCTGATCATCTGCAAAATTTAGTGAATATACATGTGTATTTTGGATTGGTATGCCCATTATTTGACATTTTTTCCTCCAGTACGACCCAACTTTTACAGACATATAATAGCACACTTCAAATATAAATGTACTCTATAACAGCCTAATTGATCTGTGCCAGCCGTAGCCAAGCAGTTTCAGACATGATGCCTTGGTGCAGAGGTACGGGATTTGAGCTAGTTTGAATCCTCATGGAGGAAGACATTTTCTAATCAAATTTCGACCAGTATGAGACCAATGTCATCCACCATCATAAAGAAGTTGGGTAGCTATATTAAGTACAGGTTCAGGTTGAGAAAACCAGCTATAACAGCTGAGGGACCTAACTTACTAACCGCATGTCATCCCCATACTGGTTAGTCCGCCTCTGTGATTAACATATGTGGATATGAGCCCAGCAGCGGCTGGTAATCCAAAGGCCTTCTAGGTCTGTTGCGCCATGGTTATTTTAGTCAAGTACATAATAAATGTTTGTTTCTCTATTTATATTTTTTAAATCTGCAATCAAAGCTTTGGATAATAAAATTATAACAATCATTTATTATTACAATTTAAGAATATCTACATCTAAAACAAAAATATCAGCTCTGAAAGGAAAATGTGCAATAAGAACAAAAATAATGATAAGAAGTTAAAGTAATCCCACAACAGGCCCGGAGGCCCTTGGGGTAGTAGGAAGTTAAGGCTCCCACTTTTTCTAGACAATCGGCACTTTACGTCAGCCGGGTTGTCAGCCCTGCGTGACGGCCGCCTTTACCCCCAGAACAAGCGTCTGGTACTCATTTCCGTTAGAGGCTGAGTCGACCCCAGGGCCATAGTGCCGCCAGAGGGTTTGGGTCAGTTTAAAAATCCTGACCCCAACGGGACTTGAACCCTCGACCCTCCGGCTTGTAGCTCAGTGCCTTAACCACTACGGTACGGCGTAAACAATGTAATTATAGACCAAGTTCAGAATGTTAATTATTTGGGATGTCATTTAGGTAATGACAGAAATTTAGATAAACACACTAAAATACAGCGATTCAATTATCTATGTGGCACAATTAAACGCACATTATTGAATAAGACTAGAAAAGAAACAATTTTGAAGTTTTACAAAGTATTGACAGTTCCATCTCTTATCTACGGATGTGAAACCTGGACATTAACAAAGGCAGATAGTAGACAAATAGAGGCTGTTGAAATGAAGATGTTGAGAGCAATAGCAGGATACCAAAGAACCGATAAAAAGAAAAACGAAGATATAAGAACAGTACTTAATATATTTAATCTCTGTGAAAGAATAAAATATTATCAAAATGTTTATCTTCAGCACGTATTACGAATGCATGAACAGTCATATCAAGAAGAATGTATAATTATAAACCAAAAGGGAGAAGAATGTTGGGAAGACCATTGAAGAGATGGAAGGACCAATTCGACCTATAATGAGATCGGAACAGGCCATTGGGCTTAATCCTTGTTGTTGATGATGATGATAATGACTTATTATTAGTTATTCAAATATTGGAGCCCTATTTACCCATTGGAACATGTTTATTAAGGTTTGAAGCACTGCGTAGTTTAGTTGCTATGGAAACACGCTACAAACCGAATTGTTGCGGTTTCGAATCGCGATAGAGTTAGGATTTTTAAACTTGGCCAACCCCTCTGGAGGGTTCACAGCCCTGGGACTGACTGAGCCTCTAATGGAAATGAAATTCAGGCGTATGTGTTGGGAGCAAAGGTGGCCGTAAAGCAAGGCTAACATCTTGGGCCGATTATCTAGAAAAGCAGAGCCTTATCCTCATACCTCCAAGGGTCTGCTAAGCCCTATATTGAGATCATTCACTCACTCATGTTTACCAATTAGGGTTATAGAATAGTTAGTCTAAATTTCAGTAATTATATTGAGAATAACATTAACTACGATTTGACGGAAATAGATTATACAGGGGATAAACGGAAAACATTAGCTCAGGATAGGAATGTATAGAGAGCTTATGTCCGCGCGGCCATGATCCTATGAGTTCGATAGCGCCAGTAAGTTAGTTAACAATTTAATGAGACATTAACCATTTAACACAGGTTATTTTTTAATTGCTAGAACAATTTTTACTTTGCATATATTGCGGAGACTTGGATGTTCCTCTGACGGAAGATTCTTGACGAAGCTAATTTAGTTATGCTTATTTTCATACAGAGGACTATGTGGTCAGCATATCGCATCAATGAGACATCTAGTAGCCAACTAAGGTATTATTGGATAGGAAAGGTCGGTAAAATTTTGCTTAGAGGCACTAATTTAGGCTTGAGGTTCTTTTACGAGAATGAAAATCTTCCGATACGCGATCCACGGCTTAAAGTTTCTCCCGGAGGATTTGTCTCTTGGATTTTTACATCCTAAAAATCCATCGACCCCGGCCGGGCTTCAACCCTCGACTGTAGGCACTAAAGGCAAGGGACCTACAATTTATTACTTTACCAATAACATAATTCCTGAGGGACTGCAATGCTTATGTTCATCTTATTCTATAAATCACACTACAAAAATTTCATTCAATTTTGATCAGTTCAATAACTTTCTTCATTCAACTCTATTATCTGTAGGGATGCAACATCGCTCATAAAAACATCGATGTTAGAACATCGATGTTTTCAGAAGTAAAATATCGATGTCTAAAACATCGATGTTTATGAATGATATATCGACGTTTTCGATGTTTTGAGAAGACAAGTAAAAGCGCAAAAGAATGTTTAAAATGTTTATTTATTTCGCACAACAGAATTTCAAAACAATTTCGACAATCTTGTGCCTAGTAAGCGGTTTCTTTCTTGGGTAATCGTAGCCCCAGCCTTTGAAAACAGCCGCTCACAGGGACCGACGTTGCTATGATAGGCAAATATATCATCGCCAGTTTATACAGCCCAGGAAATAAAACTTTCATGTCATTCCACATTTCTAAAGCATCTTCTTATGGCCGGGGAAGCGAAAGAGCAGCGAAAATAATACAATAGATGGCATTAGGCATGACAAAATATCGTTCATAAAGAGCGATGTATCATCGATGTTAGGATGTCAAAACATCGATGTTTATGATCGATGTTTTGTTTTCATCCCTAATTATATGCTACTATTATCCAAATATGCTATCAATTTTCATTAATGTTAATATATTTTTAACGTATCCCAATTTTAGGTCAATATTCGTTTAGATATGAAATCGTCTAGTCAACCAATTCTTTATTCAATCTTTGTTGTTTGTCCTTTTCAAGAGTCCTAGCTATACAGTTTTTTTTTACTTAATTTCTCATGAAAAATTCCAATTCATTAGTTTATCATTCACTTCATTTTATTTTATATAAACCGAAGTTTTACTTTTTCCAAAACTTTTTCAGGAAACTTCATGTTCATAAAATTGTAGTCTTTCTTTAATTTGTTTCTTATGACCCACGATTCATAACCATAAAGTTCATTTATAGCTTCCTGTCCAAATACAGGTTTTACACTGCAAATTCACTATTATTCACTCTTCTCTCTGTTCGGATCCTTTCTCCCCGTGCATTCAATTCATTTATATTTATGTTGTCATACTTAATTTCTCCTTTTCTTATTCACAAAGATCCTTTACAACTACCTGTAGTTCGATTCTTCCAAGTGGCCTTCCATCCCTGGCCTTTCCAACGCAATATTGGTGTACCCAATGATCTTTTATTTCGTGGATAAATTAACTACAGCTATTTTTGTTAGTCTATGTACTTTTGGCGTAATAAGTAACCAAGCCATTGTATTCTTCACTATTGATTATTGGTATCGCATCTGGCTTCTGATATAGGTCTACAATTCTTAATTCCTTAATATTTCCATACTTACTCACTGGCACTATCGAACCCGTAGGTTCATGGCCGCGCGGACATAAGCTCTCCATACCCAGTTGAACCCATGTCCGCATTTCTTGATGGTTGTATTTTTACTGTGAAAGATCGTCACTCTTTCGACCAAGGAATTTTTTTCGTCTAGCTTATCACCTTCAACCAGTCCGACATGGGTAACCCTATCGGTAGCAATGCTACCGCCGGCATAGCTCTCAGGATCATTTAAGCACCAAGCCACTCCACCACGACAAGGTAAAGATACCATGGAGGGCTTAATTCCTTAATACCTAACTTAAATTTGTTTCTTGATCTATGGTTTTATTGGCGATCAGGTTATTGGGTGTTGCACGGAATTGTAGTGCTAAAGAGCTGTTGCTTGTTTCTTCTTGTGAGATGAAGAAGGTGTCGACAGAAGCTTAGAAACGTGGAACATCTCAACACTACCACGCCATGCTAATGTGACAATTTTTGTTTCTTACATGGCTGTGTTTCTTAAAGTTAATAAAGAACTCCCATTTGTAGATTTATTGTAATATTAACACGAATAATTGTAGAATGCTGGCTTTCATGGCTTGAAAACATGATATTAGAAGATTTCGGGCTATAAGACCGAGCTTCCGACCAGGGAACATCATCTAGAAGAACTCGCCACCGAAGATTCCCTCCGTAGCCGAAGGAGAAACGTCTGGGAAAAACACCAGTTATGGACCACGGCCTTATAGCCCGAAATCTTAATAATAATAATAATAATAATAATAATAATAATAAATAATAATAATAATAATAATAATAGCTTTATTTTACCTGGCAGTGTTAAGACAAAGACTTGTCTACCGCTCAACTTGGATAAAAAAAATAGAAACATGATTCTCACAACAAACATAAATATTACATAGTATGTCCACAATATAATTATTATTTGATTTAATCTAGATTTAACAAATTAAACATGAAATATACAAGATAGAAAAAAAACTAATATTGACATAGAAAAAATTTAACTCTAGAGAAGAATTAGGCCCTATTTAATTATTTGACAAGTAACTCTATATGCGTGACTTGAAAGTGCCAAGTCAACCCCTGATATCTTGAGGAAGGAAATTCCAAGAGCGGGCAGAGGCTACTGTGAAAGAAGTAGAATAAGAGGAAGTGCTATGAAGAGGGATTGTTAGCACGAATAGTTTCCAAGATTTTTTTACATAAATTCTCAGATTGTTAAAAAATATCCAATCATATCCACATGAAGCATGAAAAATGTGAGATTTTATCAAATAAATATTTCATCCACGAGTTGCCAAGATATTTCTTTCAGCTTTGCTTTCAATCATAACGATTCATCTGAATGCAAAATATGATTTTCGTTGTAAATGTGTTTACAAATGAGCATAAAAATGCCGCGACAAAAAGAAATTTTATAGCATAGCGTGCCAATAGCTTAGAGCCATCAGTTGAGCTAAACACCCGATAAAATCGTAGCTCTTACGATTGAATATATAATGAAATCAGACTCCCCCGCAACCTTACATATTCAGGTGGTGTCTTGTGGACATGGCTGTTATGTACTGCATCAGTTATTGTCAAGGAGGTTGTGAAGTGGCATCCGTCATTCTTTCCTTTTTACAAGTTCCCAAGGATTATAGTAGTCCCACATTCCCTTCAACTATTATCATAAGTAATGCCACGAGTGATTTCCAATTTATCTAGAGAATTTGGAAATCAAGAGTGGCATTTGTTAGGACTATTTAACGAATAAAATTAAGCTCATAAATCATTATCTAAATATCCATCCATCCATAGTAATTCTGCCCGAAGGCAGATCCTTCACTGCAAGCATAGCATAAAAATCATTTTCATGTTATGCTTGCAGTTTTACTAGGGAATTGTAGGTGTGGTAGCTTCCCGTTGCTTTCCAAACCGGTGAAGGATGTTGATGATAATGATAAGGATGATGATCATGATGATGGCCATATGATTTCGGGGACCGTTTGGGTCTTAAAAGTTTCCTGACGTTTGTCTTATAGGTGAGGAAAAACCCCGATGAAAACCTCACCCAGAAAAACTGCCCCGCCCGGGGATCGAACCCGGGCCCGCTGCGTGACAAAGCAGCACGCTACCTCGAGACCACAGCGGTGGACTATTTAAATATAGTTATTTTAAAATATTTATATATTTAATATAAACAGCAACATTTGTTATGCTTCATTTATTCATCACTGCAAACATATATTATTTATTCCCAAGGTATCGCAATATTGTAAGAATGCAACCTAGTGGAGAAAAAATGTAACACATCAAACTGTTTATAACCAATATTATAGGTCTTATGATGTAAATTATATTTTTCTGAACCGTAAATTCCTGGGAAATAATACGTTCAAGAATGTGCAAACAGTGGTTTCTTTTTATTGTGGTATAATCAATTTCTACGAATGTTTTTCTATTATATCCCGCAAGTAGTATCTGTTTACATTCGTGCACTATATATACAATCTGGTAGCCGTATTTCTTGGAGTGTCAGTCACTGCAAAATAATGCTCTAACTTATTCAGAACGTTAAAAAGGAGGCGCTTGATTTTAATATGATAAAATTAAACTGATGAAATCGAGATGAAAAACGACTGTGATTAGTTGTAAATCAAAATTCATTGAAATGTGATTGGTCATTAACTTTCATTTGGGGCATGAGTTAAATAGTCTTGGAAAATTATTTAGAATATTCAGGGTGCAACAAAATGGTTTGTAGTTGTTTGTTGGTTTGTAGGAGCGTCAATTACAACATCATTGGGCGACATGATTTTCTAATTTAGAAGTCTTTATGTGACAAGCTGATCAAAATCAAATTGTTAAAATCAAGAGTACAAATATACATTTGTTATCAAATATACTTACTTAACTTACTTTAAGGGAGGAAAGAAGATTACGAGTATTTGAGAATAAAGTTCTTAGGAACATTTTTGGGCCAAAGAGAGATGAACAGACAAATGAATGGAGAAAACTACATAACAGTGAACTACATGGTCTTTATAGGAAGCGAAATATAATAAGAACAGTTAAGTCTCGTACACTGCGATGGGCAGAACACGAGGTACGAATGGAGAATGAAAGACGTGCATGGAAGCTTCTTGTAGGAAAACCAGAGGGAAAACGCCCAGTTGGTTGACCAATAATGATGTGCGGAAAATAACATTAATAATGATTTGAGGGAAGTAGATTATACAGGGGATGATTGGAAAACATTAGCTCAGAATAGGGATGTATGAAGAGCTTATGTCCGCGCGGCCATGAACCTACTGGTTCGATAGTGCCAATGAGTTAGTTAGTTACGGTATGTGACAAGATGATTGAAATCAAATTATGTTAAAATCAAGAGAACAAATATACATTTAAAATGTAAAATCAAATATAAGAAGTAAAAATAAGCATTTAGATAATGGTCTTCACAATATTATCCATCCATCCATTTCATGATAAATACTCTGTAAGTAGCTAAATTTGTATGAATTCAAAAATACTGGAAAGGTTAAATCCATTTACCTATCTTGGATATACATTAACGTATTTGGATGAAGTAGATATATCATATAAAGTTATTACATATATTAAAACCAAATATTCTTTTGGCATATTGGATGTTTATAAAATATATAGTGAATCCGTAGAGTTGCATTGTGCATGGGTATAATAAATTCAGTAATATAATCTTCACTACTCCAGAGAGATACTAGAGTGTGGTTATACAAACACTCAGCGAGACCTGCACTTTGCTACGGCAGTGTGGCATGACTTTCAGGAAAGGAGAAGAGAGCAGGATAACTTCTACACTCTATTTCAAACGTCTACGCAGCAAGAGTACACACAGTTGTCTAGCCCTGAGGCTGGCGTTGGACTCTCATTGGCCGTTTTCCTCATTACCTCACCAAACAGCCAATGAGAGTCCAAATCCAGCTGTTTGGTGAGGTAATGAGGAAAACGGCCAATGAGAGTCCAACGCCAGCCTCAAGGCTAGACAACTGCGTGTACTCTTGCTGCGTAAAAGTTTGAAATAGAGTGTAGTGAAGTGAGATTCATGAGATATGCAGCAGGGTACACCAAGTGGGATTACAAATGCAATGATGATGTCTTGAAGGAACGTTTAGAAACGGTCATTAAGTAAATACATGAATACCAGAGCAACTGGATAGATCATTTGCGACGAATGAGTTCAGGTAGAGTTCCCAAAGTCATGTTTCTTTATTGTCTCCAACAGGGAAGAGATATCTGGGCAGTCCAAGGAAGCATTGAATAAAAAGAAAATCATCAGAGAGATCGTAACAGGCCTATAGGTCTAAGACTTGTATACATGAAGAACAAGAAGACAGTCATCTACACATTTCAGTTTAAACATTTGTAAATTTGAAATTGGCTGTAAAAAGTCAAATAAAAATAAAATAAGAAAGATTGTACAGATACCAGTATAAAAATTACGATATAAGAGATATTTGAATGTGCCCAAATATACAATTAATACGAAGGGATAAATAAGAGACAAGAGGGGTTGACAGTGTTAGACCTATCTGTATTTTGCAGAAACATTTTTGACATTTAGAGATGGATATACGAGTATGTTATATGTGAGAGCGTGTAGTTAGTTAAGGCAATACGCAACAAGCCAGAAGGTAAAGCGTTCGAGTCCCAGTGGGGTCGGTATTTTTAAACTGACCCAAATCTCCTGGCGACATCATGATCCTGGGGTCAGCTCAATCTCGAAGTAACCTCTCATCTTGATTTTAGATAATCACACGACTCTCCTCAATGGCTTCAGATTCTTAACGAAGCAGTACTGTGCAAGTGATGTTCCAAGTAACATGATCAGAAAACATTTTTACGATGAAGTACAATATGCATCAATATAATTGCTACATAATCAAAATAAACAATAATCATAATTTGTAATGATCCTGCAATGCTTATTTTCCTACAGATGTCAGTGAGTGAAATATCAGCGCATCGCCTCAATGATACATCTAGTAGACAACTAAGGTATTACTTGGATGGGAAAGACTGTTTAAATTATGATCAGAGGCACTAATTTAGGCTTGATGTTATTTTAGGATCCTGATAATCTTCAGACTAGGGATCCACGGCTTAAATTTAATCCCGGAGGACTTGACCCTTGGATTCTTCCATCCAGCCGAGATTGAATCCGCGATCCTCGGGACCAGAGGCAATGGACTCTAGGTGGAGTGTACCCTCTTAATAAGATTTGGTAACGTATTATTGGCACGTCAGAGGACTATATAATAAGTATTTAACCCTTTAATTGGCAATGCATCCTATAGGATACATCAATTGGTTCGATTTATTTAGTATTATTAATTGAACAGAAGAAAACCAACGAGTAGAAATAACTTAAATTTATGTCGAATTACACAACAAACCTAATAATAACAGTCATGTAAAATTGTAGGCTTTCACGGCAGGTGTATTGATTCATGTCTTTCGGGCAAAATGACCGTGGTCTGGTTTTATTAACACTCGACATTTCGTCTACTACTGCTGTAGACAACCTCAGGAGATTCTGTGTGCTCTATGACCTCCTAACTCTTTAAATGTCTGCAGCCGACATTTGAAGAGCTAGCTGGTCATAGAGTACGCAGACTCTCCTGAGGATGTCTACAACAGTAGTAGACGAAAAGCTGAGTATTAATAAAACCAGACCACGGCCATTTTGCCCGAAAGACATAAAAGACATGAATTAATAACAGTCATGCTTGATTTTGTTTTCAGTGCTGTCCGGCACATTTAAATAACTGACAAAAAGTATTCTCATAAACAAAATTCTCGCATATTCCGCTAAAAAATTAATGCAAATCCCCCTCTTCTATATTCTACATTAAACCCAGAAACCAACTCCGACTCCCCTTCAGCAAAATCAAAGGGAGTTCGGTTGGTTTCAGAAATTAGTGTTTTGCCAATTAAAGGGTTAATGCCAAAAGAAACCAAAATTTAATTAATGTGAAACGCCAACTATGTCTACATAACTATGTTTCTATTACTTATTTAATGCTCTGGCAGAATAAGTATCACGGACCTGTAAAGGACTAACAGAACAATCTCCAAGATGCCAGTTCATCAGCACGAGCTCCCGGTAAATACCTTCACATATATGCATATGTACACATACACGGAACACCCACTTGTATTATTCTGTTCAAGTACGCGGCCATTCTACACTTAGATAATTATTGCCTCTACGATTGCAAACAACGTTATTATTAACGATATAAAAAGCAATAAAGAAATATCCATATCACACACAAAAGAAATATCAACAGCACTAATATTTGAAAAAAAAATGTATATGGGCTCGTGGTAGAGTGTGTATTTTTTTTATTATATACAACTTTCCTTATTAGAGGATTGTCTCAATGACAAAGTGATACAGACAACTAATTTTTGAAATTGATGAAATACATTTTGTAAATACATTAAAAATTTTCAAATTGTAGTTTAAGTATACATAGCTACTATGAAGTAGAAATTTTGTAAATATGGTTTCTTAAAATTAAAATTGATCCTCTAATGGCAGCGATGGCAATTTTAGAAAACTGTACTAGTGTTCGCCCATTGGTCGGATTCGACCATAAATAACACGTAACCGCACTTATTATCTCATCTTACATTAGTCATTGCTAGTTTTTTGTATTAGACATTGTTAATTTCATTTTGTATTTTATTTTATTTTATAGGCCTATTTTTCTGGACATTTTATTATTATCATATATCTATTTGAAATGGATTAACTAATGTCTTAAGATTAGTATTACTTGCTTTGACACCTTAAGATTAGTACTATTTTGCTCCGACATTCATTTGATGGATTACATTTTCTCTTTTGTTTTGTTTTTGACATTTCTTCTCTTTTCCGTTTGTTACGTTATTTATATAAACATTTAAATACAAACTGCAAATGAAGTTGACAAAACCAATTAGTGGTATTTACATCCGATTTTCATGAGTTTAAAGTTTAAGTCGTCAGTTTTATGCCACTTATTTTGAATAGGCCCCTTCAACTATTGTATCTGAAGATTTACTTGCCTAATTTAACACGGAGAGAAGGACTTTTATCCAAATGGGCAGAAGTTCGTCCATCAATTCCTTTGCTTACCTGCAACATGATACAGAAAAAAATTATTACTACCAATATAGGTAAAATGCATCACCTGATTATACCAAACATACAGTATTTGTGAAAATTTAATTCAGTCCATGGACAAATCCAAGTATCTTCTTATTTTAAGAAGTTTATCGATTTTTTATATGGGTACAAGGAGAGAGATATAGAAATTAATAGGGTAAAGATTAATACAAAGATAAGGAAGAGAGTAGAAAAATAGAAAATGAATAAAAGGAAATAGATAGAAAGATAGAGATATATATACGTAGGTAACCGGATGAATGAGTAGTTAACAGATAGGCACATACAGGGTGATTCGGTAAGAATACAGAGTGATTCTGTAAGAGCGTGTAAAAATTAAACAGGACATAGCGGATGCTATACTGAACAGTTTGAGGTAGGGCTAATCAATTTCCGAATTTTATAATTGGTATTACTATAAAGAAAAATTATGATAAAAGCTAGGGCTGTCACAATATCATTATAAAGTTGTTGATTTCTAATAAGGGATCCTAGTTAATTTAACTCTGCTCGAATTAACACTCTTAGCGAAATTCCTACCATTCCTGATCATGCTCCAAAAATTAAGTACAAGGTTCCAATATCTTTATGATGAGTTGAAAAAATCATCGTTACAAATAGTGGATTGGAATGACAGAATTAGGCGAAAGATTGTAAATCTTAAGGAGAATAAACTCCGAGCAGGCAGCCTAAAGGGAATATGGAAGTAAACTTGTCTATCACATTGTCTAGCATAACTGTTTTCCAGCTGATTTACAACTAACATGCTTCGAAGTTTTATATGTATTATGCTGTTTATTCACATCTACTACATCCGGACATCGCTGCTGCTGGTCAACAGTCTTTATCTAATCATACATCATCAATTACTAATTACTGAACTTGCCGGGGCAAATGGACTCTGTCTTGGAACTCGGGGCTCACTCACCAGTGGGCCGAAGAAATGCTCACCACCTGTTATTCTAATAGCAGGTCGCAGGGCGTTTCACTTTGACTTTGGTTATTTCCTGCAATGAAGAGCCTGATGACTAGGAAGTCATAATGCAGGATAAGACCTGACTACCCTTAATTATTTCCTATGGGGATATATAAAGGCACTTGTGTTTGAGACTCCAGTGAAAACTGACGTGGAACTAGTTGCCAGGATTGTAGGCTGGCTGTGGTGTGACATTTGCCAGCATGCGGCAGATTCTTGTATGCCGATGTCATGTTTGTATTGAGGTTCGTAGCCCACAGATTAAGCAACTGTTGTAAGATACAACCATAGACTAAGATATAGATAGGAAAGTTAGCAAGTTTCGCGTTCATGCCACAACGGGCGCTAGTATATAACTAACTTACTGACATCTAATATATTTAATTAATCAATCAATCAATCAATCAACAATGTTAAGACCTGCCGTAGCAGACCTTGGTAATATAAGGACTTACGTTTTTTTGCCCTCTTTATCCATTCTAGCCTAATCTGGCTCGGTTGGAATTACGATGGCTTCGTACCGTGCTACCTAGCATTTTCACCGGAGGGATCAATGAGGGACGGTTTGTCGACTAAGTTTGTAGGGCGCCTCTAATGAATTATTGTTCAAAAGTGCGCCGTCGTAAGTATTGGTGCTCCATCCGCAAGCCGCACTTAAAGGCTGGGTCTTGTTGGATTATTAAATTTATTTGTAGATGTTGGATATCCGAGGAGAAGTCGCCATGTGCCCAACAGGCTCCATTGCTGTGGTACTAGGCCTAATATCTTATTCAGCACCGCCTGGTGGTAAAATTACGAATTAGTAGATATAATATAAATTGTTACCTTTTAGGTTCTTTAGGAAAGGAAACAAATATTTTTCCTTCCCCAAATAAAGTTTGTAGCATGTACAATATATGTATCGGAAATTCGAGGCAAATTTCCCACAATCCCGAGTGCTCTGTAAACACGCCGTATGCCTTCCATTTGTTTCATTAGTTACAAATTCTGTTACTATGAACTAAAAGCGCTACCACTCCTTTGTTCATCGCAAATTTTTAGGTGTCACTGTACGCAGTTTCTCCTCTATATGTGAATACTCAGTGGATACAACTCAGTATTATTGATGGCATTTGCAGTTAACTGATAAATAACGTAAATAATAAAGACTACATAGTAATGTGCAAGACAAGTTTACTCTCACATCTCCTTAAACTGGATTTCTGGACCCTAGAGAGAAATAATATCTTCTTGTATCTTGTAAGCCCATGTTTCCCTTAACAGAGATTTAGGCGCTCTCCCCCTACAGGGAAGAATTTGAACCATACTAATTTAGTTACACTTGTTTTCTTATAGATGTCATTTGAGTGGTCCGTGGTCAGCGTTCCGCCTCATACTGACATCTAGGAAACCAAGGTAGTACTAGGACGGAAAAATTCGGTAAATTTTGCTTAGAGTCCTTTTCATTCAGGCTTAAGGATCTTTTACGAGCCTGAAAATCTTCAGACTCGGGACCCACGGCTTAAAGTCCCTCCCGGAGGACTTGCTCCTTGGATTTTTCCATCCTAAAAAAAATCCATCGAACCCGGCAGGGTTTGAACTCGCGACCCTCGGGACCAGAGGTAAGGAGCATAACCACTAGTCCACCGCGGCCGATGAGAAATAATATACCAATTAAATAAAGAGAGAAAGAAAAATTATAGATAAAGAAAAATAACGAATTAGAAAATGGGGAAGAGGAACTTTAGTTAAAATGTACTTTCTTAATGTTATGCTTTAGGATAAAAGTCCTTAAAGGAATAAACTTTCAAACAACACTCTACCTATTCCAGCTTCGCATAAACAAATAAAATGGAGTATTCGGGAAATGAAAATAGAATCTATAAAATGTGGAAGGGGTAATTCAATAATAATTAAACTTAAAAAATATAGAGCTGAACAGCTTTTGTTATAAAGTATAACAACGGAATTAAAAACAAATCTTGCAAAATCAACTTGCTTAAAGCGAAGTTAAAATTTGTCACAGTTTGTTGAAGGAAATAATTATTAAAGGAATCACTTGGAAACAGGAAGATACGATTTACACTTGATTCTCTCTCATTTGCGCAGCGCACATAAATTCTAAGAGTTCAGCGTTACCCCTGCAATATATCTGACCTGTATCTCGCATCATTTTTCATTTCATATTTTGCTGCACCAGCAGCCGAAAAGTTATCTATCAATATTAAAGAATACAGCTCGTCTATAAATCACTGAATACTTTGCCATGTTTGAAAAATATGTTGCTCCCTAAATATCTACCTCATTTATTGGCTGTGTATTTGAGATTGACATATGCGGAAAGGAGGACAGGGCATTCTAGGCCTATCGTGCGAGTGTTATGATTAATTTTTAATCACTGTTTAATGTATGTTTTTCTTCTACGAAATCACCATTTTCAAAATTTAATTTTCCAAGCAATAGGTCTTAAAGTAAGAAGATGAAGTCGTGTATTTTCTTTAACAGTTATTGGTTTAATTTTGATGATATAATGAAATGATGTCCATCGCCGCTGTGGTCAAACACTACCTTCCGTTCAAACAACGCGGTTACGGTTTTCCTATGGGATAGACGATATTACATCTCCACAATGGTCCACCATTTGTGGTCTCGAGGTAGCGTGCTGCCTTGTCACGCAGCGGGCCCGGGTTCGATCCCCGGTCGGGACAAGTTTCCTGGGTGAGGTTTCTTCGAGGTTTTTCCTCACCTGTAAGATGAATATCAGGAAACTTTAAGGCCCAAACGGTCCCAATATACCATCTGGCCATCATTATCATCAATATCATATTAGCCTAATTAGCTTAAGTTTAGTTTAAGACCATTCCTGGCACATCATTACCATCATCATCAACTCTCATATCATCGGAACAGCGTAACCTTGCCTTCCAGGCGCTCCAACCTCAGAAGTGGGTTACAAGTATGTCATGCCAGGAGAGAACACCATAAATATCAAAATGACAACCAGGGACATTTGGGGGAAAAAATCTCCACAATGGATTTGTATATTTTGTCATATCTTGTACTCTTTTATGGCGGTGGTCATAACATACTGCTGACTATTTAACTCGTGCCCCAAATGGGAGTCAATGACTAATCGCATTTCAATGATTTTTTATTTACAACCAATCACAGTCGTGTTTCGCCTAAAATTTACCAACTAAAGTTCATCATAATAAAAAAGCACCTACTTTTTAACATTCTGAATAGGTTATAGCATTATTTTCCAGTGACTGACTCTCTAAGAAATACGGCTACCAGATTGTATATATAGTGCATGAATGTCAACACGTAGCGCATACGAGAGATAATACAAAAACATTTGTAACAATTTATTATATCACAAAAAAAAACACTGTTTGCACTTTCTTAAACGAATTATTTTCCAGGAAATGACACAGAAAAATATAATTGACATATTTACATCATAGGACATCAGCAATTAATTAATACCTATAACGTTGGTTATAAATTTCTCCACTAGGGTGCATTCTTACAACATTGCGATCTTTTGGCAATAAATAATATTATGATCTGGTTGCAGTGATCGAACAAAAGAAGCAAATGAAGCGTACCAATCGTTTCTCATTTGTTTTCAAACATCACCGTTTACATTAAATATATAAATATTTTAAAATAACTATAGTTAACTAATGATTTGTGAGTATACAGCTTAATTTTATTCGTTAAATATTCCTAACAAATGCCACTCTTGATTTCCAAATTCTCTAGATAAATTGGAAATTACTCGTGGCATTACTTATGAAAAAAAGATCCAGATGGGCAAGTTATTTTGTAACTGTCTAATTTGTGGTTGCTCCCTAGGTTTCGGTGTTCACACAGAACATTGGCGGTGTGTCTCATAAAAGTGAAAGAAGTTCAAAGAAAGAAGGGAGAGTAAAATAATGAATAAGAAAGAAAGTTTTGAAATGATGGTTCATAATGAAATTGATGGTTATAATCCAATATTTGCACTGATGGTTGAATTTTAAATTCTTACAGAGTAATCCAACTCGCTCAGCATAGATAAACTTCTTCAGATATTAATATTACTTATTGGTAAACAACAAGACAAAAGTAGATTTGTTTTAAGAACAATTCATAAACAGTTGAAATCTTAAAATGAGTACCTGATACGTAAGTGGTCATCAATGAAAATAAATGTCTGTTTAAAAACGTCGTCAAATAAAGTTAAAGCATGTAGACTTTTCAGAACCACGTACCATATTCGCCATGTATTGTAGTATTGAAGTTCCATATTCGCCATGTATTGTAGTATTGAAGTTCCATATTCGCCATGTATTGTAGTATTGAAGTTCCATATTCGCCATGTATTGTATTATTGAAGTTCCATATTCGCCATGTATTGTAGTATTGAAGTTCCATATTCGCCATGTATTGTAGTATTGAAGTTCCATATTCGCCATGTATTGTAGTATTGAAGTTCCATATTCGCCATGTATTGTATTATTGAAGTTCCATATTCGCCATGTATTGTAGTATTGAAGTTCCATATTCGCCATGTATTGTATTATTGAAGTTCCATATTCGCCATGTATTGTATTATTAAAGTTTTCGTGTATTTTTTACAGATGATTTAAGTCCTTGGGTGTTCTTTCGTTCAATATGATTGTATTTCCTTACTTATTTTAAAATTGCAATGTCTTCAAGTATGTTAAATTTGTACTGGTTATTCTCTCTCTGTAATAAAACTAAATATATGGTCACACGTAGAAATGTATTATGTAATGGAAATGGACAGCTAATGACAAATGAGGAAAATTTTGAGGAAGTGGCTGAATTCAAATATCTAGGAACAATAATCACAAATAGGAATCAGATGCACAAAGAAATTAAACACAGGCTCAATTCTGGAAATGAGTGCTATTATGCATTGCAGAGACTTTTGATGTCAAACTCCTTTCAAAAAAACGTTAAACTGAAAATATATAAAACTATTATTCTACCAGTTATATTATATGTGGCGAAACATGGACTCTTACTTTAAGGGAGGAAATGAGATTACGAGTTTTTGAGAATAAGGTTCTTAGAAAAATGTTTGGGCCAAAGAGAGATGATCAGACAGGTGAATGGAGAAGACTGCATAACAATGAAATACATGGTCTTTATAGGAAGCCAGATATAATAAGAACAGTCAAGTCTCGTAGACTGCGATGGGCAGGACATGTTGCGCGTATGGGGAATAAAAGACGTGCATGGAAGCTTCTTGTAGGAAAGCCGGAGGGAAAACGCCCAGTTGGTAGACCAAGAATCAGGTGGGAGAACAACATTAACTATGATTTGAGAGAAGTAGATTATATAAGAATGATTGGAAAGCATTAGCTCAGGATAGGGATGTATGGAGAGCTTATGTCCGCGCGGCCATCAACCTACGCGTTCGGTAGTGCCAGTGAGTAAGTAAGTATTCTCTCTTTTATATATTTAACTTTCACAGGGAAAGAACATTATGAGGTTTAATTTAATAATTAAATTAATGTTTTTATTACCTCACCTCATATCCTTTTTCTTCTATACTGCAGTTTCGGAGCTTATCTCCATCGTCAGTAGCCTCTGGTCGACCGGTGTTATGTCGTTTCTTGGCGGTTTCCTTCTTACTTCTGTCGGTGGACCGATGAACCTCTGGATTAGGTCAAAATTTGCGGGAGTTTCAAAATTCATGAGTTTTTCTTTTTTGTTTTTTTGGATGTGGATTTTTTCCCAGACTGTGAGTTCCTTTAGTTTATCTGTTTGTTTGATTAGGCTAGCTTCTGTATCTATTAAATGTTTTTCAGACCAAGCATGGGCTGCTACTGCTGACTTGTCCACTTCCTCCTTTTATACATTTCTAAGGTGTTCCTTCAATCTAGTTTTTAAATTTCTTTTTGTTTTTCCTATATAGATTTTGTCGCAATCTTGACATTTGATCTGATATATTCCTGATTTATATTCTTGTCCAATTTTTTCATTTTTGTTGGGTTTAATTATCTTGTTTAGGCTGTATTCATCTTTGGGGCCAATCGAATGTTAAACTTATGAAAATTTTTGGAACTTGTGGTGTTTTACAGGATGGTAAGTGAATTTTTTGAATCTTATGTTCTCTTCTGTTTGTTTTTTAAGTGTGCTTTCATTAATTAGTTTTTGCCTTTTGAACTTATTTATTTTCTTGTGTACCATGTTCTCTTCATAACCATTTTCTATTGCTACTTTAATTATGTATTCTTTTTCTTTTTCATATTTTTCACGGTTCAGGGGTACATTCACCAATCTGTGTGTTAGGCTATTGAATACAGCTTCTTTGTGAGCGAAATGGTTGAATCCTGATGCCTTAATGTAGTTATCTTTATGTGTGTTCTTTCTGTATATTCCAAATTCTATTTTGTTTTTTTCGTTTCTAGTTAGGGTTAGATCCAAAAATGAAATTTGTCTTTCAGTTTCAGTTTCCATTGTGAATTTTACAGTTTTGCTCTTAAGGTTCAGGAGTTTTAAGGCATCTTCTATTTGTTTATGGTTTATAATGGCTATTATATCGTCAACATATCTGCGCCAAAATTTGAAAGTTAATGGGTGTCCCCTTGTGATTTTCTGTTCGAAACTACCCATGAATAAATTGGCCAGAAAGGGAGATAGTGGGTTTCCCATGGAAAGTCCAAAATTTTGTTTGTAGTATTTCCCATTGTATGTAAAGAACATTTGTTCGATGCACAATTTTGTCAAAATGATGTATTCTTCTTTTTCTTTTCCAAATTATTGTTCGTTAACCATTTTTCCAGAATATCAATGGTGGTTTCTCTTGGGACACTGGGAAACAATGAAACTACATCAAAAGAAACTAACCTGTCAGTTGGTTCTAATTCTCTGTGCTTGAAATCCTCTATCAATTCCAATGAATTGTCGATGGAGATAAGCTCCGAAACTGCAGTATAGAAGAAAAAAGATATGAGGTGAGGTAATAAAAACATTAATTTAATTATTAAATTAAACCTCATAGTGTTCTTTCCCTGTGAAAGTTAAATAAACAAGAAACGACATAACACCGGTCGACCAGAGGCTACTGACGATGGAGATAAGCTCCGAAACTGCAGTATAGAAGAAAAAAGATATGAGGTGAGGTAATAAAAACATTAATTTAATTATTAACAACAAAAATGAAAAAATTGGACAAGAATATAAATCAGGAATATATCAGATCAAATGTCAAGATTGCGACAAAATCTATATAGGAAAAACAAAAAGAAATTTAAAAACTAGATTGAAGGAACACCTTAGAAATGTAAAAAAGGGGGAAGTGGACAAGTCAGCAGTAGCAGCCCATGCTTGGTCTGAAAAACATTTAATAGATACAGAAGCTAGCCTAATCAAACAAACAGATAAACTAAAGGAACTCACAGTCTGGGAAAAAATCCACATCCAAAAAAACAAAAAAGAAAAACTCATGAATTTTGAAACTCCCGCAAATTTTGACCTAATCCAGAGGTTCATCGGTCCACCGACAGAAGTAAGAAGGAAACCGCCAAGAAACGACATAACACCGGTCGACCAGAGGCTACTGACGATGGAGATAAGCTCCGAAACTGCAGTATAGAAGAAAAAGGATATGAGGTGAGGTAATAAAAACATTAATTTAATTATTTAATTATTAAGTATTCTCTCTGTGTAAGATTGACACTGTAGTATCGATTGCATTGAACTGGTGTCCTTTTTTCCAGTATATGTTTAGCGAAGCTTGATTTTCTCTTGTGTTTAATCATTTTTTTAATGTTTATTGAATCCTGTGTTAAAATTCCTTATGGTTCTGCCAATGTAAAACTTGTCACGACTACGTATTTTACTTGAGTTTATGAACACCTTTATTTTCGTATTTATTACATTCTTCTACTTTGTTTCATATGCTGTTTAGTTTATTGTTAGTTTTAAAGGCAACTTTTGTATTTTTATCGCATTTCTTGAATGAATTAGGCAATTTTATACTGTTTAATTTCCTGTATAAGCGAGTGAAATCCAGTTATCTGTATTTATATTATCCTCTCTTAAGTTTCATTAGGCCTATGTTTTTTTTAAATTGCTTTTTTCTTTTTTGTTTTCTCTCTAATTAGTCGATTATTTATTGTTTGTATCCACTTTTTACAGCCAGACATTTTATGTAATTTAATTCTTTATTGTAATTTGTTTTGTTTAATGTTACTCAAGTGCAATCGTTGCGACAAGTTATACATCTGCAGAACAACAAGAAATGTTAACACAATATTCAATTAACATTTTAAAAATTGTATTAGTCAGGAGAGAAAATCAAGCTTCGCTAAACATATACTGGAAACAGACCATCAGTTGAACACAATCGATAATTCAATGTCAATCTTATACAGAGAGAATAGCCACTACAAAATTTACGTCCTTAAAAGCATTCACATTTTAAAAGAAGCAAAGAATACAATCACGTTTGAACGAAAACACACCTAATGATCTGAGCCGTATGTACAACATAAACGAAAGCCTCGGTACTACATTTACATGCCGAAGATGGAACATGGTTCTGAAAGGTCTATATGTTTTAATCATTTGACGAAGTTTTTAAACAGAAGTTTATTTTAGTTTTAGAACGACTGATGTAGGCTATCTTGTAGGCCTACTCATTTTAAAGTTTTTAACATTTTACTTCAATTAAAGTAGGCCTACTAATTTGTAAACATCACGGCTGTGGTCTCGAGGTAGCGTGTTGCCTCGTCATGCAACGGGTCCGGGTTCGATTCCCGGTCGGGACAGGCTCCTAGGTGAGAATTTTTTCGGGGTTTTTCCTCACCTGTAAGACAAATGTCAGGAAGCTTAGGGCCCAACGGTTCCGAAAATAATCCGACCATCATCATCATCATCCTCATCATCCTTATCATTATCATAAGTAATGCCACGAGTGATTTCCAAATTATCGATAAATTCACGACTCACGAAGTGAGGAGTGAATTTATCTAGAGAATTTGGAAATCAAGAGTGGCATTTGTTAGGACTATTTAACGAATAAAATTAAGCTGTTTACTCACAAATCATTATTTAACTGTAGTTATTTCAAAATATTTATATATTTAATGCAAACGGCGATGTTTGAAAACAAATGAGAAACGATAGGTACGCTTCTACTGCTTCTTTTGTTTATCACTGCAACCAGATCATACTATTTATTGCCAAAGGAACGCAATATTGTAAGAATGCTCTCTAGTGGAGAAAAAATGAAACATCAATCTGTATATTAATTCATTTCTGATGTCGTATGATGTAAATATTACAATTATATTTTTCTGGATTATTACCTGGGAAAAAATACATTTAAGAAAGTCAAACAGTGGTTTCTTTTTTTGGTGGTATAATAAATTGCTACAAATGTTGACATGTATGCACTATATATACAATCTGGTAGCCGTATTTCTTATAGGCTCAGTCACTGCAAAATAACGGTCAGACCTGTTCAGAATATTAAAAAGGAGGAGCTTTGTTTAATATATGGTAATTATAACACTGATAAATATTTCGTGAAACACGACTCTGATTGGTTGTAAAACAGAAATCATTGAAACGTGATTGGTCATTGACTCCCATTTGGGGCATGAGTTAAATAGTGGAAAGTAACGGGAAGGTACCATACCTATAATTCGCTAGCCAAGCTGCAAAGCATAGTATAAAAAATGCTATGATTGCAGTGAAAGACCTGCCCTCGGGCAGAATTACTATGATGGATGGATGGATGTTAAATTGTTTCAGTTCTAATGTAGTGCCTACTTGTGGTTTTTACACATTCTGTGCTAATGTAGGAAGCGTTCAAATATACATAAATTTAGCTTTTATTTAGATTATTATTTTACCTGTATTTGTGACTGCACTTGATTCCCACCTTTTCTACTAGTGCCCTTACATCCGAGTGTCATACAAAATCATGGCTGAATTTGCAATACATGGTTTTAATCAAGTAGAGAAGGGAATAACATGTTCGAGAAATAAGAATGAGTTTTTCATTCAAGGAAGTAATATTTTTCTGACGGTTGCAAATATCAGACTCTTTCTTCATATCAATTAAGGCGAATAGAAAGACACAAATGAAAATTCTTCACTTTGTAGTTGGATACACATTGTTAGACCATAAAACAAATATTGACATCAGACAGGAATTTAATACGGAGTAAGTCATAACCCTAACTGAAGATATAGAATAAAATGGACAATAAACACAGTAGCCAGATGCCAGAATTACAAATATCGTTTTACAATATAAACTAAGATGGAAGAGAAATATAGACTTTTTAAGAAACAACGCGAAGAATATTGGACAGAACACGTCAATAAAAGTGGCATCTTATTAATAATTATTATTCCCAGTAATATATAGTACATATAGGGAATATTTTTGTTCCTCCTGTTTCTAGTAAAGTGATTTATGCACACACGTTATTTTTCAACTAGTAGCATTAAATTCATGTAATGAAAGAGGATAAAATATTAACTGGTATTTAAAGAATAAATGCAAACTAGAACAGGAAAATGTTGCGAAATAATATTAGTAAAAATAAATCGGTCTCGCGCAGTAGCCGAGTGGTTAAAGCAAAAAGCCTTGGCGTAAAGCTACGGGACGTGCGCAGGTTCGCGTCTCATGGGGGAAGAAGTTTTCTCTTGGAATTTCGGCCAGTATGGGACCGGTGCCCACCCAGCATCGTGAGGCATTTGGGTAGCTACAATAAGTAGCGGCTCCACGTATACAAAACGGGCTATAACGGCTGGGGGACCAACATGCTGACCACATGTCGCCTCTACACTGACTGGATGATCGTCTACCTCTAAAGAACACATGTGGATGTGAGGCCAGCAGCCGGCTGGTAGCCAAGGGTCTTCTAGGCCTGTCGCGCCATGGAGTAAAAATAATAATACTAATAATAATAATAATAATAATAATAATACAAATAATAATAATAATAAAAATAATAATAATAATAATAATAATAAAAATAATAATAATAAAAATAAAAATAATAAAAATAATAATAAAAATAATAAAAATAATAATAATAAAAATAATAATAATAAAAATAATAATAATAAAAATAATAATAATAAAAATAATAATAATAATAAAAATAATAATAATAAAATAATAATAATAAAAATAATAATAACAAAAATAATAATAATAAAAATAATAATAATAAAAATAATAATAATAATAATAATGCTTTATTTTAGCTGGCAGAGTTAAGGCCATAAGACCTTCTCTTCCGCTCAACCAGCGAATAGTAAAATTATACAAAAATTACATACATATTACAATTTTAAGATAAAATGACTCTGTAGAAAATGTAGGAAGAAAAACAAAAGAAAACATTAATCAATGAAACAGAAGTAGCATATGTAAGTATAATCGAAAAATAAATAAAAAATAAATAAAAATGAAATGGCACGAAAAATGTGAGAAAATATAGCAACTAAAAATAACCTTTAAAATTAAAGAATCGTGGTTAAGGAAAAATAAAAAAAAAACTCCTGTAAAAATCCCTTATGCATTTATATATAACTTACTGTATTTTTTCATTGTGTAAAAAAATTCTCATACGAAAAGAAATCTTTCATCATGTTTCGCAATATAATACTGATGCCTATACAACTTTATTTCCTATTTACTAAAAAGTGAACTATACAATAATATTAATCCTGTCTCTTATTCAGTGCTTTGGAATCACCTCTTTCCCCCGTCTTCTTCTCTACGTACAATACACTCGTCACTAGTCTTGACAGCAATCTAGATTTCTTATTTTACAAATTTTGCTCACACCTTTAAAACTGGGAACATGTAGACCGTTATAAATCTCACTATAGCGACATTTACTTTCAAGTAAATTATATAGCAATGTGTTTTGTAAAAAAAAAATTATAAAACTTCGCGAACAAGTATACCACCACAAATCTAATACCAGCATATAAAAATGAATGTATGTTTGTCTGTTTCTTTGTTTGTTTGTCTTTATGCGCGGCCATACCGTTGATCGGATTGTAATGAAGCTTTTTGCAAAATGTTCAGGAGATTCCCGGGATGAACATAGGCTATAAGAGAATTGATACTAGTAAAATTCATGGTGATTTTCCGTTGAGGTATTAGTTCACTGTAATATAATGTACGGTTAAAAACTATAATATAGTTACCTTGTAGGTCCGTCTCCTCAACTTAAGTTCTTTTAAAACTCTGTGATGGGACTAGTCCCGAAAGGCCTACAGAGTTTTAAAATAACTTGAGTTGAGGAGACGGACCTACAAGGTAACTATATTATAGTTTTTAACCGTACATTATATTACTATAAGAGAATTGTGATACTCATCTTCAACACCCTTAAAAATCGTCCTTTGTAGTGGAAAACTAGATAAAAGTAGCTCTTTCGACGCTTAAATGACTTACACTGCCTAAACCATAACAAATACACAAAATTAATGTACACAGAATTGAATATCTCAAAAAGCTCTACAAAAACGTCCGCGACAGCGTATGTTTATCTCTAACGAATAACTCACAATAACCATTTTTGTCTTTCATTGATACCAAAAAGATCGATACAAATACGTAGAATCCTGTGCAAGCATAGCAGCACATGGCGGGTATTCCTTTACGGATAACTCACAATAACGAATTTTGTCTTTTAGCTCATTTATGCCAAGAAGATAGAGATAAGTAGAATCCCAGGCAACACCGGGTAATCACTACGGGGAATCTTAAAATAATGGCGATATACAATTATAATTATTTTTCATTTTACTTATTCAACTGGTTATAAGAAGTATATTAGTTTTTGTCTTTCAGCTCATTTATGCAAAGAAGATCGGGATGAGTAGATTCCCGGGCAAGGCCGGGTAAACAACATGGGGTATCTAAAAGTAATTACGATATGAATTTTCCTTTTTACTTATTTAATTAAACATAAAACACATCAATTTTCGTATTTCAGCTGATTTATGTCAAGAAGATCGGGATAAGTAGATTCCCGGGTAACGCCGGGTAATCAGCACGGAGTATCTAAAAAATATGAATTTATAATTATTGTTCCTTCTACTTATTCAACTAATCATAAAAGCACATTAATTTGCATTTACTTAGGCGTTGCAGCGCACGCCGGGTATTATCTAGTTCTCTATAAAAATAAAGAAAAATTGTATTTAAAAAATCGTTATGAAAGTTTATTTTAAGTTGTTGAATTCTTACATATTAACAAGCCTGTAGAGGCTAATTGGAGTTTGCCGATCTCTGATCTGGTCAAAAAACCCCGATGGAACTGATATTTAACGTCTGGGGTGAATTTCGGTGAAGTCCGGAGGATCTACCTTAGCCAAATCCACTCTCCTCACCTCCAAGTCTGAGCCCCTAGGACCTTCTTAAGATCATTTAAGATTTTAAAATGCAAAAGTTAGAGTGGGGTGTGGAAAGAAACGGGAAGCTACCACACCTATATATCCCTAGTCAAGCTGCAAATATTGCATGAGAATACAGAGTTTGCAATGAAAGTCCTGTTCTTGAGCAGAACAATATATATGTACTTACTTTAATCGATACGATGTCAATTTTAGTTGGTACAGAAATTTACATTAAATTGAAGGAATTTGCTTATAATCTGTAAGATGGCCTACAGTGGAGGAAATTGGTATAAAGGCACTTGTTAAAAGTGTTAACACAAGTTTATTTACTCTTTCTTTGGCATTTTTCTATATTAACTTAGGTAGTGATTGGGTATAAAACACACACAAATAATGTCAAAATTAATTATCCATTTCCGCCCAAAAAAGTACATGAAAACTGAAACCACTCTCACATATGGGTGGAAATTAGTATAAAGGCACTTTGTGTATTTCACAGATTAAACCAAAAACACTGAGCGCAAAGTTTACAACAAAGTTCTAAAATTTAGTTGAACCTCCATTGTTGTTAATTACTTGGAAGATTCTCTTTGGCATTGACTTGATGAGGGTGTTTATTTCTTCCACTGAGATTGAAGCCCACTCTTCCTGAATAATATTTTTCTGCTCAGTCACTGTCCCAAACTGCCGTCCATTGCGATACGCACGCCTTGCCAGGATCCCCCATAAGTTCTCAATCGGATTTAAATCAGGACTTCTGACTGGCCACGTCAAAAGTGGTATCTCTTTCTTCCTGAACCACTCCTTTGATTTAGCAGACACGTGAATGGAAGCATTATCTGGCTGAAAAATTAGATCTTCGCCAAATTCCTCATACATTCGTATCAATTAGGACTCCAGAAGCTCCTCAGTGTAGGACTCAGAATTCATCTTGGTGCGTATCCATGCTATTTTTTATCTTCCTTTAAAGCAGAAAGCTGCCCAAATCATAATGCCTCCACCACCGAAGTTTCTACTCATTCTAACTTGCTCTTCAGTACGGAGGTCGTTCCAGTAATACTGAAGGCCATCAGGCCCGTCCAGATTAAACTTCTTCTCATCACTGAACATGACTTTATTCCATTCTGAGGTCCAGGACATGTGTTCTTCAGCAAAAGTCATTCTAGCTTTCTTATGTGCATTGTTCAGAGGTAGTTTACTAAGAATTTTTTTTTAAATTTTATGTTCTTGTCTTCTGACAGAATTTGTCTTACTCGTCTGGCTGTTACTGGCAACTTCAAATCAGCCTGGATTTGAGAAGAAAACATACTCTTACCTTTTGCTTTACGTAATATGAGAAGTTTAGTGCGCTCAGACAATTTTCTTGTCCGTCCATATTTCCCGTTTTTTTTTTTTCCATATTGTGTGCCCAGTTTGACAAAATACAATTATCAATGACACATCTTGAAGCCCCAATTTCATAGGTATTTGTCTATTGGAAAGGCCCATCTCCTTGAAGGCACTAACTCTTGATTTCTCTTCATTTGATAGTGGCTTTCCACGTGGCATTGTACGTACTGCTGACTTGTAACTGATGAACGATGCTCACAGACACGTCGTCTCCATGTAATTACAGTGTTTTGTTTACATTTATGTCTCTGTAAGAGCCAGAAGTTGACCTGCCTTTATACCGATTTCCACCCCTAGGACAGCGTTTTCTTAGATTTTACGTATTATTTACATATATAATAAATACAAAATGAGGAGACCTGTATGAAATTTGTCCAAGATAATTATATGTAATCTATGACACACATACGGTATTTGCATAAATATTTCAGGTTGTTTTACTACTAAAAGTTAGTGGCTTTATACCAATTTCCTCCACTGTAGACATATTACAGTTTTGTTCTAAGTTTAATGTAGCTACTACAATAGTACAAATTTTGAAATGTTATTAGCAAATATTTTACAGATTAAATTAAGATCTCACTATATTTTAAATTCATTCTATGAAACTCCTGCTCTATCCCTAGTAATAATATTTATCATTATATTCAATTGTATAGCGTTGTACTATTTTAATTCCAAAATTTAATCTCCCAAAATCATTTAAAATTAATTATTCTATAGAATTTTCGTAAGTTATACATAAAAAGGGTAATTTTCTCTAGACAAGCTTGTGATGGTATGCTTAATCGTTACTTTTTGTTAATAGTTTATTTTATTTCGTATGTGTGTAAAATTTAATTACAAATTTATCACAAGCAAGGCATAGAGAAATGAAACTTAGCGAACGAGAATAAAGTATCTGCATGTGAAATCCAATTGATGCGATAAACAACAACATTTTTTTACATGCGACTGCAGAAGAAGCGAAGGGATTACGTTTACTATCAATTGTGCAAATCATACGCATTTAGCAGCTGCAATTAATTAAACGCAATCGAACATCAAATGCCTAATATTATCAACAGATAATGAAATATTTTGGGTAGTATTAAAAATAGATGGAGGAAAAATGCTGGCTGAGAACTTAACAGGAATGGCGAGTGGTCTAAGGCAGCATGCCATTGCGCAGAGCTATTGTATGTGCATCGATTCGAATTCTCATGGGGGAGAAATTTTCTCATGGAATTTCAGCCATTTTCGGACGGTGCCCATCCAACATTGTGAATAATTTGGATAGCTACAATAAGTAACGGTTCCAGGTTGAGAAAACAGTATATTGGCTGGAGAATCCGATATGCCGATCAAATGTCTCCCTTATACCAACTAGATGATCGCCCACCTTGGGGAGGCGAGGACAGCATCTAGCTGGTAGCCGAGGAACTTCTAGGCCCGTCGCGGCATGGAATTGAAGGTAACATGAATCCCTAAATTTTCATGTTTGCTTGGTTAATGTTAATTATTTTATCATTAACTCTTTTAACAATTTTAGAATTAATTGTGGTATTAAAATGAGGATTACTATGGTGCCTAAGATGGCATTGATGCATAATCCTGGAGAACGAAGATCGGTGGGAAGACCAAGAAAACGCTGAGCTTAACAAATGTGAGATCGGAACTGAAAATACCTAATCCGCGAAAGAAGAAAATGATGAAGAAGTATAATTGTTGTTTTCAACCAAGGTGCATAAAGTCAATAATTGCTATTGAGGCATGTCTATGAGAATTTCTGGTTCAAAGTACTCTAATATAAATATATTACGTGTAAATAATTGTAATCCTAGTTTTAAACTCTATTTTTCTCTAATTCTTTTATGAAGAAGATTTAAACAGCCCAGCTAAAAATGAACTCTTACCCAGAGAAGACGTTAGCGAGCCACGAGTCTAGGGAGATGTACAAGTTTACTTGTCAATGTTTTTTTTATTGTATCGAACTACAAGATTAGCACCATTCACACACACACACGATTGACAGCTGCCCGGAGGTGTTGAATCAATCTTAAGTATAGGTATTTACACCTTAATATAAAGCTTCCCCCTTCTCAAGGCTTGGCGTATGTCGACAGATGGATAACTTTGAAATTCGAACCCTTTGCTACTAAATCGCTACATGCAACTTGTAATTTAGAAAAAAATCATAACGTATTTTTCTGTATATATTTTATGAAGAATGTTAAAATATCTACCATAGGGTGTTGACAATTATTATGTAACATATGGCATCTTCCGAAAAGGAAACCATGGACGTTAAGTAACTTATATTTTACATCAATGTCAAATATGTGATACATATATACTTTAAAATATATACATTTTGAAGTAAAAATACTTACAAAACTCGTATGTGATGTTTATTTAAATATGGTTTAATTCATTATTTATTTGTTCATCTATTTATGTCGAAGGATTTTACTCAAGCTTGAAACTCTAAAGTTACAATACAGGACAAATATATTTACCGACGAGTAGCTTAAGAACTAATTTGTGTATTGGCACTGCATATTTCAGTATCTACAAGAAATATCAATCTCCTGGAAATATACCAATTAGGTATTGTGCTAGCACACGTTCAGTTAGCCTATTGTTTGACATTGTGATAACATCTAAATGTCTATTCACTATCTCTCTTTTATTCTAACTCTATGCAAATACCATATGTCAACAATAACGTCCCTATCTCAGCGGTATTTTCTAAATAGTATTGTGGACATAATAGTTCAGGCAGTTAGGTGACTGACTGCAGGTGGGAAGTTCGGTTTCCACTATTCTTCACTGCATAGATTGATTCAAGAGTCTAAATGTACCTTATCCGCTCTTAGACTGTTCCTAAATAACAAACGTCAATTGTATCCTCCGCCATTCGCGCCACAATTACTGTCACATTGACAGGGAACACGTGTGAAATATATAAAACATGTGCTGGTTGAATGGGGTAGATTACAAGAAAGCTGGTGAAATTGTTCACTGAACTTGTGAAACTCATTTAAAATAACTGTTTTTTGAGCACTAGTCAAATGTTTGCAATTCTTGTGTTTTAAAAACATATATGGCGACACAGCAACAGAAGACTCGACACATCCAGCCATTTTGTTGCATCAGAATCGACTGAAGCATAGCTCAAATACATCATCCATATGTAATAACATATTTTAGATTGTAATTATTGAATAGGTACATTTTAGAATATATTATAATATGTTTTGAATATTATTATTTTCATTCACGAAGAATAAAATGTATATTCAGAGGACATATTTTTAATTTAATGAAGGGAACTACTTTTCCGTGTACTTACTGCTTCTACATCGTACGTCGCTGTCCATAACCAATGAAAAGCGAGAAGTCACATGGTTTTGTTTTGATGAGGATCAGTTTAAGAGCGGATAGCCTTTAGTAACTTTCCAGGATGTACCAAAGCATGGGGCTATCAACGTTATAGCTTTTTCCTGTTCCATTGGTTAAGAATTGTAAATACCTGTATTAATTACCCCCAAGAGCCTTCTTGGCGTATTAATAAGGTACAATTCCCTTTATTTCAGTATTTTCGTTTGTGAAAATTAGACATCTCCCGGAATATCTGTTTAAAATTGTAAACTTTATCAATTATCATCATCTATAGAAGGAATAAAAAGTCTTTATAATGACACGAAATTTATCCTTAATTTAGATAATTATTGCAGTGAAGAAATTTTAATAAATCAAGGAGTTCGACAAGGGTGTACATTATCAGCTACATTATTTAATATACATTTTGACGAGGTTACGAAAATAGAAGAAATCAAGTCCAATAGGAATACAAATTAATAAGTAAATGTATATGAATATTTTAATGTATGCAGACGATCTGGTAATTATACAGAAGTCAGAGGATGATTTACAAAGAGCCATTTACATGTTGAATCAATTAGGATTATTATAATATCAAAGTCTCAACTTCAAAAAGTAAAGTTGTGGCTTTTCAGGGCAAAGTGCCAGTCGAGCAAAAATAGTAATCAATAATTAAATAATAGAACAGATAGCACACTTTAACTATCTTGGTTCAGATATAACATACAGCTACGTTTGGGATATACACAATAAATTAAACCGGTATCAAATGATGTGTGGCTCCATAAGAAGAACCCTCCGAAAGACTCGAAGAGAAACTCAGCTCAGGTTTTATAAAATTATGGCTGTTCCTGTTCTTTTATATGGGTCTGAATCTTGGGTACTTACAAAAAAAGATATCTCACACATTCAAGCCACTGAAATGAAATTCTTAAGATCCGTAAAAGGATGTACACGCATGGATAGATTACACAATGATTCAATAAGGAATGAACTGGAGATATTTTTAATACTCGATAAACTAGAAGAGCACAAATACCAATGGAAAGAACATTTAGACAGAATGGATAATACAAGATTACCCAAAGAGATCAACGTCTACAAACCACATGAAAAAAGATCTTCGGGACGACCAAGGAAACGTTGGGCTTGACAATGGAACAGGTCGCATTGACCTAATCCTGGAAAGGAAGAAGAAGAATTATCATCATCAATTTCATTCTATCAAAATAGAAGAAAAAGTTTGAAATGGATGCACACTTCCTAAGAATGGAAGAATATAGAATACCAAAGAAGATCCTTGATTGGAAAGCTAATGGAAGAAGTGGACGAGGCAGACCTGAGAACGTTGGATAGATGGAGCGAGGAGAAATATGGAAGCTAGAGATTTGAGGGAACAAGATTCTTTAGACAGAAAACTCTGGTGACAAATTACTTTGGGTTGAAGGAGAACCACTGTAAAGTGTAATGTTACTAATAAAAAAGTTTTCTAAACAAATGTGTCAGTTTCAGGTGAAGTTATTTGTTTTTATTCTGGAATATTCCTAAAAGAATAATCTCAACGGTGTTTTATAATGTTTTTAAAAGAATTGATGAGATGTCAGCTGGGTTGTCAACCCTGCGTGACCACAGCCTTTACCCCAGAAAAAAGTGTCTGGTACTCATTTCCGTTAGAGACTGAGTCGACATCAAAACCTTGTGCTGCCAGAAGGTTTAGGGCAGTTTTAAAAATCCTGATCACATTGGGACTCGAACCTCCGACCTTCTGGCTTGTAGCACATTGCCTTAACCAAATGCTCTACGACATGTTCCGTACTGCGGAGATGTTTACAATTTAATGCAGGGATTTGGTGTACAATCTAGCGATTAAAACTGTTCACCACCACCTCTCCTAGCCCCGTTAATTATTCTAGAGTTTTCTTTTGTCCAATGCCACCAGGTTGTCTTTTGTGACATTTCTGACTTTTTCCCCTGGCATTGGCGGAATTGTCATTTATTTCTTAGGCTGGAGCACCTGGATGATGGAGTTATGTTACCCCGATGATATGATGGGTAATAAATGATAATGGAACGCTAGGAGAGTCTTTAACCTAAACTTAACCTGAATTCCAGACGATGGGCAACCACAGGAATAATTCCCTTTAAAGAAAAATTCCTATGGTCTGACCGAAATCGAACCCGGGATCTCGTGAACTGTAGTCAGGAACGCTGACCACTAAGCCCTTTAGACTGTTTAATTCTAGAAATCTGTAGCATCTACATTATTTCCTTCAGTTGTATGGGTGTTCGATTACCCATGAAAATCTACCCTCAGCCATGTAGTATATAGCCTATAAACGATACTAACAGACAATTAACTAAACACGCAGAGTTATATCTTTAACCGGTGTAACCATTACACTGTAATCTACTGTTGAATACGTGACCTTGTAAGTTTTACTTATCCCTTATCTATAAAAAATGTTTCATCACGGGAAAAATTACGCTTTTTTAATACTAAAACCACAATGTGGAAAAGGGATGTACAGCACCTATCATCTTATACTACAATATCATATTACGGGAGCTACTTAATAACGAATATAATTATTTTTAACAGCCATTATTTAATACACAAATATTTTGTTTTACGATATTCTTTAGCTTAACACTTCATGTATTACTCGACCGCATTAACTTTTTAGCCGGTGAGGGGAAGCAATGACGCTAGTGTTGAAGAGGGGAAAATTGTCTCCTTCCACCATTGGTACAAGCGAATGACTGGGCAAATGTTATAATCAATGGGAAAATATAGTGGTAGACCTACTTGAAATAGGAGATGAAATTAATGAAAGGTAATCGGAGGTTGTATGCCTACGGGTTTCTGGATAATGTGACGTACAGAGAAATTAAATCAGCACTGACTTCCAACTACTGTCTGGAAGACTTAAATGTGTATATTCTGTGAATATAGGGTCTAACTTTCGCACTTTACATTGTCACTAACAACTTACTAAAATAATAAACATGTCACTGCAACCTGAGACAAGGGCCTACTACCTCCAACACCTACTCACACTTACCACATTCTTTTAGTTCTCAGTTTTTCCGCATTGAAAGTTAACGTTGTCGAGTATTACACATTAAACTGAAAATATATAGGCTACAAGTGTTATTCTCCCATTTACATTAAATGTTAGCTGACTCTCTCTTTAAAGGAGGAGCAAATATTAGGGGTATTTGAGATTGGAGTTCTTCGGATATTTTTTGGTCCAAAGAGAGATGAACATACAGGCTAATGGACAGGACTACATAATAGTTAGCTGCACGATCTTCATGGGAAACCATACATATTAAGAAGAGTTAAGTCTCGTAGATTGATATGTACTGGCAATGCGGCACGAATGGGGAATTAAAGAGGACGTGGAGTCTCTTGTAGGAAAACCAGAGGAAAATAGCCCAGAAGGGAGGCGAAGAATGAAGTGGGAGAATAGCGTTAATCATGATTTGAGAGAAATAGATTTTACAGGGGATGATTGAAAACATTAGCTCAGAATATAGATGTATGGAGAGTTTAAGTTCGCGCGGGCGTGAACTACTGTATGATCGAAGCTTAGTCAAACTCGCGTCATTGGAAAGAGTTTTCATCTCTACTCATGAAGCTAGCGTTTCAGACACACTGAATATTCAAATCCGATGTAAGTTAAGAGAACCGCTGAACACTTTACAAAAGGTTTTATCTATCTACAGATATTTGTTATTCTCGGACCAACGGATCTGTGCCCCTTTAGCGCGCAGTTGTTTTTTAGAAAAGTTAACACTGTACTCACTCCATTCCACCCGCTTCCCTCCCACCACGTCAAACAGCAGCCAGGATAGCTTTCCATATAGGGATGTTGCCAAATTCCCCCAAATAGAGTCACATATCTTGATTACTGAATAATGTAAGTTTAATTATTACTTCTTTATATATAAGTAGGCCCAAACGGTCCCCGAAATCATATGGCCATCATCATCATCCTTATCATTATCATCATCCTTCACCGGTGTGGAAAGCAACGGGAAGCTACCACACCTACAATTCCCTAGTAAAGCTGCAAGCATAACATGAAAATGATATGATTGCAGTGAAGGACCTGCCTTCGGGCAGAATTACTATGGATATATAAGTAGATCTAATGACGTTGATTGACTTTCATTATTCGCTTAATAATATTTCTCTCACCGCTCCGTGCTATAGTGTTCATGTAGAGTTGACAACTCTGAACTGCAAGTACAAATAACTGTCCCCAAGAAGACCAAAAAGTGTGAGTAATGGGAGGGCGGAAGAAAAGAGAGAGATTTAGGAATGCAGGGAGGGAAATGATTCACCGAGGCAAAAAAGGAATTTGTGTGTAGTTCGCATATCTCACGGGGGCACAGATCCGTTGGTCAGACTTTATAGTTTACTACCGTCTAGTTAAAAGCATACCAGTATGGAGTTTTCTTGGTACACCCTAAAGCCGTAGTTCTTGTATGTCTTCTGTTGTAAGAATTATTGCAAACAAAAGTTAATTTTTTGCGCGATAGTGAGTATTGTCGTACTTACAGCAATAGCGGTCATCATTGGAAGTTCAACTTCCTACACTTCGGGGTTGCCAATCTAAATAACTATACTATAATAAAATAACTGTAGGTCCCTACTGTAATATTACATATATCAAACACGCGTCTGGGAAGTAAAACCACTGCCCTCTATGTATACTACATACAATGTAGACCTATGTACAAAAAATCCAAAAGGCAGTGTTAATATACATTATAGGAAACAAATCACTGCATTATAAATAAACTGAACTGTGTTTGCAACAATATAAAACAATAAATTGGTCTCATGGCCTCCTGTTATTTTATCACTAATTGGTCTAACGGCCTCCTGTTGTTTCAACTAATAAACATTGCCCACACTGTTAACGTTTAGTCATCTGTTTATAATGAACGCAAATATTTCCAACAAATATGTTATTATTTTACTATTATTTATTATATTGAAAACACCATCGCGCAAAAAATAATGTACAACGCACGTTTGTGAAGCGTTTTACAGTATCTCGGAAATTAAAAACCTCGCTATCGCTCGGTTTTAAATATTTTTGTCAATTTTATAAAAACCACTTCCCAACATCGTATCGTAATATACTGTTGTTTACAAGCAAAAATATTCACATGGAATATGCACATAAAAATTCATTACATGACAGGTCTGTAAGGCCCGCCTAGTGCTGATTCTCACATCATATGTATTTATCACAGAGATGGATGATCATTAAACCTATACATGGGGAGACACGTGGTCAGCAAGTCGGATCCTCCAGCCTTTATTGCAGCTACTTGCTTTACTACCCAAATTCCTTTTGATATTTGATAAACACTGGTCTTATAATGGGCGAAATTCCCTGTGAATATTTTCCCCCATGGAGATTCGAAACAGAGCAAGTTCCGTAGTTCTGCACCAATCATGACGCTTTAACCCGCTCGAATACGGCTCGGAGAATGTAAGTTGTACATCAGTTACGTTTCCGGATATAGTTTTCTCATGCTATTTGTATTTTTATATATCTATTCCACTTTCCTTCAATGCGTAGATATATCGTGTAGCATATCTCAAAATGATTTAGGATGACATTTACGCTGTGAAGGTAGTTAAATATATATTTGTAAATTTTCACCAAAACTGAATAGAACAGTTATTTTCGGATTATGTTGTAGATAGTTTACATGTTCTTTCTTTTAAGTGTTAATATATTCCAGTAAATACTACTAATTCAACCCCGGAAGCTACTACAGACCTTACGGGCCATGCCAGAGGGTCCCCCTACCTACAGAGGGTAGATGTTGCCAAACTCATAATAATGGCATTTGTTTGTTAAGGAGGGGTGGAGCGGCAAGGTTAGCAGTACTTTTTCCAAATCTATATATTATACATTTAAAAAACATAGTTTTTCTTTTACGGCATGCCAACTAGTTTTATAGTAAATATGAGAGTCGACACTTTCACACATGATAGTACAGATTAGCAAGATCTCAGTGACAAGTGGTAACTGTTTTTTCTTTAAGAGGGGGTGGCTTGGACGGCTACAACTTACAACTATGTACCTGCTGTGTTGCAATCTTCACTTTTATATAAGCATTTCTCTCGAGAAAATACTGTTAAAATGACAACCCAGTTCTCTATTCAAAACACACAGTAACATCCTGGGTTGAATCTGAGTGTGGGGCATTCGATAAGTAATGGAAACACTGTTGTAAATCAGCGATCCTAGTGGTGAACATTGTAATCTTGAAGCATGTTGTTGAGAAATCTTTGTTGTATAAATCTGTAATACTGAAAGTCTCGAAATAATATTTTATGAATACATTCACTGTTTCTCACGTGTAGTAAGTAATACTTCCATAAAATATTTTCAGTAGAATTTGCTCAGAAGTTCACCAAATACACCGGACATGAATCCTTGTGACCGTGACTTATTCACAAAGATCAAACAACCTCTTCGAGACATTAGATTTTAATCACGAGTTGATATACAGAAAACTCTAGATTCATCGGATGAAAGAAATATGCAGAAATATTGCTGCAGATGGAGTGCACCGTTTTCTAGGGATTTGTCAAAGTACAGTTGACTTGGCAAAAGATTTTAAATAAAGTTCGTAATGTCAAAAGTAACCTAAATAAATTTGTGATGATGTGGCAGTGTTGCCATTGCCTATCGAATGCCCTAGTAAAACAAATATACCTTAAAGAGTTTCATTTTTCAATTATAGATCGATTTTGGAGTCATATTTATAGATTTTGAAGGAGATAAAGTACCTCTTTTATCAATACTAATAAAATTCATTGTTTAAAACCGTTGAGGTGGATAGTCATAAAATAAAATATAGTTAAAATGTACCTTCTTAGGTCAGAGCCGTCGTCCTCAACTTATAAAAAAATATATGGTTGCCTGAAGGCCTTTAGAATCTCTATTCCATCTTCAGCAGGTCTTTCTTCGCTACATTTATTGATGTTCTCGGTGCTGGTCTTAATGTAGTTGTCCACAGACAACCATATCTTGTTTATAAGTTGAGAACCACAGCTCTGACCTAGAAGGTACATTTTAACTTTATTTTATTTTATACCTCTCAATGGGTAATTTTAGTCAATATAAACATTTTGGACTCCCTTATTACAAAATTAATAGTTATAAGAAAAAATAATACAAAGTATCGGACATTATTCTCGTATGTCTATACTTAAATGGGATCTGATATCTTTACCCCTTCTCCTTCCAATACGCCACGAACCAATTTACCCAGAATGCATTACACCTGTCTTCAAGCATGCTTCTTCATTTTCTCTACAGTAAACTAATTACGGCTAATTTTAACCTGTACAAAATATCCGAAACCAAACGTTTCCGGACATTAAGAGGGATTATTAATACCAACTTTTGTAAAATCCAAATGTAATCACTGAAAAGTAAGGTTTCATGATCCAGGAAGCGGAAAATACAAAATAGTATTTAATAACTAGTGATGTTGCCAAATATCAGAGATTTGGATAGGTTAAATGCACCATTAGAGAGGGTATAAAAGAGGAGATGTTATCAAAACTTTATGGAGTGAAGGAAGGGTGGGCGTATGGACTAAAGAACCCCATTAAAATCTCTTTTCATGAGGCACGTTTTACACATCTCGTATCCATCATAAAATGGTCTTATAATGAAACGGTTTTCGTAGTTATTTAGTATATTAGATTGCATTAATTATGATTAGTATGTGTATTCTAATATACCTGTTTTTGTTGTGTTCAAGCATTTTACAGACATTTTAATATTCTCTGATACATTAAATTGGATAACTAATTACTAGTTTGCCTGCATGTAGGACATTCTAATAAGCTCCAACAATTTTGATACGAATTATCTAAAATACCGATATTCCAGTCAAAGTTCTTTCTCAGAAAATAATTATCTGCTTCGTCTGGAAATTTATCTAAAATGAGTTTGAAAGTCTTTTAATACAATTTTTATATCACTCTACACTCTGTGACATTTACGTAAAAGCTATCCAAAATTTAAACAACTTATCAAATCTAATATATAAAAATGAATGTTTGTTTGTTCGTACTTTGTGCGCGGCCATACCGTTGACCCGATTGTGTTGGGGCTTTTTGCAAAATGTTCAGGAGATTCCCGGGATGAACATAGGCTATAAGAGAATTGTGATACTTAACTCCTACACTCTTAAAAATCGCCCTTTGTAGTGGAAAAAGTGAAAAAAAGTAGCTCTTTGGACGCTTAAATAGCTTACGCTGCCTAAACTATAACAAATTCACAAAATCAGTGTTCACAGAATGGAATATCTCAAAAAGCTCTACAAAAAAGTCCGCAGCAGCATATGTTTATCTCTTACGGATAACTCACAATAACCATTTTTGTCTTTCATTGATGCCAAGAAGATCGAGGCAAAGTAAGTAGATTCATGTGCAAGCATAGCAGCACATGGTGGGTATTCTTTTACGGATAACTCACAATAACGAATTTTTGTCTTTTAGCTCAGTTATGCCAAGAAGATCGAGATAAGTAGATTCCCGGGCAACACCGGGTAGTCAGCACGGGGAGTCTTAAAATAATTACGATATACATTTATAATTATTTTTCATTTTACTTATTCAACTGGTTATAAGAAGTAGGCCTATACTAGTTTTTGTCTTTCAGCTCATTTAAGCCAAGAAGATCGGGTTGAGTAGATTCCCGGACAACGCCGGGTAAACATCACGGGGTATCTAAAAATAATTACGACATAAATGTTTCCTTTTACTTACTCAATTAACATAAAAACACATTAATTTTCTTATTTGAGCTCAATTATGACAAGTAGATCGTGATAAGTAGATCTCCGGGCAACGCCGGGTAATCAGCACGGAGTACCTAAAAAAATATAAATTTATAATTATTTTTCATTTTACTTACTTAACTAAACATAAAATCAGATTAATATTCATTTATTTAGACCTAGCAGCGCACGCCGGGTATTAGCTAGTTACATATAAAAATGAATTTGATTCTGTTTGTTTGTCCTGTATGGATTCAAAAATTACTTGACCGATTTGAGTAGAGTTTTCACCATCATTTAGGGAATTTTTCTGGGACAATTAACGTACAGCCTGTAACACATTACTGTATGTACTAGGCTTATAGGACCGGAGCTAGAAAAATGTGCATATGTGCACTAAAAAAGTAGCTTTTTGGACGCTTAAATTGCTTACGCTTGTTAAATCATAACAAATACACTAAATTAATCTACATACACAGAATTGAATATCTGAAGAAAACAAAAAAAAAAGTCCGCGGCAGCATATGTCTATCTTTTACAGATAACTCACAAAAACGATTTTTGCTTTCAGCTCATTAATGCTAAGAAGATGGGGTAAGTAGCGCGGGGTATCTAAAAATAATTATGATATACATTTATATTTATTTTTCTCTTTACATATTCAACTGTCCACCGCTGTAGTCTGGAGATAGCATGCTGTCTTGTCACGCAGCGGGCCCGGGTTCAATCCCCGGTTGGGACAGTTTTTCTGGGTGCAGTTTTTATCGGGGTTTTTCCTCACCTGTAAGACAAATGCCAGGAAAACTCTAAGTCCCAAACGGTCCCCGAAATCATAAGGCCATCATCAACGTCATCATCCTTATCATTATCATCGTCCCTTCACCGGTGTGGAAGGCAACGGGAAGCTACCACACCTACACTGCAAAGCATAACATGAAAATGCTATGATTGCAGTGAAATGCCTGCCCTCGGGCAGAATTACTATGAATGAATATTTACTAAACATAAACACACATTTCATTTATTTAGGCGTAGCAGCGCACGCCGGGTATTAGCTAGAAGCTTTATATGTATGCACTATACACATATAGCCTACATGTCTTCTAGCTTAAAAAAATATCAAACTTAATATATTTAAGAACGTGAAGACTTGATATCGGAAACAAGATGGTTAAAAACTGGCATTATCGAACAGGAGGTTCATGGCTGCGCAGCCCCATACATCCTGTACCCTGAGCTAATACTTCCCAATTATTCTCTGTAAAATTCAGCTCCTCAAATAATTATCATAAGTAATGCCACGAGTGATTTTCCAAATTATCGATAAATTCACGACTCACGAAGTGAGGAGTGAATTTATCTAGAGAATTTGGAAATCAAGAGTGGCATTTGTTAGGACTATTTAACGAATAAAATTAAGCTGTTTACTCACAAATCATTATTTAACTATAGTTATTTTAAAATATTTATATATTTAATGTAAACGGCGATGTTTGAAAACAAATGAGAAACGATAGGTACGCTTCTACTGCTTCATTTGTTTATCACTGCAACCAGATCATACTATTTATTGCCAAAGGAACGCAATATTGTAAGGAGGAGCTTTCTTTAATATGGTAATTATAACACTGATAAATATTTGGTGAAACACGACTCTGATTGGTTGTAAAAACAGAAATCATTGAAACGTGATTGGTCATTGACTCCCATTTGGGGCATGAGTTAAATAGTCAACGTTATTCTCTAACATCATTCTTGATCTACCTACTGGGCGCTGTTCCTCTGGTTTCCCTACCTGTCTTAATAATAATAATACTACTAATAATAATAACAATAATAATAATAATAACAATAATAATAATAATAAATAAATAAAATTGAGACAATAGAAATGAGATTTCTCAGATCAGTTGCAGGTGTATCTCTAAGAGATCAAAAGAGAAGTCAAGATATCAGAGATGAACTACAAATCTATAATATAAACGAGAGAATACACAAATAAACGTAATTGGTTTGAACATATACAAAGAATGCCAAATAATCGTTTATCAAAACAGCTGCTTCATTATAGGCCTCTAGGCCGAAGAAATGTAGGAAGACCAAGACGTCGTTGGAAGGACGACCTGCGCCTGCGGCATGTAGTGCGTCGGAGATCGGAACGGGCCAACTGGTCCATACCTTGAAGATGATGATGATAATAATAATGTTTTATTTATTCTGGCAGAGTTAAGGCCATAAGGCCTTCTCTTCCACTCAACCAGCACAAATACAAATAAATATTTGACAAATATAGATACACACTATACTAATTATAAACAGTTAAAGATATATAAAATGTAGTAATGTACATTTCATGTACAAACAACATTTTATACGATAATACTTATGATAATGATGATAATAATAATGATGATGATAATAATAATAATAATGATAATAATAATAATAATAATAATAATAAAAATAGTATAAATATGATAAATTATACGAGAAATACCAATTAGTATATGTACTTTACACTGGGTAATAATGAAGTCGAGGTTAGAGCAAATTTAAATTTAAATTTCTTTTAAGAGTTGCCAATGTCCGGCAGCTCCATATTTCTTGTGGTAGGGAATTCCAGTTGCGAGAAGTGAAGATACTATATGACATGGAGTGATGTGATGTCCTATGTTGCGGTATATTAAGCAAGATACTATGACCCAAACTCTCTGGCGGCACTATGGCCCTGGGGTCGACTCAGCCTCTAACTGAAATGAGTACCAGACACTTGTTCTGGGGGTAAAGGTGGCCTTCACGCAGGGCTGACAACCCTGCTGGCATAAAGTACCGATCGTCTAGAAGAAGTGGGAACCTTAACCTCCTACTACCCCAAGGGCCTCAGGGCCTATTGTGGGATCACTTTACTTTACTATGTTGTGAGCATGTATTTAAATTATGGTTGCAGGATAGATACTGGAAACGAGATGATAAATAATTGGGAATCGAAGTATGCAAGATCTTAAATAGGAGAATTAGACAGTGTGATTTTCTTCTCTCTTTTAGATGTAATCATGACAATTCGTGGAATAATGAAGAAATGTGATCGTAATTTCGGATATTAAATATGAATCTGATACACATATTATGGACACGCTGCAGTTTGTCCGACAATCAGTCACTTATGTCAGTTAGTAGAACGTCACAATAGTCAAAATCCGGCATCACTAAGGTTTGGATTAAAATTCTTTTAACAGCTGTAGGAAGAAAATTTTTGAGACGCTTTAGGAAATGCATTATGGAGAAGATCTTTTTCCTCTACCTTTGATCAAATTTTTCTGCCGAAGAACTTTATTCTCAAATAGATGTAATATTTCCTCTTTTCTTAAAGTAAGATATATTTTTCGCAACCATGTATATATAGACCTATATTAGGCCTATATATTGTATATTCTTTTAGAGTAGTTTATTATTTCCGTCATAGTTAACACTACATCGTCTATCTAGTTTTGTCTTGGCTGGTTATGTATCCTTTTTCCCATGGTGCCCATTCTAATATTCTAATCCATCTTCTTTCATCCATCCCTTTAGGGTTTTCATAAAGAATAAACTTTGGCTTTGAACCTTATCAATTTATTTATATTAATTATTAACAAATATTTTTATTAAAGTAGTTTTCAAAAATCAATTCATTCTCATTTTTCTGCAACACAATATTGCATATATTTATACTTCTGTGACCAATATTTTTTAACCTTATTACTCGAAACAAAGTATTTACAGAAGATAAAATCAAACAAAGTTATGATGAGATTATTAATATCTATTCTAATTAATGATGACAGATTAAAATTTTTAAACAATAATGATTCTAATTGATATAATAACAATTCCTTGCTTTTAACTTAATCTTGTTTATTATTATTTATCAGTGTAGAACTGACAATATGACTATTATTTATCAATAAAATGCATTCTTGTCTTCATCTTATAAGAAATGCTGGTGGAATGCTATGATATTGCTATACATAAGACAATATTATTATAGTAGTACGTATGAAGCTCGGTGTGTATTTTATTTATTTCTTGTATCATAAGAGAAAATGTTATACAAGCCAAGTTTCTCTGTATCTGAAAGATCTTTGGCATAGAATTCACATGGCTGTCAAATAAAACGAAATAAAAATACATTTATTCCACACTAAGCAAAGCAATGTTGTATGAAACATTGATCGAAAACATCTGGTAAGTTCTCAGTGTATAGTAAATCAGCGAATGATAATGATGATGATAATAATAATAATAATAATAATAATAATAATAATAATAATAATAATAATAATAATAATAATAATAATAATAATAAATGTTATAAATAAAACTATCAAAGTTTTACGTAATTAGACCTATCATAATATATGTTATTAACTTTCGTAATAGCTGTTTAAATTATAGGGCCTATCTTTATATACCGGTATATAATTCTTCTGTACGTGTGTATATCACCGAACTCCTCCTAAACGACTGGACCAATTTTGATGATTTTTTTTTGTGTGTGTTTGAGTGGGTCCCTGGATGGTTTGCATTCACAATATTAGACCCTCTAAAACCATTAGGTGTAAGAGTTCATTTTAAGGAAAATGTAAAAATCGCTCTAGCGGTTACTTTTTTTTTATGTTTCACAAAGAAACTCAGTATATCCTATTAAAATAAACTGAGGTAGGTATTATCCAAAAATAAGCGAAATCCGACATTTAAAAGTGGAGGTTACCTGAATGTCGAAATAAAAAACTGACTAGCAACCGATAATAATTTCTGTACGAAATTTAAAAAAATCACAAAATAAACACTACTACAAAATTTCAGAGGTTTTTATTATAAGTTATAAACTTATAGGCACTATATATATATATATATATATATATATATAAAGGTAAAGTGATCCCACTACAGGGGCCTCATTAGGCCCTTGGGGTAGTAGGAGGTTAAGGCTCCCACTTTTCCTTGACAATCGGCACTTGATGTCAGCCGGGTTGTCAGCCCTGCGTTACGGCCGCCTTTACCCCAGAACAAGCGTCTGGTCTCATTTCAGTTAGAGGCTGAGTCGACCCCAGGGCCATAGTGCCGCCAGAAGGTTTGGGTCAGTTTAAAAATCCTGACCCCACCGGGACTCGAACCCTCGACCTTCCGGCTTGTAGCACAGTGCCTTAACCACTACGCTACGGCCTGCCCCATATATATATATATATATATATATTATAGCTTATTAATACATTTTAATAAAACTAAATTGGAAATTTGTTCAGTTTTACTATGTTAACTTTTATAAGATTCATGATATGTTCCGTTGAGGTATTATTCAAAATTAAAGTAGGTATAAAATTATGGAATATTCACCTGAAAAGTCCGTCTCTTCAACTTTATTAGTTACTTAACTGTAGCGCTTTCGGGACTAGTCTCTACCAGATCTTCAGTGAAACACCAGTTTTGAATCCTGCCGATGATGGGATTATTCCCGAAAGCGCTAAAGTCAAATAACTAATAAAGTTGAGGAGACGGACATTTCAGGTGAATATTCCATAGTTTTATACTTTAATTTTACTATGTTGATTACAAAATATTGTAAGTTATAAGTATAGATAGTTAATTCATTTCAACAACATAATTAATAGATTCACTGAATAATAGGTTGCAACAAGAGTCACAAATGGCCTCTGGACCACGATATGTTCATCCCTGGTATAGATAAACATGGACATTCTGTTAATTGTACATAATCACGAAAGACCTTAAACTTGCAAACATAAAGAGCATGGAATGTAATGGGTTGGAAAATATTGCAATTACAAATAAGTATCTTGTTGATTGTGGCTTCTATACCAGTAGCGCCGAACTGGAATAACCAACTCATAACACTGCGTTTTATGGAGACAATATTTTTTTTTATCCGGGTGGTGCCTCAATGTCTCTTTCCTGATTGGTTATTTACGTTTTAGCACCTCACCTACATCTTCGTGAGTAAATGTGATTACTTTATTTCCAATTAAAACACACATGCCTCATACAGGAGCCAATATTTTTCTTTTTAGCATTTTACAAATTAAGTACTTAGATGCTTATATAAGTAATATTTTCCATTTCACTTCTTCTCATAAGTAATGCCACAAGTGATTTGCAATTTATCTAGAGGATTTGGAAATCAAGAATTGTATTATTTGTTAGGACTATTTAACGAATAAAATTAAGCAGTTTACTCACAAATCATTATTTAAATATAGTTATTTTAAAATATTTATATATTTATTGTAAACGGCGATGTTTGAAAACAAATCAGAAATGTGAGGTTATGTTTATTCACTGCAACTTGATCATATTTTTTATTAATGAATTGAGTTGGTGTTTACTTAATGAAAATTCATATTTATTAATTAAATAAAAATAAAACTTACTGTTTTATTTTATTTCCATATTTATTAAGATATAATTCAGTTACAGGCGTTTCGGTACACAGTACCGAAACAGCTGCAACTAAATTATATCTTAATAAATATGAAAATCAAATAAAACGGTGTTTTATTTTTATTTAATTAATATTTTTTATTGCCAAATAGGATCACAATATTGTAAGGATGCACCCTAGTGGAGGAAAACTGTATATTATAACCAACGTTATAGGTGTTAATTAATTTCTTTAGAAAACAAGTCAGTAAAATCAGTTAAAAAAACAATTATTGAACACACAATTATAAAATGTGTAGGTCGAAGGAATCTGTTCATTATTTGCTATATTAAACGTATTTGTTAGAGAGTCAGTCACTGCAAAATAATGCTCTGTCCTGTTCAGAATATTAAAAAAGGAGGAGTGTTCTTTATTTTTGGTAAACAAAATTCGATAAATATAGAGGTGAAACACGACTGTCATTGGTTGTAAAACAAAATTCATTGAAACGTGCCAATGATTCACATTTGGGGCACGGAGTTAAATAGTCTAAATAAAGAATTTAAAATGCCTTAATTTTAGTACACAACCTTTCTCATATTCTCATTTTTGTAAGAGAATATGATTTCCATCATAAGATACAGCATGTGAGATATACATATAAATACAACTATTACAATGAATATAAGCATAGGCTATAAGTAATACAAATGTGCTTATTTAGAATACGAATTAAATGCAGGTAAGAATATATCTGGCTAACAGGGTATATTATTCACTATTAACAATTGTTAAAAACAAAATAGTATCTAGAGAAATCAAAATTAAGATTTATAAAACTATAATAAGACCCATTATAACATATGGTACCGAAACAGGGTCTTAAATAAATATACATGCAAACAACTAGCAGTATTTGGAAGGAAAATCATGACAAGGATTTTCGGAGCAATTGAATCAGAGGATGGATGGAGAGCCAGATACAACGATCAGATATATGAATTGAATTGTATTTATAGACACATATAAGATGTCAAACATTGAAATGGTTAGGATATATCACAAGGATGAAAACTACAAGGAAAGCGAAGATTATCCAACAACAATCCAGATGGAACCAAATTAAGAGGAAGGCCAAGATGTTGGAATTGTGTACAAGCAGATGTGAAGGAATTTGGAATAAAGAACTGGAGGGAGTTGATGATGGATACAGAATAATGGAAGAAGGTCATATAGGAGGTAATACCAAATAAGAAGAAGAAGAAATACGGACGGGTTATAAGCCATTTTCATCAGCAGAAAAATTGTAACCATTACAATGTATTGTAAGGTAAAGTGATGCCACTAAAGGCCTTAGGAGGCCCTTAGGAAAGTAGAGGTTAAGGCTCCCACTTTTTTAAACAATCGGCACTTGATGGCAGCCTGCTTGTCAGCCCTGCGTCACGGCCGTCTTTACCTCAGAACTAGCATCCGGTACTCATTTTAATTACAGGCTGAGTCAACGCCAGAGCCATGGTGCCGCCAGGAGGTTTTGGTCAGTTTAAATATTCTGATCCCACCGGGACTCGAAACCTCCATCTTCCGGCTTGCAGTGTATTGCCTTAACAAATTATTCTAAGGCGTGCTCTCGTTTAATGAATTGAGGGATAGTAAATTGAGGAGTCTAGTGGATAAAGTTTAGCTTCCAATCGAGACCTTTTCGGTATAGAAGTTTCTAGCATCGATCTTTCCCGACAGGGGAAGTAGAGACCTGGATAATTTTCTAATCGTATCGATGATCTATTCGGGGCCATTCGACTCGCGAGATGACTAACGAATCTATTTCTACCAATGCAAAACCATTATTCTCGCCGTTATCCGCGAAATTCAAACGTCACTATACGATGTGTCACAATATGATGACATATTAATCTTATACAAGATGGATCATCTAGCTTTACGATGTACACATATGGATATCAGGCCAGCGTTCAGCACATTTATCAACGACCTTCAAGGCTCGTCCAACCATTATTATTATTATTAATTATTATTATTATTATTATTATTATTATTATTATTATTATTATTATTATTATTTTGGAAAAAGAAATTCAAATAAACAAGTGAAACTAAATATTTTGGAATAATTATAGGTAACATTGAAGGTATAGGAAAAGAGAACATAAAGTATAGAATTGAATTGAGTAGCACAATAATACCATCGTTAAATTCTATACGATGGGATAAGCATATTTGGAAAGACACCAAAGAATATATTGGTACACCTAAAACGTTGGTGGAATCTGTTTCAATTTATGGAAGTGAGGTATGGACAATCAATAAATACTACAATAATAGACTAATAGCTGTAGAAATGGATTATTTACGCAGAAGTGTCAGAAAATCAAAATTAGAACACGTTAGAAACTTAATGGAAGCAGGAGAAAACGTAATTGAAAGAATTGAAGAGAAAGAATTAAAATGGTTAGAACATATTTTAAGAATAGAAGACAAGAAATGGCCGAAACAACTATATCAATGTCAACCGACCAGAAAAAAAAAAAAGGAAGACCAAAGTTAACTTTGAAAGAAAGCATGAGAATAGCAATACAACAAGACATTTAAGCATTGAAGATGATCGAGATCATAAGCTTTGGTAGTTTGGCATGGGAAGACGACAGCAGCTGTAAAAACCCGAAGATAGATAATTATTACTATATTATCATCATATACCTGCTGATATCGTCCTTTAAAAAGCCAATGATATTAAATTTTGTTCGGGATCATAGATGTTAGGCTAAGCTACAGTAATGGGTGAATGAATTGTATTTCAGATGTTCTGCTTCCTGAAACATCCTGTATTTATTTGTTAATTCAAGTGGCTGAGTAATAGAACGAAACGTAAAGTTAATGTGAATTTAATAAGCTAAGTGTAAAAGCGACTGCACGTAAGTCATTAGTTTGTTTACGTGTCTTAGTGAATTTTACACCGGACACAAACCAATAACCTTACGCATGTAATGAGTTTTCAATAAAGTCTCCTCGCTGCTGCTATTTTTTAAAGCTGGCAACAAAATAAAATTTCAGTTTCGTATTTTAATGTGTGTAGTCATAACAGAAGCTGGTTATGGGAAGCCAAAGTAAGATTACAATCTCGTAAAACCATATTGCATACTGTCCTCTTCAGGGGTGCATTTTCTCTTCCAATTCCATTTAAGTCCTGTAATAACTTTGAAAATTAGCCTAATTATTTTGGGAGAGGGCTACACTATAATTTTTGTAACTAACTCACTGGCACTTTCGAACCCGTAGGTTTATGGCCGCACGGACATAAGCTCTCCATACATCCCTATCCTGAGCTAATGTTTTCCAATCATTTCCTGTATAATCTACTTCCCTTAAATCTTAGTTAATGGTATTCTCCCACCTCATTCTTGTTCTACCAATTGGGCGTTTTCCCACTGGTTTTCATACAAGAAGCTTCCATGCACATCTTTTATTTCCCATTCGTACCACATGTCCTGCCCATCGCATTCTACGAGACTTAACTGTTATTATATCTGGCTTCCCCAAAGACCATGTAAATATTAAGTGTAAATATGTTAATACTCATTTGCTTATTTCTTGTTATGAAATATAAATTTTAATCTATTCGCTTACGTATATTGAAGATCGAATTTATTAACATGCCAACTGGAAATAATAAAAATGTGTCCACGATGAAGTTAGTAAGATCTGACTAACTAACTAACTAACTAACAGGTACCATCGAACCTTTAGATTCATGGCCGAGCGAATACAAGCTCTCCATACATCCCTATCCTGAGCTATTGTTTTCCATTCATCACCTATATAATCTATTTTCCTCAAATCATGGTTAATGTTATTCTCCCACTCATTCTTGGTCTACCTACTGGGCGCTTTCCTCTGGTTTTCCTACAAGGAGTTTCTAAGCCTTTTCTTTCATTTTCCATTCATTCCACATGTCCTGCCCATCGCAGTCTATGAGTTACTAAGATGTACAAAAGCATTTTAACTAACAGACGGCCTCATTAGTAAAATTCAAATATTTGAGACTAAACTAAACTAAACTCCACAGTGCAGTAGGCCTAGAAGGCCATTGGCCTACCAGCCGGCTGTTGGTCTCTCATACACATATTTTAATCATAGAGGTAGACGATCATCTAGCCCGTGTAAGTGTGACATGTGGTCAGCATGTCGGGTTCCCCCGCTGTTATAGCTGGTTTTGTCACCTGGAGCTGCTACATACTGTAGCTACCCACGATGTTGGGTGAGTACCGGTCCCATACTGGCCGAAATTCCATGAGAAAATGTCTACCCCTTGGGGACTCGAACCAGCGCAAGTACAGTAGCTCTGCGCCAAGCCCTCTTGCCTTAACTACTCGGCCACGGCGCAGAATAACTGGTGAGATGAAATTAGATTACTGAAAGGCTTTGGCAAGACACAGTTCTACAATAAATCATATAACAAAGAATAAAAAAAAATGTTTTTAAGTTATTATACTGTCACCATTGATTAATTTTACCTAAAAATATTAAACTGTTATATAAACCTTGACCCCCAAAATATTCATTCCAGCCCCCATCAAAAGACTGTAAAAAAAATAATATCGTCAACTCGTGTCCAAGTCAGGATCGGGTAGAGGAATGAGATGAGATGCAGCCCCTATATTTTATATAAGTCTGTGAACGACAAGGGTGCCGGCCGACCAATACTGACGCACCGTCACATTGACGGACGAATGAAATGAAATGAAACGAAATGAGATGAGTATTTTTTTTCTTCAAATATGATTTATCCATCAATGAGATGTACGAAATCAATAATAAAAAAAACTTGGAAAAAGCCGTACTGGCTGTAATCTATAATTCCCAAATATTGCTTCTTAATAAAGGAGCCGCCATTTGCAAGATAGAAGCATGGCTTCACAGCATTTGGTGGATGGGAATTACAATGTATATAGAGAAAGATTTACGTTTAGGTCGGTACTTGCTCAGGTAGCTCAGTTGGTAGAGCACTTGGTCTAGAGAACCAAGGGTCCCGGGTTCAAGTCCCGGTCTGAGCGTATAATTTTTCTCTTCAAATATGATTTATCCATCAATGAGATGTACGAAATCAATAATAAAATAATAAAAAAACTTGGAAAAAGCCGTACTGGCTGTAATCTATAATTCCCAAATATTGCTTCTTAATAAAGGAGCCGCCATTTGCAAGATAGAAGCATGGCTTCACAGCATTTGGTGGATGGGAATTACAATGTATATAGAGAAAGATTTGCGTTTAGGTCGGTACTTGCTCAGGTAGCTCAGTTGGTAGAGCACTTGGTCTAGAGAACCAAGGGTCCCGGGTTCAAGTCCCGGTCTGAGCGTATAATTTTTCTCTTCAAATATGAGATGAGTATAGTAAAGGTGGAATGAAATTTGGGGCAGGGGAAAACGGGAGAAACCCCGATAAAACCTACCCAAGCTCCGTTTCGTCCACCACTAAACCCACCTGAAGTGACCGAGACTCGATCTCGGGACGTCAGTGGTGAGAGACGAGCGTCTAACCGCTTGCGTCACGGAGCCGCCTTGTTTTACAGTGTATGGTCCATAAATAGAATAAAGACATTCTAACTGAATTAAATGTAACACTGATCACCAAAATGATCGAAATTTACATATGCAATAACTAATACTGAAGTAGCTCAGAAGGTAGTAGTGTTTAGTCTCTTATTCGAGAGGTTTCTAGCTCAAGTGGAGAAGGCTAATCTAACTGTGGTACTTTTCGTGGTTTTTCTCAGTTGTCAATGCAATATCTGGGTGAGAATTTCACAGCCAATATCCATGTTCATAATTAATTTTGATCAATCTGAATTACATTTTTTATTAAAACCCCTATATTTTCCATGTTTTTTATATTTAATCTTAGACATAAAAGTCTGTCCATGAATTATTTTTTTGTCCCTCAGTATTTTTAAATACCTGGTAATCAAATAAAATTATTGCTTAATGGCCGGAATCATGTTTTGTCACTTGGTTCTTTCATTAGTATTTTTAAATACCTACTAATGTTACATGGGATAATATGGAACAAAAATATTACAAAGGAAACTAAAATGAAAATTTATAAGAGCATAATACAGAATATTTTGTCATATGGAGGTGAAACTTGGTCATTGACAGAATTACAAAAGAATAAAATTAGAACAGTTGAATTTGATTATTTTATAAGAAGCCTCCAAAAAACAAGACAGGATAAAATAAGAAATGAATTCCTTTGGAGATAAATGAATGTCACCACATCTGTTGTTAAGAGGATTGAAAATCAAACGCTTAAATGGTATGGCCATGTACAAAGAATGGAAAATGAAAGATGGCAATATATATATATATATATATATATATATATATATATATATATTAATGGTCACCCCCTGGAAGAAATAAGCCTGGCAGACCAAGATGGAAATGGAAAACCTACGTCAGAACCATAATGGATGGTAGGAATTTGGAAGAGGGAGATTGGAATGATAGAGATAAATGGAAACTGAAGACGGCAAACCTATAAGTGGGGGAAAGCAGAAGAAGAAGAAGAATGGAATAAAATTATTACTTAATGGCTAGAATCATATTTTGTCACTTGGTATAGTAGCCTTTACATTATAATATTTTTTTAGTACATCATCATCATCATCATCATCATCACTCCAGGGATTAGGCAATTGCCCGTTCCGACTTCATAATGCATCAGCCCAACGTCTTCTAGGTCTTCCAACATCACGCCTTCCTCTTGTTTGATAATTTCTTGCTAACAATGGATATCTCTCCTTACTCATTCCATCCATGTGATCAATCCATTTCTGTCTGTAATTCGTGACTTTATCCAATAAAGGCTGTACTTTCAATTCTTCTCTTATATCCTCATTTCTTATTCTATCAAGTCTTGTACATCCTTTTACTTGTCTTAGGAACCGCATCTCTGCCGTCTGTATTCTATCCTTCTGTCTTTTCACTGGAGCCCAAGTTTCACATCCATACAATATTGTGGGAACCGCCATAACATTATACATTTTTATCTTGGTTTCTTTTCTAATTTTATTTTTGAATGTTCTCTGTATTGTTCCACACACCGTCTGAAATTTATTTATTTTGGAGTCAATATCTCTTTCCACATTGTAGCCAACATCACAGCCCAAATATTTGAAACTAGACACCTGTTCTATACTTTGATTTTCTAAAATAATTTTGGATCTCACTGGATCTCTTCCTCTAAAAGCCATGGTCTTCGTTTTCCTTACAGAAATCTTTAGATCGTATAACTTACAAATTTCATTTAATGCATGCATTGATTTCTGTAAGTCGTCTTCATTTTTCTGTATTATGATTACATCGTCAGCAAATAGAAGATTATTTATGCACACTTTATTATCCATTCTTATTCCTGGATTTACTAAAACTTTCCATTTATTTAAAATATCGTCTCTCTCTCTCTCTCTCTCTATATATATATATATATATATATATATATATATATATATATATATATATTAAACAAAGTGGGTGATAAACTACATCCTTGTCGTAATCCAGTATTTGTTTTGATTGCATCTGTTCTTTTGAATCCGGTATCTATAATTATATTTGTGTCTTCATATAATTTCTTTATTGTTTCAACAAGGCACAGCGGGTATCCTTTCATTCGTAATATTTCCCATAATTTTTGTCTGTTTACTCGATCGAAGGCCTTATCCAAATCTATAAATCCTATGTGAGTTTCTAAGTTATGTTCTCTTCTCTTTTCTATGAGTTGTTTCAGTGTAAAGACATTGTCTATACATGACCTTCCCTTTTTAGTACATCAAAGTGTAATTAATAAAACAAACTGAAAATTAAAAATCATATCCAATATATATAATGTCTCCCCGCTGTGGTCTCGAGGTAGCGTGCTGCCTTGGCACGCAGCGGGCCCGAGTTCTATTCCCGGTCGGGACAGGCTCCTGGGTGAGGTTTTTTTCGGGGTTTTTCCTCACCTGTAAGACAAATGTCAGGAAGCTTAGGGCCCAACGGCCCCAAAAATCACCCGGCCATCATAATCGTCCTTATCATTATCATCATCATCATCATCATCATCCTTCACCGGTGTGGAAAGCAATGGGATGCTACCACACCTATAATTCCCTAGTAAAGCTGCAAATATAGCATGAAAATGCTATGATTGCAGTGAAAGACCTCCCTTATATATTTAAATCAATGCCACCAGTTTGTCACGCCATTTTTGGTATTTTTTCCTGACATGGCTTACTTATAACCCACTTTTGAGGCGAGGTTACGCTGTCCCAATGATATGAAAGATGATGACAGTAATTATGCGCCAGGAGAGGCCTTAAACTAAAGTTAATCTAATGAGCCGAATATGGTAATGATGATAATGATGGCCAAATGGTGTTCGGGGACCGTTTGGGCCTTAAAGTTTCCTGACATTGTTTTACAGATGAGAAAAAACCCGAAAAACCTCACCTATGAAACTTGTCCAGACCGGATCTCGAACCCGGGCTCGGCAGCATGCTACTCGAGATCACAGCGGTGGACTGATCAAAATTATCTAACCTGTGCGATTTTATAGTAAAAATTGCTAGAAAGGATATATATATAATATATATATATATAGAGAGAGAGAGAGAGAGAGAGAGGAGAGAGAGAGAGAGAGAGAGAGAGTATGCTCAGACATCTGCAATAATAGATTCTATTGATTAAATACGGCTCGATTTAACAATGATTATTACTGTAACCGCAAAACAAAATCCAACTGGTTTAAAGAATCTGAAAAAGACCTAATAGAATTAAAGATTACAGAAAATTCACTAATCGATCGAACAGCTAAATTAATTATTCAAGATGAAAACATAAGGTTCCAAATTAAATCTAAACATATTATCTCAGAAGAAGAGAGGAAAAGAATATCAGAAAGAATGAAAAAATACTGGGCACTAAGAAAGGAATAACACACAGAGAAATAAAGTTTTAATCTTGTGTTCTTTTGTTCTAAAGATGGTTTCATAATACTATTAATTACCCCCTTTGTTTTTGTGAAATTTGTGATTTTTAGGACTTGAAAAATTTTGATCATCTTCCTTCGGGAGGAATTAAACCCGTGATCTCCTTGTCGTAGATTTACGATGCTAAATAACTCAAGCCTGAAATAAGAGACTTCTGAGAAAAATGGTCAGTCATTTCACGCTTAGTTTTCAATTGCGATGCTAATGACCTGAACTGTCAAAGAGCGTTTTTATATACAGGGTGTGCAAAAAACACCGACAAGGAGGTGAGGTAGTTGATAATTTTTAATAAGGTACCAATGTCCGGAAATAAAGCGGTTTCACACTATGACTAGTTAATTATGTCTCAAGATCAGTTTTAATTCGAAGGATTTGAAAACTCATTACTTGACAACAACTTACAGGTATGGGACCTATGACACGTTTTCGCAACGGAATATGGCTTCAACACGACGGAGCCCCAGTTCACTTCGATGCCAAAATGTGAGGAGACATTTGGATACCACGTATCCAGTCGATGGATTGGAAGAGGAGACCAGTCCCATGGCCTCCAAAATCAATTGATATTAACCCTCTCGACTACTTTTTGTGGGGCGACATGAAACAGTCTGTTTATTAGACTCCAGTAGAGTAACGTATGGATCTTATAGCCCGAATCCACGCTGCTACAGAAATAATTCAAACGAGGCCAGGAGTGCACCAATCACTACACCGTCGATGTTCGCTCTGCAATGGGATGGGAGGTGGAAATTTTGAAAACTTGATGTGACTGTGACAGTACTGTCAAGTACTGAGTCTTGAAATCCAACTGACAGAACTCTTGAGATGTTAGCTACCTTATTAAAAAAATATCAACATATCCCAATATATCACCTCACCTCCGTTGTCGTTGATTTTTTTGCAACATCCTGAATAATAGGCTACTACCACCATCACAAGATGAAATAAAAAAAAAACATTATCACTCTACGGGTGTAAAAATCTAATTAAAGGTTATGAATGGAGACTAAGGGTCGTATGTTAGAACATTACTCTCTACTCAAATTACTTCCAATCACTAGTGAGCTGATTCACCGTGAGCAATTGCTGAGAACGAATTAACGGCCGACTTAACGGTCATGCACGAGAGTCAACGTTTTCGTAATATTGGCAACGAATTACCCAGAATTCTCAGCGATAAAACCACTTCCGTTATTTTCGTCTGCTATAGAGGAATGCATTTATGCTTGCATCCCGCAAATAATACCGTATACAAACACGTCTGCGACACGCAATATTACGCCGATTCTCCTGTTCTTCCAGTTGAATTCTTTGGTAGACTCTATCAAATTCCTCTTCTCCGTGTATACCGAAAACATGATCGAAGTCTTCAAGGTCCGACATCTTGGATAAATGTTGGATAAAGCAGCAAAGTACATCGATTACCATCGGTTCCCGTTCGGTTCCCTTCGGGATTTTAATTTGAGTTGCTCATGTAAGGTACCTCCGCAGGTAGCTTACAAATTTAACCAATTATTATCGCATGAACAGATTTCTGAGTAAGCAAAATCGTATTAGCATACAACTTGCTCAGCAGAGAAGGCATTTTACTGTCTAATGCGTCCAAACATGCGACCCTAAGAGCTATAAAATTACAGTGGTTATGGTAAAAAGTGAAAAATGCATATTTTTATCCAGGTAGGCTCTAGTGACCATTGCGTGCGAGATTAATCTCTTAATTAGAATAACGACGTTAAAATCAGGTTAACAATGCAAGAAAAAATTGATAGTCAAAATAATAACGTAGCGTGAATATTTTATCTACGTCAGCTCACTCATTATTGCGTGTGAGATTCATCTTTTAATTACAATGCTAAAATTCAAGGAAACAACGCATTAAATACATTTTTTACCCATGTAAATTAGGAAAAACTTAATTCTTTATTCCATAACACACTAATTTATTAGATTTTAACTAAATATAATCGTAAAAAATTAGTAATGGCTGAAGATCAAGATGATTTAGAACGTATGGTCATAAAGCTTCTAGAATAGTGTGAAGAACCTCTATTAAAAATGAATATCTAAAAAATTCGAATAATTATTTGTAGGTAATAAAATTGTAATGTACATTACAAAATACTCCTCTCTCACAAAATAAAATAATACATCATCTAAGTAAAGTGGCCTGCTGAGTTAGTACGTAAATTGAAAGTCATCATCATCATCTTCATTCATGGATTAGGTCTGTTGACCCGTTCCGACTTCTGCCCATCTCTTTCTAGGTCTGCCCACATCTCGGGTGCCTTTTTGGTTTGTATTTTGTTATTTGTTTTGGATATCTATCTTCATTCATTCTGTCTATGTGTTGCTTCCATTTTTGTCTATATGTATCCATTTTATCAGTTATTGCAAATATTTCAAGTTCCTGTCTTATTTCTGTGTTCTTGATTCTGTCTTCCTTAGTGCACCCTTTAACAGATCTCAAAAATTTCATTTCTGCTGCCGTTATCCTACTTAGGTCTTGTTTTTTATGTATCCAGGCTTCTGAACCATAGAGCAGTACCGTACTGCCAACATTTTATAAAATTTCAGTTGGGTCTCTCTTGTTGTTTTGTTATTTAGTGTTCGTTTTATCGTACCACATATTCCCTGGAATTTTGCTATTTTATTATTTATATCATTATCATAATTAAATGAAATGTCACATCCTAGATAATTGAGATGGTTCACCTGTTCTATGATTTTGTTTCCTATTACTATTTTCGATCTGATTTGATTTTTCCCTTGGAATGCCATTACCTTAGTTTTTTCTATGGATATTTTGAGATTATATTGTTCACATATATTATGTAGCTTAAAAATATTCCTCTGAAGTTCGTCTTCTGTATTTGCTATTATTACCTGGTCATCAGCGTATAATAATGTTTCAAGTAGTGTGTTTATCTAATTTTATTCCTTTATTTGTTTCTTCGTTCCATTTTTTTATTATATCATTGATGTATAGGTTAAATAAAACTGGAGAGATACTGCATCCTTGTTTAACTCCTTGATTAGTATGAATTTTATTTTTACTTACTTCATTTCTAGTTTTTATAACAAAATTTGTGTTCCAGTACAAACTCTTTATAGCTGCTATTAAGTGTTTCGGAATTCCTTTTCTTTTAAAATTGTCCAGAGTTTTCCTCTGTCTACTTTATCAAATGCCTTGACAAAATCAATAAAAGCTATGTGTGTTTCCATGTTATATTCTCTTCTTTTGTTTATAAATTCTTTTATCGTAAATATATTATCCATACATGAACGCCCTGGCCTGAATCCACTTTGTTCTTCTGTTAACATTACCTCTGTTATTTGTTTTAACCTAAATGTTAAGATTCTTGAGTATATTTTATAGCCTGCAGTTAAAATGCTTATTCCTCTGTAGTTGTTGCAGTCTTTACGTTCTCCTTTCTTAAAAATAGATTGTACTATTGCTGTTGTCCAGGTTTCTGGTATTGGTAAATTGAAAGTAGAGCACATTAATACCATCTATCCGACCTGTGAGGAATCCAAAGTACGAAAAGAGCTGTACAGTGCACAGACGAAGTGTATGATAGAAGTAGGTATTTCATACGCAGCACATTATATCATCAATGATTGTACTATAACTTACCCTCATTTAGACGTTGAGCGGGCGTTAGTTCAGAGTCTGACGGACACACTTCAAAACTTTATTCCTTACCCATATCTCACAGTGAACTACGAAACATTAAAATATAAAGTAACTAAACTGAATAAGAAGAGTAAGTTTAATTACCGTAAAACACAAAATATATAACACAAAATTTGAATACGCCTGAAATAATCTACAGATGCGAGTGACATCATGGACGGTTCCTAAAATTTCAGGTAGTAAGCCATTGTATCGTTTGCAATTCCCCGTGCCCCCCTCCGTCCCTTGCTTTCATTCTTCTCGTCTATGGACTATAGGTGACATTAAAACATATACACACAATTATAAAATGAATATTTAAAGGTGTTGAGAAATGTAAATATTTATACCCCAGCCACTGACTCTCCGGCCCTGACGTTTTCACGACAGTGTTGCCGATATGGATACTCAGTGGGAGGGGCAGCTTTGTGTATGCGGTTAGCAGACATACAGCTGACAACATCTCAGCAATTTCAAAACTTACGCGCTATAGCTGCATCAGAGGAGCAGTGATTGGTTGTGGCAGACATCTACTCCCACTCAACTACTTCCTTATTGGCAGTAGAGGGCGAGTTTCTCCATTTACCTCTCGTACAACTTAACGACAGAGCTGGAGATCCGGCGGCTGTAGTGTAAAGAATTTTATTTAACAAAGAAGGCAGTAACGAGAAATTATATTTTAAAATAAATATGGGTAGAAATTTAACAAGATGTTTAAACATTATATTGCGAAAATAATAAAACATACGGAAATTTACAAAGCCGCATATATTCAGAAATAATGTCTAAAATGTCACAGTATGTGGAACTGAAGTATCGAGTTTAAAACACTTCTAGCACCTGAGATGGTTTTTCAGAAGATACCGGTACTGTGGATAAAACAAGATTAAATAAAATACCAAACATACAAAAAGATAAGCTATGAGAGGAGGTAGAGATATTGATAAATATAGAAGCGACAATTAAAGTAATATAGACAGGATAAAGAACACAAAGTGCTAGAGATCTTAGAATGAGAACCACCAAGGAGAAGAGACCGGGACGACATAAGCACAGTTTGAAGAATGATAGCCATGAAGTCATGAAAGGAATGGGATTTGGAAGTAAAGGACCGCTTAGAAGCGAAGGAAATGGAAATTGAAATCTGAGACACAACACTAGTTATAACAATCTGTAAAATATAAAACGAAATAAAATAAAAGGAAGAAAAAAGTGGAAAGGGATAATTTGAAACAAAAAAATGAAAGACTTCATTACATGAATCGAATTACCAATAGTTGGACAGTGTTTTTTTAGGTTATTTATTTTATTCAATGTCACCACATTGTCATTTTCGATATTCTGGTATTCTCTCCTGGCATGGCATTATTGTAACTCACTTCTGAGATTGGGGTGCCTGGAAGACGGAGTTACGCTGTCCCGATGATATATATATATATATATATATATATGTGATGATAACGGTTATGCTGCGCAAGGAGAGGCCTTAATCCTAAACTTAATGAATGTTATTGATGATAATGATGGCCAGATGATGTTCGGGGACCGTTTGGGCCTTAAAGTTTCCCGACATTTGCCTTACAGGTGAGGAAAAACCCATAAAAATCTATCATCCAGGAAACTTGTCCTGATCGGGAATGGAACCCGGGTCCGCTGTGTGACAAAACAGCATACTACCTCGAGACCACAGCTGATTATTTAATAGGTTAAAATACCGTTTAGATGTACTTCGAGGATAATCGCCATGTCAAAAAGTAATTCTACAACAGAAATTTTACCATTGTATATTTTTCATATCATAAAGTCCCTTATCTGGTTACACGTGTATTTAATGATCGAATTCTCCTAGTTACATTATATGGATGCAAAACATCGACTCTTACTTTAAGAGAGAAGAAAAAATTACCAGTATTTGAGAATAAGGCTCTTAGAAAAAAAAATGGACTAAAAGGAGATGAACAGAGAGGTGAATGGAGAAGACTGTTCATTTTTTATTATATATAACTTTCCTCCGGAATTCTGGACACGCATGCTATTATGCATTGCAGAAACTTTTGATGTCCCAACTCCTTTCAAAAAACGTTAAGCTGAAAATATATAAAACTATTATTCTACCAGTTATATTATATGGGTGCGAAACATGGACTCTTACTTTAAGGGAGGAAAGGAGATTACGAGTATTTGAGAATAAAGTTCTTAGGAAAATTTTTGGACCAAAGAGAGATGAACAGACAGGTGAATGGAGAAGACTACATAACAAAGAACTACATGGTCTTTATAGAAAGCCAGATATAATAACAGTTAAGTCTCGTAGACTGCGATGGGCAGGACATGTTGCGCGTATGGGGAATGAAAGACGTGCATGGAAACTTATTCTAGGAAAGCCAGAAAGAAAACGCCCAGTTGGTAGACGAAGAATGAGGTGGGAGAACAACATTAACTATGATTTGAGGGAAGTAGATTATAGAGGGAATGATTGGAAAGCGTTAGCTCAGGATAGGGATGTATGGAGAGCTTATGTCCGCGCGGCCATGAACCTACGGGTTCGAAAGTGCCAGTAAGTAAGTAAGTATATAACTTTCCTCATTAGAGGATTACCTCAAGGACAAAGTGATAGAGACAATTAATTTTTGAAATTGATGAGATATATTTTGTAAATAGAAAATGTAAATAACAGTGAGATACATGTTCTTTATAGGAACCAGATATAATAAGACACTTAATTCTCGTAGACTATGATGGGCTGGGAAAATGGCACGAATTGGGAATGAAAGAGGGGCATGGAAGCTTCTTGTCGGAAAACCAGAGGGAAAACGCTCAGTTGGTAGACTATGAATGAGGTGGGAGAATAACACTAACAATGGTTTTAGGGGAGTAGATTATACAGGGGATGACTGGAAAAGACAGGAGTGTGTAGAGATCTTACAGTATGTCCGTTCTGAAATAAACCTACAGGTTTGATAGTGCCGTTGAGTTAGTTAATACATTTTTTTTTATTTCTCGTCTGAAATAAATAGGATGTTTGTTTGACTTCCCATCATCCGAAAACTTTATTCTATACTAGCTAGGTGTCCAGTTAAGGGATTAATGTGTTTGTACCACCAGCCGTGCGCTGTTGTGCTTGCCTGGGAATCTTCTTATCCCGATCTTCTTGGCATCAATGAAAGACAAAAACGGTTATTGTGAGTTATCCATAGAAGAAAAACATATGCTGTCGCGGAGTTTTTTTGTAGAGTTTTTTTAGATATTCGATTCAGTGTATATTAATTTGGTATATTTGTTATGGTTTAGGCAGCGTAAGCCATTTAAGCATCAAAATAGAGACTTTATTTCACGTTTTTCACTACAAAAGGTAATTTTTAGGGGTGAATGGGTTGAGTATTACAACTGTCTTATATCCTATGTTCATCCCCGGAATCTCCGGAACATTTTTCAAAAACTCCCATCTCAATCGGATCAACGGTATCGCAGAGCACGCTTGCCCGGGAATCGACTTATCCCGATCTTCTTGCCATCAATGAAAGGCAAAAATGGTTATTGTGAGATATCCGTAAAAGATAAACATATGCTGTTGCGGACTTTTTTGTAGAGTTTTTTGAGATATTCAATTCTGTGTACATTAATTCGGTGTATTTTTCATGATTTAGGCAGGGTAAGCCATTTAAGCGTTAAAATAGGGACTTTATTCACGTTTTTCACTACAAAGGGTGATTTTTAGGGGTGAAGGGGTTGAATATCACAACTCACTTATAGCCTATGTTCATCCAGGGAATATCTTGAACATTTTGCAAAAAATCCCATCACAATCGGATAAAAAGTATGGCCGCGCATAAAGTACGAACGAACAAACAAACATACAAACAAACAAACTTTCATTCATTTTTATATATTAGAAGATGAAACGCAATTAAACCCTTTAATCCCTCTGATGATACTGTACCATGAACAACAACACATAGGAAATGATAAATGTATTCTATAGTTAAATAAATAAATAGTTAAAAACAATTGTCTACACAAATTGCATTTCATGTCAATCATCCGGAAAAAATGGATGATGAATACCTCAAAAATTCCATTCCATAGTAATTCTGCCCGAGGGTAGGTCTTTCACTGCAATCATAGCATTCTCATGCTATGCTTTGCAGTTTTACTAGGGAATTATAGGGGTGGTAGCTTCCCATTGCTTTCCACACCGGTGAAGGATGATGGTGATAATGATAAGGATGATGATGATGATGGCCGAATGATTTTCGGGGACCTTTGGACCCTAAGCTTCCTGACATTTATCTTACAAAAACTCCTGGCGCGACAGGCCTAGAAGGGCCCTTAGCCTACCAGCCGGCTGCTGGCCTCACATCCACATGTGTCAATCACAGAGGTAGATGATAATCAGCCAGTGTAGGGGTGACATGTGGTCAGCATGTCGAGTCTCCCAGCCGTTATAGCTGGTTTTCTCAACCTGGAGCCGCTACTTATTGTAGCTACCCAAATGCATCACGATACTGGGTGGGCACCGGTCCCATACTGGCCGAAATACCATGAGAAAATTTCTTCCCCCATGGAGACTCGAACCAGCGCAGGTCCCGTAGCTCTCCACCAAGGCTTCCTGCCTTAACCACTCGGCTACGGCGCGGGACGACATTTATCTTACAGGTGAGCAAAAACCCCGAAAAAAAAACCTCACCCAGGAGCCTATCCCGACCCGAGAATCGAAACCCGGGCCCGCTGCGTGACAAAGCAGCACGCTACCTCGAGACCACAGCGGTGGACACCTCGAAAATTATACATCTGTTAAAGAGGAAATGTTTAAAACTTCAAAGAACTTTATATATGCAGCAGATTTAGACACCAGTCAATAATTTCTTAATGAAGAAGGGTTTTACTCTTTTTTAAAAAAATGAACTGTATTTTGAATAATATATTATATATATATATATATATATATATATATATGTGTGTGTGTGTGTGTGTGTGTGTGTGTGTGTGGTCTTCTTCTTCCTCTACGCATTAAAGCTGGCAGCTTGTTGCATGTTCATTCACTACAGGTCCGGGGTATCGTGACATCCTTCCATCGTAGTTGTGGTGTGTGTATATATATATATATATTCTGAAAAAAAACTTTTATAATTTCCATATCATTGACTATACCTACAAGGGAATTGTCAACTATTGAATGCCGAAAACTATCTTAAAATTTACTCCAGAGAACTGTTGTAACGTACCAAGTTCATGTCCAAAAAAATCTGCAAAACTGCTTCTTCTCCTTCTTCTTCACGGTTTAGGCTTATTAAATAGCCTGTTCCGGCGCCAAGTTGCTGCTCTTTCCATCTTTTCTTTGGTCTTCCCAAACTTCTTCTTCCTCGTGGTGAATAGCTGTATGCTGCTTTTGGTATTCTATTCTCAGTCATCTTTGACTTTGCAGATGACCAGATTTTAATAACAAAAACAGAGGACCAACTACAAAGAATGCTATATAAACTAAATGAAATATATAAAAAAAAATACATGGAAATATCATCAGGAAAATAAAAAAATAATGGCCTTCAAGGGCGCTCATCCAGTTCGGACAAAGATAATATTAGAAAATAAACCAATAGAACAAGTGGTAAGATATAACTTCCTAAGTTGCGAAACATCATACACAGCGGAAACAGATATAAGTAATAAACTAAATAAGTTTAATTATATAAAAGGAACACTAAAAAGAACTTTGAAAAATAAAACCAGGAAAGACTCTATAATGAAATTATACAAGACAATGGCAGTGCCTATTATTACTTATGGATCCGAAACATGGACAGTGACAACACAACAATCTGCCAGAATACAAGCTGCTGAAATAATATTCCTCAGACCTATAGCAGGATACCAAAGCAAAACTGCAAGGTACTGAAATCCATCACCAAATCTCTCATTTAAACTATATGTAAGTAATACAATTCACGAATTGGTAGATTGGAAAACCTTCAGTACCTGTCGTCCACGCCACATCCCCTCTCATTCCACTTCGATCTTAGTCAAACAAGGAGTCCATCCGCTTCGAACCGTGGATTGCCATTGTTGGATTCTGGCTTCGATTTCTGTCCCTTGCAGTTAAAAATGGTATATTTTTTTTTTTGGCCACGGCCTTTGTACATCGTAATGTTTCTTTAGGAGATATTAGAAGCTAGGTTGACATGCAATGGCTGAGAGTTCCCTTGTTAGTATGAATATTATATTGTGTATTAAAATTGTTTTTAGGCTTTTTATCATTTTTTTTGTGATGAATAGGGAGGTGGCCTGATACAGCAACCCTTAACCTGGAGGACGAGGAGATTTTTTGGTCAAGGTTTTCTTCCTCTAGTCTTTATCAATCCAATGACGAACTGAAAGGCAGCAGTATCTGTACCCTAGATAACGGGCCTTCACAGGGTACTATCAGCCGGGCGAACTGAACCCTGTTTTTAACGAGGTTGATACTCCTCCCCCTCACCCTTTTCCAACGTAGCTTGGGAGAGGCATTTAAATTGATATAGGCATGTACGAGAATGCAAGAAGAAAAATATTGGAATGGCGTCCGCCTAGAAGAAAAGAAAAGGAAAATCTCGAATCTCGTGGATGGAAGAAATAAAAATTGGAATGAAAACAAGAAGACTGGAGGATATCGAGTGGATGGATAGGGACGAGTGAAGAAGAAAAATAAAACTTTAGGCACAGAAAGATGTGTAAACATTGAAAATCTGTATACAAAATAATTAAAATTATTCAAAATTTTCATCATTCATTTATTTAAGGTGGATTATATCCCTATTGTCCACCGCTGTGGTCTCGAGGTAGCGTGCTGCCTTGTCACGCAGCGGGCCCGGGTTCGATTTCCAGTCGGGACAGGCTCCTGGGTGAGGTTTTCTCGGGTTTTTTTCCTCACCTGTAAGACAAATGTCAGGAAGCTTAGGGCCCAACGGTCCCCGAAAACCATCCGGCCATCAATCGTCATCCTTATCATTATCATCCTTCACCGGTGTGGAAAGCAACGGGAAGCTACCACACCTATACTTCTCTAGTAAAGTTTCAAAGCATAGCATGGAAATGCTATGATTGCAGTGAAAGACCTGCCCTTAGGCAGAATTACTTTGGATGGATATCCCTATTAGCACTATAAGACATTATTTGTAAGGAAGCAAGCAGGAAAAATCCAGGTTTCTCTAGGCTTGGAATCCGGTACTTATTGTCATGTGCGTAGGGGGATGTTTTCTCCCCTTCATCTTGAGACATGTGCAGATGTCAGTCTCACCCCTCCTTCTTCCCTCAACCGCACGAGCTAACAACCCCGGATGCTGTTCGCATGGTCCACCAAAATCTATTATTGCTAATTATAATTTCCCTAATGGAAATAATAAACCATAGGTACAAATTAAGTTTCAATAGGTAATTATCTTACTAACGAATTCTGAAGCTTATGAGACTGTAGACTCAAATCCGTTTTCACGCAAGATCCCTATTTCGGCCAAATGAATCCAGTAGGTCCCGGTGGACTAGTGGTTACCATCAGTGGCGGAGCATGGAATTTCAAGTGTTAGCCTTCGTTTTATATATGGATAAATATTACGTGTATTACAAAGCAACGGGAAGCTACCACACCTATAATTCCCTAATAAAGCTGCAAAGCATAGCATGAAAATGCTATGACTGCAGTGAAAGACCTGTCCTCGGGCAGAACATTATAGAATGTACATTATTTTTAATAAGTTCTTGAACTACTAAAATGGTAAAGTAAAGTAAAGTAAAGTGATCCCACAACAGACCCGGAGGCCCTTGGGGTAGTAGGAGGTTAAGGCTCCAACTGTTTCTAGACAATCGGCACTTTATGTCAGCCGGGTTGTCAGCCCTGCGTGACGGCCGCCTTTACCCCCAGAACAAGCGTCTGGTACTCATTTCAGTTAGAGGCTGAGTCGACCCCAGGGCTATAGTGCCGCCAGAGGGTTTGGGCCAGTTTAAAAATCCTGACCCCAACGGGACTTGAACCCTCGACCCTCCGGCTTGTAGCTCAGTGCCTTAACCACTACGCTACGGCGTGCCCCACTACTAAAATGGACGACATACAATGTTAGACGTATTAAATATAATAAGCTACTGTGGCTGTAGAGCTTAGGAAATCGAAAGGGTTACTTAAAATAATAATGGTTTATTTTACCTGATGAATTTAAGACCGTAAGCTTTTCTCTTCACTTCACCAAGTTAAATTACACAGATATTAACAATTACACTGAGCAACAAAAAAATTTTTTTCTTTTTTTTCTCAGAAAGAAAAAGATGTGATTCTGAGAGTATTTTTTCTCCTGAATTCAAATATGATATAGGTTTTTCTCCATCACGCAAGGTTTCCGAGAGATAGGCATTTATAATTTCAAACACTTTAATATTTTCTACATTAGTAAATACACAATATTCGAACATTCGGACTCACCTAGAAAGTAAGAAATTACGATTTTCTGGTATATTTCGCCTGTGGAGCATCCCTCTTGTTGGTCCAACAATAATGGGCCAGCATATTAGAATTTCATTTGCCTTGATATCTCTTTTCCATACCTGAAATCTCCTGATGAAAGTGTTCCCCGTTTTATTTTACAATGGAGAAATAAACGAAAAAAACGTTTATTAAAAAAATAACTATTTAAATCCATTACCGGCAATTGAAATTGAAATAAAAATCTGTGGGTGATGGAGAAATTCCGAATACATATTTGAAAACACGATAAAAAAACTGCATCAAGTACAACTATTGGTACTCATGAGATAAAAATCAGTTGACTAGTGTTATGAATTGTCTGCAACTTGATTCTATCTACCTATAATGGCATAGCCCATTGTTTATGCCATAGCCTCTCCTTTGTAAGGAGTTACTAGACCAAGTCAATTTTTAGTTACCTTATTTTCTCGTAGATGTCATGGATGACCGATCCAATGAGACATCTAACAGGCAACTAAGGTATTAATAGGACGTTGATGTCGGTACATTTTGCTTAGAGGCCTCTTTATTAAGGCTTAAGGATCTTTTACGAGTCTCAAAAATCTTCAGACTCGGGACCCACGGCTTAAAGTTCCCTCTCAGAGGACTTGCCACTTGGATTTTTCCTCCTAAAAAAATTCATTGATCCCGGCTGGGTTTGAACCCGCGACCCTCGGAACTAGAGGTAAGGAGCATAACCACTAGTCCAACGCGGCCGACACAGCTAGCATAACAACACTGGTCGACAAAAATTAACTTCTTTCTATCACAAGAGGAAACATATGAGATTTTATAAGTATTTTTCATCCTGAATTTAAATATTAATTTCAGTTTTTTCCTATCAGGCAAAAGTTTTTGGTGATATTCATTTACATTTTTTATAATTTTTAATAAAATCCATCTAACTCTAATTCATTCTGACTTACCTAAAAATTGGTAGTGATTTTCGGGCATATTTTGCATCTGTAACATCTCTCTTCTTGGTCCAACAGTAGTCAGCCAGCATATTAGAGCTCCACTTGCCTTGGTACCTCTTTTCCATTGTGTAAATTTGCTGATGAAAACGCTCGCAATGCTCATCAGAGACAGCCCTTAAATACAGCTTGAATAAAATCGCTACATATAAGGTAAAGGTTCCTATGACAGGTCAAAGAGAATGCTAAAATCAATTTTAAAGAAGTAGCTGTCAAAAAAACTGTGCCTGATTGAAAAATTCTGACTACATAATTATCTGAATTCAGTATGAAAAAATGCAGCAGATTCACTAATCAGATTTATTGTGAAGAAAACCTTGTCGACCAGTGTAATACATAATCGGCATAAGCTGCACAATATACAGATTACAAGGAAAGTCATCTACCATAACAATCTTTATTTAGTGGTTAAGTTATTGAATCTGATATCCTCAGAAGCACTAAACGGTCTTACATGACTTACTTATAGCACCCTGAAATCTCGCTGTCAGCCGTTTCTGAAGTGCTAACAGGGCAGCATACTACTCGGCTTGAAATGCAGCACGATGTAATACCGATCCACCTGAATGCAAATGTGCAACTCTCCCAAGATCGCCATCCATGCAAAGCCTCAGGAAGCCGGCTAACAAACAGTGTTTGGATTTAAATACGCTGAAGCATATTGTAGTATTAGAATGCAATTTACATGTACAATATACGTATATTAAGTTACTATTATTTACAACATTTAGGGTCGCATGTTTGGACGCATTAGACAGTAAAATGCCTTCTCTGCTGAGCAAGTTGTATGCTAATACGATTTTGCTTACTCAGAAATCTGTTCATGCGATAATAATTGGTTAAATTTGTAAGCTACCTGCGGAGGTAGCTTAAATGAGCAACTCAAATTAAAATCCCGAAGGGAACCGACGGGAACCGATGGTAATCGATGTACTTTGCTGCTTTATCCAACATTTATCCAAGATGTCGGACCTTGAAGACTTCGATCATGTTTTCGGTATACACGGAGAAGAGGAATTTGATAGAGTCTACCAAAGAATTCAACTGGAAGAACAGGAGAATCGGCGTAATATTGCGTGTCGCAGACGTGTTTGTATACGGTATTATTTGCGGGATGCAAGCATAAATGCATTCCTCTATAGCAGACGAAAATAACGGAAGTGGTTTTATCGCTGAGAATTCTGGGTAATTCGTTGCCAATATTACGAAAACGTCGACTCTCATGCATGACCGATAAGTCGCCGTTAATTCGTTCTCAGCAATTGCTCACGGTGAATCAGCTCACTAGTGATTGGAAGTAATTTGAGTAGAGAGTAATGTTCTAACATACGACCCTTAGACTATTATCAGTGCATTGTTGTATTCGTTCTGGTATTATGTTTCGTTTTAATTAAATATCTAAGAGTTTAATTCTAACTTTTGAAAGTGTTACCCGCCACTGGTTACCATATTCGGCTCTGGTTCCAAGATTCGCATGTTCAAACACGCCCGGAGTCATTGGATTATTCAGAGCGTAAAAATCCTGAGTGCTTCTTCGGAAGCGAAATAAAACCATGGGTTCCGTGTTGTAGATTTTTACAGTATGTAAATTAACCGCAAGCCTGAAAACAGAAGCCTCTGAATAAAATCCGTTGGCCCTTTCATCCCCAGTTTGCATTGTTATTCTAATGCCCTACGATGTTAAAGAAGTTGTTGAATAAAATAATGACACACACAACTAAATCCACTTCATATATCAGATATTCAATCTACATATGATATCCGACTCGCTAAGATCCATCCTAATATTATTCTCCCCTAATAAGTAACTAGTTACTTTGAAATTAATTAGCATAGCCTAGTATAGGACTAATTATTTTAATGCGATTATTTTGTGTGACTCGGCGAGTAGTGGCTACCAAGCACAACTCTGGTTCTAAAATTCGCGACTCCATACTTGGCAGGGATAGACTGATTTTCTACAGCATAAAAATTCTAAGTATGAAAGTAAAGCCTTGGTTCCGTACCGTAAAATTACGGACGTAAAATAAACTGAAGCCCGGATAAGAACCTTCTGTGTCCATCCCTTCAAACCCATCTTTGCATTACGTCCCTAATGACCTGAGTTTTAATGGGCATCGTTAAATAAAATGCTATTATTGCTACAATTATTTTAATTTTTCAACAGTTAATCCTTAATCTTCATTCATTCATAGTGTTCTGTTCAAGAGCAGGTACTTCACTGCAAACTCAACATTCTCACTCTTTCCTTAAAATACTTAATATAATACAGCATAATATTATATTTTTAAATTTTATTTTTGTTATTTTAAATCTGCAGACTGGAAGAGAAGGCCAAATGGCCATAACTAGGCTATATAGATCTGTCCCCATCAGTAAATATCCTATGATGTAATAAGCCGGGCAAAGCTAAAGCGACAAACAAAGAAAACAACTTATAGCTTTTGGACATTTAAAATAATTGTTTAAAAGTTTGGAAAAGTTGGTATATTATTAAAGACTATTTTCTATTTTATTTTGAATTATTTTAAGGGTAACCACGAGTGAATTTTGTAACTCCGAAACTAATATATATATTTCTTTCAAATTTTTACCACAGATGTCTATCTGTATGAATAATATTTATGATAAATTTCAAGTGATTTGTTATATTAGTTCGCAAGTTACATTATTTTTTTATTTTAATTGATTATAAAAGTTCCTTGCAGTACAATTTTCAATATTTTATTCCAATGTTTTGTTAGGATATTCATTATACTAATTGTTTCTAAATTTGCATTGGATTTTTCTGTGCTCTTAATACTTTTGAGAAAAAAAAACTGATTTTTCATGTTGGCGGAAATCGAGATAAATATGACAATATAAAAAATCATAACTCATGAGCATTTTGAGTATGATTAAAATCCAATGTAATTTTGGTTCTTTGTATTCTTACAGATAAGTGCTAAACATTTCAGTCGAATAAAGTAAAAATTGCAGTGCAAGGAACTTTGTTTTAAATGAGCATGCGCTTGAAAAATACACTTTGAGAAAAAAAGGCTATAAAGTTTTTCATGCTTCTGACTGCTTTAATAACACACAATTCCAATATCTGTGTTGAAACAAATATTTATTTTGGATATTTGTACTAAACCGTACGGTAGAGATTCTCGTTACCATTTTGAGTTTTTCCTTTTGTGCCTCTCTCCAATAATATATCTGATGCCAATTTTTGATATATTGGTATCATTTTTGCCACTAGTTCTAGGGAGTTTAAAAATGGCAGCCAGGGTTTTAATAATGGCGAAATAGCGCTAAGTTATATATTTTCTTGAAGAGGAAGCTTAGGAGAATTTTATGAGAGATAAAACACAAATTGTGTGTTTTTGTCAATTGTCATAAGTAATGCCACGAGTGATTTTCAAATTATCGATAAATTCACGACTCACGAAGCGAGGAGTGAATTTATCTACAGAATTTGGAAATCAAGAATGGCATTTGTTAGGACTATTTAACGAATAAAATTAAGCTGTTTACTCACAAATCATTGTTTAACTATAGTTATTTTTAAATATTTATATATTTAATGTAAACAGCGATGTTTGAAAACAAATCAGAAATGTTCATCCACTGCTGCTTGATCATATTATTTATTGCCAAATAAGATCGCAATATTGTAAGAGTGCACCCAAGTGGAGAAATAATGAAACACATCAAACTATAAATATCATAATCAAACATTACGGGTTACTCATTTATTTTTTAGTAAACAACTCAGTAAAATCAAGGAATCTTTTCATTATTTGCTATATTCAATGTATTTTTTGGAGAAAAATAATGTTCTGTCCTGTTCAGAACATTAAAAAGGAGGAGCTTTCTTTATCACAAAAGCAGGAGCTGATAAAGAGAAATCGATAAAGAGCGAGGTGAAACACGACTGATTGGTTGTAAATAAAAAATCATTGTAACGTGATTGGCCATTGACTCGCATTTGGGGCATGAGTTAAATGGTCACTCAAAATTCACTCATGGCTATCCTTAAATTGTTAAATAGCCGAAGTGACGTTAGTGATTAAAATTATTGCAAATAAATTGAATAACTTCTAACAAATCGAATAAATTGAGGATAAGTAAGGGCACAAGGATATCGTGGTGTACACTACTAGTAATAATCTTCTGCCCTGTCCACGTCGATCTCACACAGTCAGTACTTGGCAATTCCCAATTCATGTGTGTGTTATTATCTTATTTAATAACGCTATTTATCAATTACATAAGGTCATTAGCGTTACAATAAAAATCTGAGAGTGAAAGAGCCGAACACTTTTGCTCATGAACCTCTTATTTCAAGCTTGAGGTTCTCTTATATATCGTAAAATTATGACGTGGGACACACGGCTTTAGTACCTTCTGAATGATTTTTACGCCCTGAAAATCCCATGGAACCCGGCCGGGTTTGAACCTGCGAACCTTGCAATTAGAGACGAACATGTAACCAGTAGTCTACTGGCACATATCATTTCATATTTGAGGACTCTGATATACTTTTTTTTAAATAGAAATTGATCCACAATAGAGTAGTTTTCCCAAACCCATTGTAAATTTCACTCCTCCATGGCCATTGGCTAAGAAGAAACTACCTGCTGACGGATGCCCTAGAAGGAATGATCAACGGAAAGAAAATAAGAGACAGAAAAAGACATCATATGATAGACAATATTAAAATAAATGGTTTGTATGGGATACAAAAAGGAAAGCTTAGTTAAGGAAATAATGGAGAATGCTGAGTTTGCAGTGAAAGGCTTGCTGTTGGGCAGAACACTATGTATGTATACATCTCTATTCTCTGCACAACTTTCTGTTAATCGTCTCGACGCCACACTCCTATGCATTCCTTGAACCCACTGTTCTTTTGGTCTCCTCTTTCTTCTGTTGCCTTCCGTTTCAAAATTGAATATTATCTTAGGTATCCCGTCATCTGACATCCTCTTTACGTGACCAAATAATTTCATTCTCTTCAATAACTGGAACATTTTTTTAAACGTCTATTATTTCTCTGATTTTAGTATTCCTAATTTTGTCTCTTCTTGAATTTCTAGAAAACCTTCTCCAGAAATCCATTGTCACCAATAAATAAATAACTAAATAACTTCCAGGATTATTAGGATTTGTTCAACTGGGCAAAAAAAAAATCATATTCCTGAAAAATATCCAAGGCATATGAATTCACTTCTTAGAGTCCTATTTAGCATTTTGGAGATACAGGGACTGTTAAACCACTAAAAACTATGAACATGACGATAGGTTATAATGCTTTTGGTATGTAATTCCCAGGCAGCATATCAAAGATAGGAGTTGGATCTTGTGGTGGGGGAAATTGAAGAAAAGTTCAGGTCTCAATGCCGTGAGGCAGGTTCTTCGTGAAGTTGACAAAGTAAAAACATGTTCACTTACTTTTCCTTTGCCAAAATCTCTCTAGCAACAAATTAATCGGAATGGGAATCGATAGGGTTCCAGGGCATAGCACGTTTTCCCGTTCAGCACCCAAATCTGCTAGAAAGAGACGGTGAGATGCTGGCCATGCAAGGGTGTTGCTAATCAATATTACTAGCGTGCTCACAAAATATTCCATCCACCCTCACCAACCCCTTCTGTCAGGGCAAACTCTTGCAACAAAATTCCACAATAATAAGAAAAGCTAAACGACTCGTCTTACAAAGTAACTCAAAATGTAGAAATTCGCCTAATTTGTTTTCCAAGAAGTAATTTCAAAAGTGATTTTTCAAATTACATTGAAGAAACGCTAACTTCATTTCCTTGAAATACAATTTCAGCTTTATTTCCTTTTAAAGGGACTATTTTCAAATTATGTCCTCCAGAAAGTAACTCCATAATTTTGAAAGCAATCCAGAGGGCATAAGTAAGTCAGCACTCTGCAAATTACTGATTCTGAAAATGTATCAGCATGCCATACTAGGTGAGTAGGCCTACTTCATAGAGTCAGTGGCAACAGACCTATCTTCTGCTGACAATGCAACAAGTCCCGAAAAACCTACTGTTGATTACTATTTTTAGAAGTGGTGTACACGGGCCTACGAGGTAGATAATTGTATAATTGCACATTATAATTTAAATATTGTGTATAATTTTATAATAATGATTAATAGTGACATTGTTTTCTTAAAGTAGCCGAGCGGTTAAGGTAGGAAGCCTTGGCGCAGAGCTACGGGACTTGCGCTGGTTCGAGTCTCCATGGGGGAAGAAATTTTCTCATGGTATTTCGGCCAGTATGGGACCGGTGCCCACCCAGCATCGTGAGGCAATTGGGTAGCTACAATAAGTAGCGGCTCCAGGTTGAGGAACCAGCCATAACGGCTGGGGGACTCGACATGCTAACCACATGTCACCCCTACACTGGCTGTTGATCATCTACCTCTGTGATTGACACATGTGGATGTGAAGGGCCGGCAGCCGGCTGGTAAAAGGGCAACCGCTGAAAAGTGGAAAGACCCTCAATCGGACCAAATTATAAGTAACTTTTTCTCTTATTTTTTAAAGTACATAATATGCTGCTGCGATATTACCGATAATAACAATACAATACATACATATATAGTGTTCTGCCCAAGAGCAGGTCTTTCACTGCAAACTCAGCATGTTTATTTCAATTCATCACTTTAATTTGTATTAAATCCGGCCATAATCACTAACTGGATAACTCTATGGTTTATTGCAAATAAATGGATCCCAAGTCTGAAATGAGAGACTAGCAAAATTTATTTGCCCTTTCAGATCTAGATTTGGATTACAACGTCAATGATCTTAGCTATTTAAAGAGCGTCGTAAATTAAACATATTTAAATAAACTGCATGACTGGGCAGGCCCGGAAAGTCCGTGACCTACCAACCAGCTGTTGGCCTCATATCCACATGTGTTAATTACAGAGGTAGGCGATCATTCAATACAGGGGTGACATGTAGTCAAGATGTCGGGTCGCTCAATCATTATTGCTGGTTTTCTCGACCTGGAGCTGCTACTTATTGTGTAACTACCAAAATTCCCCATAATGCTGGGTGAAATTCTATGGGAACATTTCTTCCCCATCGGCACATGACCAATAGCTCTACATCAAGGCATTATACCTTAAACCATTCAGCTACTGCACCGAGTTTAAAGAAAACTACTACTATTACTTCTAGGCCTATAGCTTATGGATCACGTAAGGGGGGTGATGGGTGAAATTTCTATTTTCCACATTTTTTTAGATAGAGACTTTAATTTTTGTACAAGCATTAACTGCATGGTACATAATGACGCGTTTAAGTTTCTTTCTTGTAAGACATTTATTTTACGAATTATTAAATATTATATTAAAAAATGTATATATTATAATTAAATGGGTTCCGTAATTTTTAGTAAAAATCTCTGATTTTTTACAAGACCTCTAAAACATTTAGAAAAACATCATGCATTAGAATTTTTATAATGTGAATACAAAGGGAGAAAAAAAAATGTTGTAACTCATGCGTGGAATTACAAAAAAAAATTAATAATTGCATGCATTTTATTTTTCGTTTATTAAAATACTACTTCATGAAACCCATGCATTACTTTGTTACTCATTGTTTTTAGGACATTCAGTAAACATTTGAACGTTCTAGGATAAAATTTGTGAATTCCATTCAATTTTGAATATACAAAAATGCAGTGAAAATAAAAGTGTGAAAAAACAAGTTTAAATATTTGCATGCAGTTTAAATACAAAATGTAACATACAGGCCTAATCAGCACTTTAGGGCAATTAGAAGCGTCATAGGCCTCTGAAACTTTGCCAACATATACATTAGAGTACAGGCTATTTTTTAGTACAAAAAACAAAAAAATGCCAATTTTGATCTCAAATGGTCAATTTTTACACCCATCAGTCCCCTTAAGTTCAATATAGCATTAACTAAGGCATTCCATTTGTCTCTATCCACATCAAAATGAATCCATTTCGTGTGTTTGATATCCACTTTCATGATCTATCTGGGTATTTTTTCCCCACCTACGTTAGGACCATCCTAATGGTCTTTCCTCGAAGGATATCGCAATAAAAAAATTGAAAGCACGTCTATTGTCTTTCATTCGAATTGTGGGCCTACATGTCCTGATAATATCAATCTCATAACTGTGATAATATTTGGACAACGATTCAAGTTATGGAGCTTCTCACTGTAAAACTTCCTCCATTCTCATCCCTTGTGGAACCGAACATTCGTCTTAGGACCCTATTTTTAATATGTACTTCCAATTTAAGCCCATAAACAAACAAAATTTAAATTTTATAAAAGAATGGCGGTCCCTGTCCTTTTCCTGTCCTTTTGTATGGGAGCGAATCTTGGATTATCACTACCAAACAAGAAAGTAAAATCCAAGCAGCAGAGATGAAATTCTTAAGAAGAGTAAAATGATGCACTAGAATGGACCAGATAAGAAAGGAGGATATCCGTGAAGAACTACAGATTTACTTAATAAAAGAAAATATATTTAACAACAAGATTCATGGAAAGAACATGTAGAAAGGATGGAAGAAAATAGATTACCAAATAAAATCTTACATTATTTTCCGAGAGGAAGAAGAGATGTCGGGCGTCCTCGGAAGAGATGATCTTAGATCTATTAGTGAAGACGGAACAGACAACTAATTCCTAATCCAGGAAGTGCAAAAGAAGAAGAATACTTCCAATTTAAACTAATCATGGAACCGAAAAACATTAAAGCGGCTGAAATATATAAATACGAATGAAATAAGAAAAGAAAATCGTTTATATAAATAAAAATACAAAATTAGTGTTAATATAAACTATACAACTTACTTACTCACTGGCACTATCGAACCCATAGGTTCATGGCCGCGCGGACATAAGCTCTCCATACATCCCTATCCTGAGCTAAAGCTTTCCAATCATTCCCTGTATAATCTACTTCCCTCAAATCATAGTTAATGTTATTCTCCCACCTCATTCTTGGTCTACCAACTGGGCGTTTTCCCTCTGGCTTTCCTACAAGAAGCTTCCATGCAAGTCTTTCATTCCCCATACGTGCAACATATCCTGCCCATCGCAGTCTACGAGACTTAACTGTTATTATATCTGGCTTCCTATAAATACCATGTAGTTCATTGTTATGTAGTCTTCTCCATTCACCTGTCTGTTCATCTCTCTTTGGTCCAAAAATTTTCCTAAGTACTTTATTCTCAAATACTCGCAATCTCCTTTCCTCCCTTCAAGTAAGAGTCCATGTTTCGCACCCATATAATATAACTGGTAGAATAATAGTTTTATATATTTTCAGTTTAACGATTTTTGAAAGGAGTTGGGACATCAAGAGTCTCTGCAATGCATAATAGCACGCATTTCCAGAATTGAGCCTATGTTTAATTTCTTTGTGAATCTCATTATAAACTATGCAATATTAATAAATTTGAATTATTTTAAGAGCAGTAAGAAATAGTAAAATTTTGAAATACTTTCTTTAAATTGATATTGTTTACGAACACAATATTCAAATTAATTCACTCAGGTAAGCCATCCGTATGTTACATAGCAGTTCACATAACTAAAACTGATTTATGCTATTCCGGGATCTCCAGCTTTGAGCGAAGACACACTACCTTTGTATTGTCCAGGCAGTCTAGGAGCAGACACAAATTTCTTTCGTTTTAAATTCCGTGCACTCATAGTAGTGATCTCTATTCGCATTGAAAGATTTGAATATGCCGGGAACTTATAAAAAGTAGAATAATTATCTCCGTTTTTTTAAATTTAAATCAATTAAAAACACTTTTCCTGCTTCAACCCAAGAACGCAATATGATGGACTTCTAACAGCTAAATACGAACGTAACATTGAAATTTACATTGCAACATTTAATATATTTTTAACTCTTTATAATTAGTATAGTGCATATATAAAATCTTGCAGTGAAGGACATGACATCGGGCAGAATTACTATGGATGGATTGTTAAATATGTAATTTGTGCTGGTTGAGTGGAAGGGAAGGCCTTATGGCCTTAACTCTGCTAGAATAAATAAAATATTATTATAATTATCATATTTTCACTTTGGGTTGAAAGGAAATGTCTATGTTTTAAGAATAACTCATAATAACTATTTCTATCTTACAGCTCATTGATGCCAAGAAATCGCGATGACTAAATTCCCGGGCAAGCGTAACAGCGCACGGCGGGTATTCTTTTACGGATAACTCTCACTAACCATTTTTGTCTTTCAGCTCATTTATGCCAAGAAGATATATAAAAATAATTAAAATATAAATTAATAATTAATTTTCGTTTTACTTATTCATCTAAACATAGAAACACATTTAATTTAATTAGCGGTAGCAGCGGACGCCGGATATTAGCTAGTTCTTATTAAGGGGGTGATGGGTGAAATGTTCGACATTTTCGGTCAAATTTAGCATTTTTTGTTTTTTGTATTAAAAAATACTATATATCTTAAAGTACAAGTTGGCGAAGTTTCAGTGTCCTATGGCGCTTGTAAGTCTTCCTAATGACTGTAGGACGGCATGTATGCTACATTCTAATTTAACTGCATGCAAACTTTCAAATAGACTTTTCCACACTTTTTATTTTCATTGCATTTCAATACATTCAAATTAAAATAGCATTGACAAATTTAATGATAGAAGCATGAAATTTTAACTGCATATCCCACACACTACTGTATGGCTAATAATTCTATGCATGGATTTTGAAACAACGTTGATGTTTTTGAAATAAAAAACAAAATATGCGTAGTAATTAAAAAAAACAAAAATGTTCATATGTAGAGGATATATATATATTTTTTTCTTCCTTTATTATGATGATATAGAAAAGTTAATGCATAGTGCTGTTCTAAATAAGTCAGTGGTTGTGTAGAAAAAAATTAAAAAACTTTACTAATAAATTATGGGACTTATTAAAAATTTTAATATGCAAATTTTTAAATGGATTTTCTTCAATACCTCAAAAACCTTTAAGCCTAGAAGGATGAAACGTTAATATAATATTACCTATTATAGCATGAATATGTGTACAACAAATCAAGTATGTAGCTTAAAAACTGTAGAAAATAGAAATTTCACCCATACCCCCCTTAAAAAAAGATGAATATGATGTGTGAATCTGACGAAATATAATGCTCTGGGGAATTTGATGATCTAGTATTCAATGCAATGTAATACAATATTTTAAATGAAAAACGTGAGCTTAATCAGAGACACGTATGTTTGGTTAATGCAATACACATCATGCAGGAATGGTCAAGTTTCTCTCCTATTTTTTAACTGGGCTTAGTCGTCTGACGGAACAATGTCCCTGGGATCGACTCAGCATCTAATGGAAATGAGTACCATACGATTGTTCTGGGAGTAAAAGCGACCTTCACGCAGAAATGACAACTCTGCTAACATCTCGTGTCGATACTAAGATGGGAGGCCTAACCTCCTACTACCCTAAGAGCCTTCGAAAGCATGTTGTCGGATTGCTACGAACTTGAGTTAACCTAAAAATTCATATTACACCTTTAATCATAGCATTTTAAAATAAAATTTACTTCAACGCGGGACTGTACAATATAAAAGTCAGGCCATTTGCAAATAACGAACTGTGGATTTGAAGAGAAGCTCTTATTCTTTACCTTACTTTAGTTAGGCTTTGCTACAATAGACTAACATATAATACAAAGGCAATTTGTGGACAATTTGATCGAAAGTATTGTGAATTTAGTGCCATCTTGTGGCAGGCAGCTGTAGTCAGAATAGCTTCTATACACTCAATTTAACTTTCATTTCAAGTTTCCCTCTACTTGCTTTGTGGCTGCCAAGTTATGTAAGTCCTTTTTCTCCACCCACGAAACAATTCTGGACACAAAGGAGAGTCCCAGCAATTTGCGTCTCCGCCTCTTTGCAACCCCAGTACAAAGAATAACTCGTAATGATACAAAAATTACTTTATAAATGTTACAGTAGTTTTACGCGTAAAATAACTGTAGGTGGTATATCTCAATACTACTGGCCGACCTATTTTTTGTATCTGAAGAGCCACAGAAAATATTATTATCATTGCTTGATTTTCTGGTAGTATTTGATAATGGCAGGGTATCTATGGCACTTTAAAGTCTCGCTAATACAATTACCTGTTGTCTAATAATTAATTTTTCTCTATTTATTTAAATTTATACTATGTCATTAATAATGTGTTCTCTTTTTTTATATATCTTGTACATATTATACATTTAATTCGTTAAATCTAGAGTAAATAAAAAAAACATTATAAATATTAATTTTATTGTATTTTTTTAAGACCTGGTTGAGTGGCAGACTAGGCTTTAACTCTGCCAAGTAAATAAAGTTATTATTATTATTATTATTATTATTATTATTATTATTACATACAACCATAGACAATGGATAACTGGAAATGTCAAATGTCTTGAAAATGATGTCATACAATGAGATAGAAACGTCGACAAATAATTGAATAGATTGAATATTTGATTGAGGTAACGAATTAATTATTGTTATTATAATTTTATATTTTTATAATTTTAAGGGTCGTGTTCTAAGAGCAGCGAGTCATTAAAACCAATTTTTTAACGCGTTGCCTACAATATTTTATTTACTTCCATATGCTTTGGCATATATATTTGTATATTTACTATATTTAATTAAATTTATTTATATTAATTAAATAAAAATAAAACGTAGTTTTATTTGATTTTCATATTTATTATATAATTCAGTGACAGCTGTTTCGGTACACTGTACCTTCTTCAGACATGTTAACAAATTATTAATACAATTCATAATTTAACATGTCTGAAGAAGGTACAGTGTACCGAACGAGCTGTCACTGAATTATATAATAAATATGAAAATCAAATAAAACTACGTTTTATTTTTTATTTAATTAATAAATATGGATTTTCATCAAGTAAACACCAACTCAATTGATTAAATTTATTTATGTTTTGATGGTGTGTTTTGTGTTTTGTTAAATATTAAATGTAGGTTTTGTTGTAATATTATAATGATATTGTGATAAGAAAAATTAATGTCTGAACCAGGAATCGAACCGTGGACCTCTACTTCTACGTACTAGTGTGCAGCCCACTACCATTCTACACTTGGCACAAACATTAACAATTCTTTCAACATATACAATTTTTTTTCACAATATCATTATAATATTATAATATGATCCATTATTGGAACTGTGTAAAAATAACAGTATTGGAAAAGGTTTTGTTGCCTAGTAACAACGAACTAAAGCATCAATGATTTGTTATAATACCTAGTGGATAAATTAAATTTATTGTTGGAACATGAAACTTGTTTATCGATATTTAAGGCGAAAGTAACACTTTTTTTTCTGATCATTGTTTCCAATAGAGGGAGGGGGGTCCTAGAGGAGCGCAAAACTATCTTTGCCGGTGGCATATTCCGAATTTTAATGTTCAATGGTTGATATAACAACAATAATGTGATCAGTTTAATTTTGTGGTACATAAATAGGAATGAGAAATGTATCTAATAAATGTCTCTTAATGATTGTATTTTGTTAGAATAGAACTCATATTCTGATAAAAGCTTTCAAGAGGGAAGGAAGTCAGTGCATAATAATACTTGGAACATCAACAGATATGCCTATTCGTAGAATGATCCTTTGTAGTAGAACTGGACAAATACACATACACTTCCGCTAGAATCTCGTTGCTTCTATGACGGCAGTTGGCATTGAGGGGAGTGAGAGGTGAATGAAAAATTCACTAAATTAATAAAGATAAAAATATCTTAAACCACATAAAACCACACAAAAATATCAATACATGTGAAAATTTCAAGGTTTGAAATTTATTTGAAGATAAATTAAAAAGTCTTCTATTCCATATCGATATCTGAGTGACGCATTTAAACAATCACCACGTGTATGAATCAACCCTTGGTCATACAATGAATCACTAACAGAACAGATATCCATCCATCCATAGTAATTCTGCCCGAAGGCAGGTCCTTCACTGCAATCATAGCATTTTCATGCTATGCTTGCAGCTTTACTAGGGAATTGTGTAGGTGTGGTAGCTTCCCGTTGCTTTCCACATCGATGAAGGATGATGGTGATGATGATGATGATAATGATAATGATGATGATGATGATAATGGCCATATGATTTCGGGGACCGTTTGGGCCTTTAAAGTTTTCCTGACATTTGTCTTACAGGTGAGGAAAAACCCAGATAAAAACCTCACCCAGAAAAACTGCCCTGACCGGGGATCGAACCCGGGCCCGCTGCGTGACAAGGCAGCACGCTACCTCGAGAAGAACAGATATAATGTAACAAAAAACCAAACTTCTTCCAATAAGGGTAATATGAAGAGAAATGTATGAAGCCTCAAATTCTGGAATTCTGGAGGAAATTGTAGAATTCTTCACCATCTGTAAGTATTTCTTCACAATTAAGTACCAAGAAGCAAATAACACGTAACAGTGTCAAATGAGAAATTACACTGAAATCGTGTTTGAACTGTATATGGTTAATAATTTAACCGTTTGTACGTAAAAGTAAAAGTGCGTATTCCTATGACATAAATTTAATTAACGATATCCTAATGTTATAATTAGTGGAAATAAGAGTTAAAAAAGCTTAAAGCTAAATTTGGTTACAGGCCTAAACTATTGTGCCACATGTTACGTACTCTCAAAACTGAGGCCTAATCAAGTTGTTTAACATTTTACTCTATCATATTAAATTTTTTAATGGAAATATCTCTACCTGTGATCGAAACCCGTTTATTCCACTACGTAGTCAAATATTTTAATGCCTAAATTATCTCTGATTCCTTTCGAAAAACGTTAAACTGAAAATATATAAAACTATTATTCTACCAGTTATATTATATGGGTGCGAAACATGGACTCTTACTTTAAGGAAGGAAATGGGATTACGAGTTTTTGAGAATAAAGTTCTTAGGAAAAATTTTGGACCAAAGAGAGATGAATGGAGAAGACTACATAACAATGAACTGCATGGTCTTTATAGAAAGCCAGATATAATGAGAACAGTTACGTCTCGTAGCCTGCAATCGGCAGGGTATGTGGCACGAATGGGTAATGAAAGACGTGCATGGAAGTTTCTTGTAGGAAAGCCAGAGAGAAAACGCCCAGTTGGTAGACCAAGAATGAGGTGGGATAATAACATTAACTATGATTTGAGGGTCCCGCGCCGTAGCCGAGCGGTTAAGGTAGGAAGCCTTGGCGCAGAGCTACGGGACTTGCGCTGGTTCGAGTCTCCATGGGGGAAGAAATTTTCTCATGGTATTTCGGCCAATATGGGACCGGTGACCACCCAGCATCGTGAGGCAATTGGGTAGCTACAATAAGTAGCGGCTCCAGGTTGAGGAACCAGCTATAACGGCTGGGGGACTCGACATGCTAACCACATGTCACCCCTACACTGGCTGTTGATCATCTACCTCTGTGATTGACACATGTGGATGTGAAGGGCCAGCAGCCGGCTGGTAAAAGGGCAACCGCTGAAAAGTGGAAAGACCCTCAATCGGAATGATTTGAGGGAAGTAGATTATACAGGGAATGTTTGGAAAGCATTAGCTCAGGATAGGGATGTATGGAGAGCTTATGTCCGCGTGGCCATGAACCTACGGGTTCGATAGTGCCAGTGAGTAAGTAAGTAAGTAAATTATCTGATTTATCTAAAAGCTTTTTTCAGCCCTATTTAAGCGTCCTAATGGCCCACAAGCATTTTTTTCTGTGAACGCGTTAGGCAGATAAATAGAAGTAGATAGCTCACAGAATAGGAAAACCTGTATTTAAAGTCAAAGAGTATAAGAGTAACAGACACTATTATTATAGTTTATTAATATTATATTAACTTAAGAGGAGCATGTCAAGTTAACAGTAGCAGTACACTTCCAAAACATTTGAATATTGTGACACTTTTACTCGCGTGCGCATGCGTGCCCTGTCACATTATACACTAATTAGAGCTTTGATTCGATTGCGAGCGCATAAAGCTTTCCTGACCAAACTGTGTGTGAACATAAAGCACAGCCAGAAGTTGATCCACGCCCATCTTCCATATACAGTTTGTAGCTTTCATCTGCCCAGTCCTGAATATAGTATGTTTTCCCACCAAGAAAAACCTGCTTTGTCCAACGCAAACCCCATATGGAATGAGAGAGACGCGAATTCGAGATCATGAGGTAGAGTAATTTAAATAGTATATGCTATTTTATAATAGGTACATGAAATCTAAGTAGAGCTGAACTCAGCAGAAAAACACATCTTACAGAGACTGGTCCACCCTGTTAGTTCTTCTAAGTCATCGATTCCCAACCTGTGGTTCGCGAATCCCCAGGGTAAAATTAAATTAACCTCATAATGCCCCTTATTGCATATGTGTAACATCGGGAATTTATCACATTATTTCCACAATAAATTAATATTTACCGCGAATGCCTGACTTATAGTTATATAACAACGTTAGGAATGCATTTGATTTCGCTACAACTAGGCCTACACGTTGTGTAACTTTTAAGCCGTAACTAGAGCAACTTTAGGTTTTAACCATTAAGGGTTAAGTTAATTTTAGATTAACAAGTCTTTTGCTTGGAATTAAATTTTATGCATATCTACTAGTTATATGTATATTTAAACGTCAGTGCTTCACCCAACTCGATCGTTATAGAAGGGGTTCGCGAGTCGAAAAATGTTGGGAACCGCTGTTTTAAACTAAATGCACCTAAAGTAAGAGGTTCTTGCTACTCAGATTCAAGTCTCTGTGGAGGAAGACATTTTCTCATGGAATTTCGATCAGTTGTGGATAGGTGTCACCCAGCATCGTGAGGAATCTGGTAGCTACAATAAGTAGCGGCTTCAGTTTGAGAAAGTCAGCTATAACGACTGAAGGACCAGACATACCGACTCATATCTCTACCCTGGCTGGAAGATCGTTTACCTCGGTAAAGTAAACCTTCTAAACCTACCGCACCTTTGAGTATAGCGTATAATTTAACTATCTTTCTAAGCATGTATTAATGTTCGGATGTACAATGTGTTCCAAAATGAATGACGGGGTTTCAAAGTTATGTAATTTCTCTTACATGATATATATATAAAGAACAAAAGTTACATGGTATTAAAGAGGCACTCTTCGAGTTTTCTTAACATACTTTATAAGTGTTCAATGTGGGTACTTTTCGTCACAAGGCACACATCTAGTCGATAGACGAATTTCTCCCAAACCTTGGTCATATTTGGAGTAATGGATTCAACAGCAGCAATAATCCTTCTTCTCAAGTCTGGAAGGTCGACCGGAAGTGGTGGTATGTACACATGGTCCTTCACGTACCCCCACAGGAAGAAATCACAAGGTATGAGATCGGGAGACCGTGGAAGGTATGGGAATGAATCATGTCATCCGGACCGACGCGACATTTGGTGTTCGTGGACGTAGTGGACTTTTCCTTTTACAGATACATCTAGTTGTTTCTAACTTTTATAGCATTGACGGATAATTTTATCTGTCGGAGGATCAATTCCAAATTGCCGTCGGAAAGTTCACTGCACTGCAACAATGGAACCAGACCTCGCAAATTGCAACACACAGAATGACTTCTGTACAGGAATCGCCATTTTCACAAATTTAACGCTAACGACGTAATAATTACAAGAAACAAATTAGTGCACACAGGATATGAAACTTTCACAGTTTTTATTTTATTATGGCAAATAATCACGCATCCAATTTCGTTAGTAAAGCTGTACCAACTACTTAAAACCCCGTCCATCATTTTGGAACACGGTGTATTTATAGATAAGGTTTTTAACATAACTATTATGTGGCAATATGCCGGCGATCATATTAGGTAACGAACAAATTTCTTATACCGACGTCGTTAAAAACTTTACTTAGATTCTAATTTAAATTGGCATGCCCAAGTAAAACAAACATCTAAAAAGATCTTCTCCACAATGCTTCCCTAAAGCGTCTCAAAAATGTTCTTGCTACAGCTCTTAAAAGAATTTTAATTCAAACCTTAGTGATGCCGCACTTTGACTATTGTGACGTTCTACTAACTGACATAAGTGACGGATTGTCGGACAAACTGCAGCGTGTCCATAATATGTGTATCAGATTCATATTTAATGTTCGAAAATACGATCACATTTCTCCATTATTCCACGAATTGTCATGGCTACATCTAAAAGAGAGAAGAAACTCGCACTGTCTAATTCTCTTATTTAAGATCCTACGTACCTCGATTCCCAATTATTTATCATCTCGTTTCCAGTATCTATCCTCAAACCATAACTTAAACACAAGATCACAACATAGTCTCTTGCTTAATATAGGCTACCGCAACACAGGACATCACATCACTCCATGTCATATACTATTTTCACTTCTCGCAACTGGAATTCCCTACCACAAGAAATAAGGGGCTGCCGGACATTGACATCTTTTAAAAGAAATCTAAATGTATATTTGCTCTAACCTCGACTTCATTATTACCCAGTGTAAGGTGCATATATTAATTGGTGTTTCTCGTATAATTTATCATATTCATACTATTATTATTATTATTATAATAATTATTATTATCATAATTATTATATTATTATCATTATTATTATCATTATTATTATTATCATTATTATTATCATTATTATTATTATCATTATTATTATTATGATTATCATTGTTATTAACATTATCATTATTATCATTATCATTATTATCATTATCATTATTATTATTACTATTACTATTATCATTATTATTATTAACATTATCATTATTATTATTAACATTATCAATATTATTATTAACATTATCATTATTATCATTATCATTATTATCATTATCATTATTATTATTACTATTACTATTATCATTATTATTATTAACATTATCATTATTATTATTAACATTATCATTATTATCATTATCATTATTATCATTATCATTATTATTATTACTATTACTATTATCATTATTATTATTAACATTATCATTATTATTATTAACATTATCAATATTATTATTAACATTATCATTATTATTATTAACATTATCATTATTATCATTATCATTATTATCATTATCATTATTATCATTATCATTATTATCATTATCATTATATCATTATCATTATTATCATTATCATTATTATCATTATTATTATTATTATTATTACTATTATTATTACTATTACTATTATTATTATTACTATTATTATTATTATTATTACTATTACTATTACTTTTATTATTATTATTATTATCGTAAGTATTATTATTGTTGTTATCGTATAAAATGTTTGTTTCTACATGAAATATACATTGCCACATTTAATGTATCTTTAACTGTTTATAATTAGTATAATGTGCATCTATATTTGTCAAATATTTATTTGTATTTGTGCTGGTTGAGTGGAAGAGAAGGCCTTATGGCCTTAACTCTGCCAGAATAAATAAAATATTATTATTATGTTATTATTATTATTATTATTATTATATTTCAGATTTCAGATTTATTATGCGCCAATGCCCCGACTTAGAATAAAGGTGAACAAAAATAAATGTTTATGATTGCCTGGATAGAATATATCAGTAGTTCCCAAGTCAATAGATTGTGATCATTGTGGGAGGCACGAACGTATCACACGTCACACCTAATATTAATAAATATGGTTTACATATTACTTGTAATGACAATGGAAATATACTTTGTGATTTTACGGTAACATATAATTTAATAATCAGTAGTACTAGTTTTCCACATAAAGCAACCTTGAATTCTCCAGACAGAATAACGTGTTAGTAAATTGATCATGTCATGATCACCGTTAGAATACCTCTGAAATCATTGGCTGCCGAAGTCAACGAGGAGCAGACTGCGACTCCGATCATAACATAACTCGAATTAACCCTTAAATTCGAAATGGATCCTTTTGATACATCAGTTGGTTCAATTAATTTATATTTGAAATAAATCAGAAGAAAACAAACAAAAAGAAACCACTTAAAAGTGTGTCTAATTATACATACCTAATAATAACAGCTGCACAAGATTCCGTTTTCAAATAACTAACAGAAGAAATTTGTATTATGCCAATTTAAGGGTTAAATACAGGCCAAAATTTCAAAGCTATTTAATACTATTACCAATAATTTGATGTTTATTAAGCGTAATACCAACAAGCAGTCCAAGAAAATTTAAGAGCAATACGTCTGATAGATACTGATAACCAAAACTTAAAAGTTATTAAAGATAGTATATGCAAAGCCGCGGATCATTGAATAGGCAATGTTGAGACTAAACCAAGAAATCAATGGTTATATAATTAATGAAAAAATATAGAAGAAAGAAATAGATTAAGGATTAACATGATGAAAGAAAAACCACGCGAAGAGTACAACAATTTAAAAATACCAGGAAGAAATCTAAACACATATGTAAAAAAGTTTTTTCTGAAGGCAATCGACAATTCAAAGCAGATTTTACTCGAAAGACAAAATTATGCAAAAATGAAGAGGGTAATATAATTGGAGACGAGGAACAGATAATAAATTATGGTATGATCATTTAAAAAATCTTTTTTTTTAGGAACAAATAATAAATTATGTTAAGATCATTTTAAAAATATTTTAAACAAATATGGTAGCAGAGAATAAGAGGATGTTTCATTGCTCCAGATTTGAAAATACCACCACCTACGGTTAAAGGAGTGTAAGCAGTTATTAAAACTTAAAAAATAAAATAACCGGACTTCTGGGTAGGATAGTATCAATACAGAACTAATAAAAAAAAAGAATCGTATTTATGAACTAAATGTAGAAATTTGGAAACATGAAACGATGCCATATTACTGAAATAATGCTATTATCTGCCCTAATCTTTAAAAAGAGAAATAAACTGGAATGTGTTAATTACTGGGGTCTATTCATGTTAAATGTGACATGCTAGATATGTATCAACATCATATCAAAAAATATACAAGTAGAACCATGTACAGAACAAGTCCTAGGTGACTAACAATGTGGCTTTCGTAAAGGAAAGTCTATTACGGACCAAATATTTAGTTTAAGACAAATATTAGAAAAAAATTATGAACATAACACCTCACTGCACTATCTATTTGTTGATTTTAGACAAGCCTTTGATAGTATCGACAAGCCATTAATTTTCGTATCTATGACAGAGTTTAGGATACCCAATAAGCTCATTAGCCTTACAAAAATGATGCTGAAAGTTACAAATAACCAAGTCACAAATACAAAATAAATTAATAGAACAGTTCTCAACCCACAATGGAATTAGGGAAGGAGAATCATTATCGACTCTTCTCTTCAATACTCACATTGGTTTGAAAAGATCATTAAAAACACTACATTAAAACCAGGTGGTACAATTTTGAACCGATCCAGACAGATTCTGGGATTCGGCGATAATGATGTTTTAGCAGAGATTACAGGTTATCTTGAATAATTCTTAAAACCTATGCAAGTGATATCAAGTCAAGCAGATCTTGAAACCAACAATAATAATAAAATATCTTAATAATGCTCCTCACAATATTTCTAGCGATATTGAGTTAAATAGAAATAATTACATGTTAGTCGATATCAATGATAATTTGGCTTCTGGAAATAGTTACCTAAGACCGGTGAATAAAATTATACCTTCCAGATACATATCTAATAAAACAAAATAAAAAACAATAATAAAAATCGATGGTAGTACATGCTAATGAAAGTTGAACACTAACATAACAGGCTATAGCACTTGTTTACACCCGGGAAAGAAACATTTTGAGGAAGATATACGGCCCAACTAGATATAATAGAGTCTGACGAATTAGAACTAATCGGAATCTACAAGCTCTGTACAAAGATATAGACATAGTAGCAGATATTAAAGCCTGAGGAGTCGGGTGGTTTGGATATGTATACAATGGGCACTAACTGAACCTCCACGGTAGTACTGGATACAAAACTTGACTCTAAAGTAAGACGTGGTAGACACGAGATTGGGTGGATTACGTTGAGAATGGTTTAAATAGAACTGGAAATAGTAATTGGAGACAGAAAGTAAAGGACAGAACAGAATTGCGAGCTGTTGTTCGGGATGCTAAAATCTAACAGCTATAGTATTGTGATGATGCATATATGGATGTATATATGTCCTCCAAGCCAAGATATTGGTTTGTAAAAGTGAAGAGGATGATAAGAATAAAAAAGGGGAAATAATGAAGAAATGAATGAAATAATCAGTGATTTGTAACTTATTAGAAAGTGGACATAGTTTATGGATCTTTATCTAAGATGAGGTAAATATTTTAATACAATCAAAAACGTTTCGCATTTATTAAAAGTATTGATAGATTTTATGTCTGCATTTAGAAATTATTTTCATAACTATATTAAATTCTTTATTGAAGACTGGTGAAGCCAGGATTTATACACTTTTCTCTTTTGTTGATTGCATTTGCTATAAATCGTCAAGGTACTTTACTGGTAGCTTATTACAGAAGACTTGTTCATAGCTGCAATAAAGAGCTAATTCTCAGGTTTATATTGGAAAATGTGACTACAATATACAAAAGTATAGGTGACTACATGCTTAAACCAGAATGGAATTCTCACATTCAACATAAAGTGTTGTAAATATACATAACATAAAATAATATTCTTCATATCGCATAAAGGAATAACTAGCTTTGAATTCATAAAATTAAAGAAAAACTTCTAGAATTTGTAAATTTTCTTCTTCTTCTTCTTCTTCTTCTTCTTCTTCTTCTTCGGCTTTCCCCCACTTATAGGTTTGCCGTCTTCAGTTTCCATTTATCTCTATCATTTCAATCTCCCTCTTCTAAATTCCTATCATCCATTATAATTCTGACGTAGGTTTTCCATTTCCATCTTGGTCTGCCACGTTTATTTCTTCCAGGGGGTGACCATTGGTATATATTTTTGGCCATATTTCATTTTCCATTCTTTGTACATGGCCATACCATTTAAGCGTTTGATTTTCAATTCTCTTAACAACAGATGTGGTGACATTCATTTCTCTCCAAAGGAATTCATTTCTTATTTTATCCTGTCTTGTTTTTTGGAGGCTTCTTCTAAAATAATCAAATTCAACTGTTCTAATTTTATTCTTTTGTAATTCCGTCAAAGACCAAGTTTCACTTCCATATGACAAAATATTCTGTATTATGCTCTTATAAATTTTCATTTTAGTTTCCTTTGTAATATTTTTATTCCAAATTATTCCATGTAATGCCTTAGTTGCATTTTTTGCCATTGCAATTTTAGTCTGTACATCTCTCTTACAGATACCTAAACTTGTAATGATTGACCCAAGATATTAAAAAAAATTCACACTATTTTATTTTCCCTGTTTCAAGTATGAGGTCATCCACATCCTTTCCCAAACACATAGGGGCTTATATTCTATTTTCTGTAAATTTATATTCAGTCCCCATTTTTTATATTCTTCCATTAGTTTATTTATCATATATTTCATATCATCTTCATCCCCTGCAAAAATTATTTGATCATCTGCAAACAATACTGAAATTCCAACTCAGCATTTTGCCATGGCGACTAAAAAAAAAGATCAAGTTAATCAGCGCTGGAATTTGAACATTCTACTCCCGTATACTAGTCTTGAACGCTGGGCCTATCTTCCGAGATAACTAGCTACCTACCTAATAAACTAATAATTAACCATATGACTTATAGAACTCGTTGATTCGATGCCTCATTCGCTAAGGCCATCCATTAGTCGCTATCCTTAGCCAGCCAAATCCGGTTGATATTCCCGATATCCAGTTTCCTCAGATCCATCCGAATGTTATCTTCTCATATATGCCTAGCGCTGTAACAAAACAGTGCCTTAGTGAAGAATTAAGGGACTTGCTCTGTTCCGAGTTCTCATGTGGCGAAAAAATCTCTGGAATTAACAATGGGTTAAATAAAGAAGATTTACTATGTCTTCTGCTTAAATTTATGCTAGGGTGTGTAATCAAACATAATCAAAACAGAAATGGATTGCATTAACAAATTAAACATGGTCTCAATTCTAGAAATTCATGCTATTATACATTACAGGGACTCTTGTCGTCCCACTTCTCTAAAAAATTATTAAACTGAAAATATATAAAACTGTTATTCTCCCTCTCTGTGATAAAAAAATGTGGACGTGAGGCCAGCAGTCGGTTGGTAGGCCAAGGGCCTTCTAGGCCTGTCGCGCTTGGAGTTTTTTGTTGTTATTCTCCCAGTTATATTATATGGACGCGAAACATGAACTCTAACTTTAAGAGAGGTGAAAAGGTTACGAGTATTTAAGAATAAAGCTTTTAGAAAAAAGTAGTGATAAAAACTGATGGAAAAAGGTCAGAAGAAATTTTAATAAATCAAGGAGTTAACAAGGGTGTAGTCTATCGCCCACTCTTTTTAATATATATATATATCGACGACACTATGAAACAATGGAAAACTATAATGGACAAAGGCCTTAGATTGAACAATAACTCAAGTATTAATAACTTAATTTTCGCCGATGATTTAGTCTTATTACACCATGATGAAGATCTGTTACAATTGGCTGCTTTCAAACTAAATGCAATATGTAGCGATTATAATTTTAAAATTTCAGTAAGTAAAACAAAAGTAATGGCATTTTGTGGAAGAAATACTCTGTGTGCAAAAATAGTAATTAGAGACGAAATTATTGAACAAGGATCACACTTTAAATATTTAGGATGTGACATCAGCTATGGGTATGATAAAGATACTGAACACAAAACACATCAGTTTCAAGCTATTTGTGGTACAATAAATAGAAGTAAAGTAAAGTGATCCTACAAGAGACCCGGAGGCCCTTGGGGTAGTTGGAGGTTAAGGCTCCCACTTTTTCTAGACAATTGACACTTTATGTCAGCCGGGTTGTCAGCCCTGCGTGACGGCCGCCTTTACCCCAAGAACAAGCGTCTGGTACTCATTTCGTTTAGAGGCTGAGTCGACCCCAGGGCCATAGTGCCGCCAGAGGGTTTGGGTCCCCAACGGGACTTGAACCCTCGACCCTCCGGTTAGTAGCTCAGTGCCTTAACCACTATGCTACGGCGTGCCCCCACAATAAATAGAACATTGAATAATAAAGCCCATAAACAAACAAAATTAAAATTTTATAAAACAATGGCTGTCCCTGTCCTTTTGTATGGGAGTGAATCTTGGATTACCACTACCAAACAAGAAAGTAAAATCCAAGCAGCAGAGATGAAATTTTTAAGAAGAGTAAAAGGCTGCACTAGAATGGACCAGATAAGAAACGAGGATATCCGTGAAGAACTGCAGATCTACTACATAAAAGAAAAGATATTTAACAACAAGATACAGTGAAAAGAACATGTAGAAAGAATGGAAGAAAGTAGATTACCAAATAAAATCTTCCATTATTTTCCAAGAGGAAGAAGAGATGTCGGACGTCCTCGGAAGAGATGGTCTTAGATCTATTAGTGAAGATGGATCAGGCAACTCTTGCCTAAACCAGGAAGTGAAGAAGAAGAAGCTTTTAGAAAAAAAAATTGGACCAAAGAGTGACGATCAGACAGATGAATAGAAAAAGGAGCGTGGGGAAAGCGCCCTGTAGGTAGGCCAAGAATGAGATGAGATAATATTTATGGTGTTGTGAGGGTGATAAATTAGGCACGAATGGAAGACATTAGCTCAGATATATGGATAGTATGTCCGAGCTGCTATGAACCTCCAGGTTCGATTGAGCCAATACGGTTAGTTAGTTAACTAGTTGAAATTAGTACATTAAAAAGAGCAAAAACAAAGGAAAGTGCATACCAGACAGTGTTTTATTAAGTCAGGAATTACTGTTAAAAGTAAAAAAAAAAAAGTAAAAACAATGTATCACATGAAAGCACGCAAATAATATGCATAAAAAAAGGAAGAAGGCTTTAACGTAGGGTAGCGAGGCCATATATTAAACGGTTCGACATTTCATTTTCGCGTGCATGCCAACAGATCGTGGCAATTACCGGGGCGGGAGGTTCTTCATTTAATCAGTTTAGAGTTTAAAGTAAGCATGGCATTATATTTCACTCCCTTGCAGGCTTTTTATCTGCCGTGTCGCGATTTTTAGTCGGATACCATCTTTACTCGAGATAAACACTGTATCCTGCAATACCGGCGTACAACAATTTACACCATACACTGCCAGTTACGTGAGTATACCTATGTTCTCTTGTGCATATGTTAACAAACACTCAATTTAATACAAATACGTTAAACTATATTTTTTTATTCTGGAGTTGTTATAGTCGTTTTAACAATAAAAATCATATCTTTATTTTCTGAATGTTATGGTTTTTGTGTCTTGTATATAAATAAAGGCATCATATCTGTGCTAGACATACACCGTGTTCCAAAATGATGGACGGGGTTTTAAGTACTTTCTTTACAAACAAAATTGGATGCGAGATTATTTGCTATAATGAAAGAAAAACTGTAAAAGTTTCATATCCTGTATGCAATAATTTGTTTCTTGTCATTATTACGTCACCGTTAAATTTGTGAAAATGACGACTCCTCTACAGATGTCAATCTCTGTGTGTTGCAATTTGAGAGGTCTGGTTCCATTTTTGCAATGCAGCGAGCTTTCCGACGGCAATTTGGAATTGATCCTCCAACAGATAAGAGTATCCGTCGATGGTATAGGCAGTTAGAAACAACTGGATGTATATGCAAAAGGAAAAGTCCAGGAAGTCCACGAACACCAATGAAAAAACCGAGAATGTGAAGAATCCGGATAACATGGTTTATTCCCGATGACCTCCACAGTCTCCCGATCTCACACCTTGTGGTTTCTTCCTGTGGGGGTATGTGAAGGTCCATGAGAACTTTCCGTCGACCTTCCAGGCTTGAGAAGAAGGTTTGTTGCTGCTGTTGAATCCATTACTCAAAATATGCTGACCAATCGGCTAGATGTGTGCCGTGTAACGAAAGGTGATCACATCGAACACTTATAAAGTACAGGGCAAGTCAAAATGTTGTGCAGGTTTTCAGAAATTTATTATGTGAAATGTAATGAACATATAATATTGTGAGACATATTGTATGAAAGGTAAACTCTCAAAGTTTTTTTTTTTTAAATATTCACAGATGTTCTATGTGAGCGCCTTTTGTTACACGACAGATGTCAAGCCGATATTCAATCTCCTGCCAAACTTTCCGTAGCAGTCTGCGGTCGATATCAGCAATGGCTGCTGTGATGCGGGCACGCAGTTCATGCAGTGTTGTTGGAAGTGGTGGTACGTAAACATGATCCTTTACAAGACCCCACATGAAGAAATCACACGGGGTTAGATCTGGTGAACGAGGTGGCCAATGAATGAGTTGTTGATCACCCTGAGATGCACGGCCTATCCAGCGTTGTGGTAAAGCCGTATTCAAATGGTCTCGAACACTGCCATGGTAATGTGGAGGGGCACCATCCAACTGCAGAATGAAATCTGGACTATCCGCTTCAAGCTGTGGAAGGAGCCATTGTTGTAGCATATCAAGGAAAACATGTCCGTTCACAGTACGTTCATGAAAGAAAAAGGGCCCATAAACCTTTGCATGGGAAATGGCACAAAAGACATTCACTTTCGGAGAATCGCGTTGATGTTCCAGAGTTGCATGGGGGTTACCAGTTCCCCAAATCCTTACATTGTGTCTATTCACTTTTCCTGAAAGGTGGAAAGTCGCTTCATCACTGTAAACTACCCTCTCATGGAACTCATTCTCTTCCATTAATGCGAGAAAATCAACACAGAAGGACGCTCGCAAAGCATAATCGGCGGGTTTTTAGGCTTGAACCAGTTGCAAGTGGTAGGGTTTCATCTGTAAACGTTTCCGGAGAATCCGCCCATACAGTTTTTTGTGGTAGTTGAAGTTCTGTCACTCCCCGGTAGGTGGATTTCTGTGGACTCCGCACGAAGCATGTGCGAACGCGTTCGACTGTCTCTTCACTCGTCGACGGACGGCCAGTCGATTTTCGTTTACAGATACAGCCTGAATCCCTAAATTGTGTGTACCACTTACGAATGGATCTCCCATCCGGAGGGTCTTTATCGTATCTGGTACGGAAATGTCGTTGAACACTAGTCACAGAGTTGTTTACATGGTAATCAAGCACACAGAAAGACTTCTGATCCCCAGTCAACGCCATTTTCCTTTACTGCTCTGCTGTTGACATCTTGCGGGTGAACGCGGAACTTTAGAAGTGGACAACTAAACTTTGAGAGTTTACCTTTCATACAATATGTCTCACGATATTATATGTTCATTACATTTCACATAATAAATTTCTGAAAACCTGCACAACATTTTGACTTGCCCTGTATGTTATGAAAACTTTAAGAGTTTCTCTTTAATCCCATTTAAGTTTTGTATTTATACATATAATGTATGGGAAACAATTTTGAAACCCTGTCCATCACTTTGAAACATGGTGTATATAGTATCCCAATCAGATAGCCCTCTCAATGTGAGTGGCACTTTAAAACCAGTGAGAGGCGCTCTCTATCTATACTCCAAACAATACACGGTATCTAAACTCAATAAAATAATGTAGGTAGCAAAATGAGAGTTTTTAATCATCATCATCATCATCAATCACGGATTAAGCTCATGTGGCTTGTTCCGGTCTCATAGATTCTCATTCAAAAAGTTGAATCCATCTCTTTTTCGGTCTACCACCGTTCCTGTCTCCTCTTGGTTTGTAATTAAGTATCATTTTTGGAATCCGATCATCTTTCATTCTTTGAACATGTTCTTTCCAGTTGTTTTATTCTTTTATTTTATCTAAAAGTTTAAAAATTCTATGAGACTTTTAGTAATGATATCCTCTGGGTTCGTTACTGGCGTCCCGCAGAGTGAGATGTACAATGAGATTGCCATCTTAAGGTTAGACATCATAGTCCAGAGTTGTATGAACCCCAAATGGAGGGCTGCCTCTTCCGCTCCTACAGACCGTTCAGAACTTCTATCTTTGTTACCCCGGGGATGAGTCTCCAAACTTTTCCCCGAAGAAAGGGTGCTTCCTCCGCACATTTATTTCTGTCCTTTGAGGTCTTCACACGTTACCCTGTGCAAGGGACCCTTCGATCAGGTACTATACATAGTGCCAATGTGACCTGAAGCTCGCGAGGGAAGGAACGCTAGACCCTTTGATGAGACTGCCTCATAGATGATTCTCATCCGCTACCCATTTCTTAAATTAACCTTAATTTTAGATGCTTTGTCATCAAGGTTACATAATATTTCAGGACGTTCTGTACGTTATGGCTTTTGGTCTTGTATATAAATAACGACATTATTTTTGTGCTAGAGATATATGGCAATCAAATCAGACTGCCCTATCAATGCCCACATATATGGTGTGAGTGACACTTTAACATCAGTGAGAGGTGCTCTCTATCAATACTCCATACAATACACGGCATCTAAACTCAATAAGATAATGTACGTAGTGAAATGTGATTTATTTTCATCTTATTTTTAGATGTTTTGGCATCAAGGTCATATCGTGTTTTAGGATTTTTAGGTGTAGGCTTAACCATTAGACTGTGCATTTGTATTTTTAAAAACAAGGAATATGTTATGGATGCTTATGAAGGGGACTATTTGAATCTTAATGTTTCCTGGCATTTGTTTTGCACCAGAGGAAAAAAATCCAAGAAGGAAAACATCCAGAAACATGTTCTGACAGGGGATCGAATCCGAGTTCTCTATATCTTAGGCAATTCCATTACTCCTAGATAAAGCTGTGGAATGTGAAAAATTAAATGTAACAAAATCAAGCTCGAGTACTCCGATTGAGGGTCTTTCTACTTTTCAGCGGTTGCCCTTTTACCAGCCGGCTGCTGGCCCTTCACATCCACATGTGTCAATCACAGAGGTAGATGATCAACAGCCAGTGTAGGGGTGACATGTGGTTAGCATCTCGAGTCCCCCAGCCGTTATAGCTGGTTCCTCAACCTGGAGCCGCTACTTATTGTAGCTACCCAATTGCCTCACGATGCTGGGTGGGCACCGGTCCCATACTGGCCGAAATACCATGAGAAAATTTCTTCCCCCATGGAGACTCGAACCAGCGCAAGTCCCGTAGCTCTGCGCCAAGGCTTCCTACCTTAACCGCTCGGCTACGGCGCGGGACTAATTAATATGTAGGATGTGTAAAGTTATATATACTGAGTGAAGGAACTATTTTTATGATTTAATTATATCTCAGATTCAAATACCTAGGGACAATAATCACAAATCGGAATGAATTGCACAAAGAAATTAAACATCGGCTCAATTCCGGAAATGCATGCTATTATGCATTACAGAGACTCTTGTCGTCCCAACTCCTTTCAGAAAACGTTAAACTGAAAATATATAAAACTATTATTCTACCAGTTATATTATATGGATGCGAAACATGGACTCTTACTTCAAGGGAGGAAAGGAAATTACGAGTTTTTGAGAATAAAGTTCTTAGGAAAATTTTTAGGCCAAAGAGAGATGAACACACAGGTGAATGGAGAAAACTACATAACAGTGAACTTCATGGTCTTTACAGGAAGCTAGATATAATAACAGTTAAGTCTCGTAGACTGCGATGGGCAGGACATATGGCACGAATGAGGAATAAAAGATGTGCATGGAAGCTCTTTGTAGGAAAACCAGAGGGAAAGCGCCCAGTTGGTAGACCAAGAATGAGGTGGGAGAATAACATTAACTATGACTTCAGGGAAGTAGATTATACAAGAATGATTGGAAAACATGAGCTCAGGATAGGGACGTATGTAGAGCTTATGTCCGCGCGGCCATGAACCTACGGGTTCGATAGTGCCAGTGAGTTAGTAAGGGAAGCAGCCGACTGGTAGACCCAAGGGCCTTCTAGGCATGTTCGGTTTAGTTTTTCTTTTCATTCAAACGATGTAAACCACACTGTATATTCCGTTACCACGGGTGGTATAATTATAGACTACTTAATACATATAATTAAATTATACACGAGTTTTATTTATAGAATATGTTAATTGCACTATGTAGACTATGTTGTTGTTGTCTGAAGATGAGATAACTTGCATATTTTCCAGAAACATACTGCAAATGTCTAGCGGAAGAGAGATCCGACCACCCATTGAGCTTCTTCCTGTCCGACTACATGCTTCACGCAAATGTCCGTGAATAACACAACCGCCTACTTTCTCTAATACCTGTGAGACTTTTTTCTTTCCAAAAAAGAATCTAAAATCAGTTTAACAATATGCGCTAATTTCTTTAAAAATATATTATTATATTAGTTTATTTAAGATTCAATTCAAGGAGGTTATTATGGTATATATTTGAAAGGTCTTCTTCTTCTCCTCCTTCTTCTTCTTCGTCACGATTTAGGCTTTTGCTAGCCTGTTCCGACTCGAAATTACTGCTCTTAGCAACTTTTTTTTGGTCTTTCCAAACTTCTTCTTCCTCTTGGTGAATAGTTATATGCTGCTTTTGGTATTCTGTTCTCAGTCATCCTTGCTAAGCGTTCTTTCCAGTTTGTTCTGTATTTCAATATTGTTGTGTTTAATTCCTCTAGTTTTAGATGCTGTCCTATTTCTGTGTTGTGGTTTTTTTTTGTCTGTTCTTTGATATTTTCAGAAGTAAAGGTAAATGCTAGATTGAAATTTCATTACCACGACTCGTTTTATCATTGACATTAATTAAAAATGAACCTAGAGTTAAAATTAAATTATGGAAATTTACAGAAAACAAATATCTATAATCCTACACAGACCCTATTTGTAGTAGGACTTTACTTGTAGAAAGAAGGTCGTTTATTTGTGTATTAAAAAATAAAAATACACGAAAATAAGGAACAAAGATTTAGTCAGATTGGATCGGTACTGCGATTTGAACCCGGGACTTTCCGATATCGAGTCTGAATCGCTACCCTCTGATCTAGTTCTATTGGTAATTTTAAACTGAAAAGCCGCCAAGAATACAGTTGTAATCTCCACTTTTTCCCAAGTGCGTTTTACGTGGAATAGATTATTCTGGATTGCCATTCAATTGAAGACCTAAGTTAGAAGTAGGCCTATTTGCTGGCACACACAGAGAGAGTTAGAAATAAGTATTGTAGGATTCAAACCCGGGACTTTCCGAGTACGAGTCTGAAACATTACTGTCTGAGCTAAATCGATCGGTAATTTAAAAATGAATAGCCGACCAGACCTAGAATGGGGTGGAGCAATAACATTAACCATGATTCGAAGATGACTGGGAAAATTAGTTCAGAATAATGATATATGTAGAGCTTATGCCCGCGCAGCCATGACCCTATGTGCTCGATAGTGCCAGTGAGTTAGTTATAGCTGCCCAGAACAAGGTTGTACCCTCATATTTTTCCCCAAGAGACTTTTACGCAAAAATAGTTGTTCTAGGTTGCTATTCAATTGTTTACCTATGTAAGCAATATTATAAACTCATACTTTAAGGGAAGAAAATAGATTATGAGTATTTGGGAATAAAGTACTTAAGGAAAATGTTGGACCAAAGAGGGATGAACAGATAGGCGAATGGGGATTACTGTACATCAGTAAGTTACATATTTGTGGGAAACCAGATTTAATATCAGTTGTCTTTTGCACTGCGATGGGTAGCACATTTGGCACGAATGGGGAATGAAAGAGGTAAGTGAAAACTCCTTGTAGAAAGAAACCGAGGAAAAGCGCCCAGAAGGTAGACTGTAAAAGAGGTGGGAGAGATTAACATTAACCATGATTTGGGGGAATTAGATTATAGAAGGTATGATTGGAAAATATTAGCTCAGGATAGGGATGTATGGAAGCTTATGTCCGCGCAGGCATGAACCTAGGTGTTCGATAGTGCCAGTGAGTTAGTTATGTAAGCAGTATTTGCTGACATACACAGCGAGAATTAAAAAGAAGTATTGTAAATTTTAATTTCTCCAGATACCATTTTTCATGCTTCTCTTCCGGACGCCCGTGGTTACAAAGTTGCTGTAGAATTAGGTAGATGAAGAGGATGAAGTTTGGAGTACGCATCATTACCCTGGTATTTCCTAGACATTCCTACTGAGCTGATTTAAACATTCAAATCTGCGGCCACATGAAAGAGATGCTGCGTCAAGGTTGCCCATTCATAAGTTGCCTTTTTTCCTCTCTCTTTCTCACACAACTACCACTGAACTTGACCTAAAGATGGACCAAGCTGTTGACTTCACTTCCTTTAAAATGCTCACGGCTTATTTTGTTTTACGTTAAAAAACGTGTAAGAATACACAAGCACAATTTTTTATTACCAAAAGTAAGTCTTATAGGCAAGATAAAACATACTATAAAATATCAGTAGATGTAGATATATCTCCTGCTCCTTCTGCAGATGATGGGGACTAGTCCCGAAAGGCCTACAGATAATAGTCCACAGAATTGAGGAGATGGATCTATAAGGTTATAATTTTATAATATAATTTTAATCTTAATTATATTATAAATAAATAAACAAAATAACTTATGCTACGTGCAAATTAGATAACGGATACTTTAATTTATACAAAACAATAATTTAGGTAACAGATATCCACTCGAGGTAGCGTGCTGTTTTGTCACGCAGCGAGCCCAGATTCGATTTTCAGTTGGAACAAGCTTTCTGGGTGAGGTTTTTTCCCCGAGGTTTTTCCTCACATGTTAGACAAATTTCAGGTAGATTTAAAGTCCAAAAGATCCCCGAATATCATCTGGCCAACATCATAATCATTATTATTATCATCTTTCACCGGTGTGGAAAGCAACGGGAAGCTTCCACACCAATATTTCCCAATAAAGCTGTGATTGCAGTGAAAGACCCTGCTCTAGGGCAGAACACTGTTGAATAGATAGAATAGGTATTTCATATATTTACATGCTAATACTTTAATAACTTTACAATGATGAACCATTAATAAAACAGAATTAGAATTACCAGTTTTGTGAAGAAGGATGATGAAAATCAATAAATCAATGACAAATCACAGAATAATTATTTATATATAAAAGTATGAGATCGGTTCCCATCTAATATTGTGAGGAAGGCGTACCTACAATAAGTAGCGACTCCAGGTTGAGAAAACCAGCTATAACCGCTGGGAGACTCGATATGCTGACCACATGTTACCCCCATATGATAGTCCAACTCTGATTCACATGTGGATGTGAGACCAGCAACCGACTGGTAAACATACGATTCTCTAGGCCTATCGCGCCATGGAGATTTTCTTATATGCCCTGCGCCGCAGCCGAGCGGTTTAAGGCATCACATGACTTGTTGTAAACTTACGGGATTTGCACTGGTTCGAGTCCATATGAAGGAAGACATTTTCTCATTAATTTCACCCAGTATAGGATCGCTTTTGACCCGTCATCGTGAAAAATTGGATAGCTACCATAAATACCTGTTCCAGTTTGTGAAAACTAGCTACAAAGGCAAATATACAAAATAATAGAATTAAAAACCTAATCAATTCGGGTCCAACTCAGGGCCGGATCGAGAGATGAGTTGCGATGAAACATCTTACATTTTGAAGTCTGTGAACAACAAGGATGCCGTAACTTAATAGTTATTTAATATCAGTAGTAGCGAAATTTGGCTTAGAAAATTGAAATTAAGATTGAAGAATTCCGTCACGATTGTCACTTAACTCGGATCACGGGATTGTTCGATTTCTTATAAACTAACTAACTCACTGGCACTATCAAACCCGTGGGTTCATTGCCGCGCGGACATTAGTTCTCTATACATTTCAACCCTGATCTTATGTTTTCCAATCATCCTCTCTGTAATCTACATTCCTCAAATCATTATTAATCACCCATCTGATTCTTGGTCTACCAACTGGTCGTTGTACTCTGGTTTTCCAAGAAGGAGTTTCCATGCACCTCTTTCAATGCCCATCGCAGTCTACGATACTTAACTTTTCTTAATATATTTGGTTTCCTATAAATATCATGTAGCACACTGTTAGGTACACTTCTCCATTCGCCTCTCTACTCATCTCTCTTTGGTCCAAACATTTTCCTAAGAACTTTATTCTCAAATGCTCTTAGTATTTTCTCGCATGAGAGAAATAAATTGCTAATGGAATGTCGACCAGTGTATGAGACCGGTGCCCACCCTACATCGTGAAGAATTTGGGTAGTTAGGTAGTGGCCCCAAATTTACAAAACCAACTATAACGGATTGGGCATCCGACATACTGACCACATGTTACATCTATACCGGTAACGTTATTTGCTATCTCTGTGATTTACACATGTGAATGTGAGACCAGCAGCCAACTGGTAAGCTAAGAGCCTTCCATGTCTGTCGCGCCATGGAATTTAGTTTCAGTTCACTGCGATTATAATTTGTATAAAAAGATTTCGTTCTATATCAATCTATATTGTGTTGAATTAAGTAAAAAGTAACTTCAGAAGAGAATACTGTTCTGTAACTGACAAAAGTGAAGTGGTAGATCCATGATTAAGACATCAGTGAATCTAAATTCTACCTGCTGAGATATGCAAACTAAAGATCCGGAATGTGAGCGGCAACCATCTACTGTCCGTGATTCATTTGTTTCAATCAAAGTGCACGTTTCTAATTACTCTGCTCAGCTGGATCCTCTAATTAATTCTAATCTCTTTTAACTGAGCGAAGGAACATGGGACTCGTATTAGAGAGGTATCTGGTTCAGTCCCCAGATAATTAAATATGTATGCTTCTTTCGAGGTTTCCCTTAGTCCCTGAGGCGAATACCCAAATGAGATACTTTTTTTTTCACATTTTTATGCAGTTTATATTACAACTATTTGTGTTTTCAGAGCAGGCAGTCTTCTGTCCATACAATTATTTCCGCCAAAGGCCAAACAAAGATCTTAAAAAATTACCGTTTTAGAATCTTTTGCGCAAGATAAAATTTCAGGCCAAGGGCCTTCTAGGCCTGTCGCGCTTGGAGTTGGAGTTAAGTGAATCCAGATGCCCTATATCGATAGCACTGGTTAACATGATTTTTGTCTCATGAGTACCAATAGTTGTACTTAATGCAGGTTTTATCGTGTTTTCAATTATGTATTCGGAAAGTCTCCACCATCCACAGTTTTTTTTTTAAATTTCAATTTCAATTAATGGATTTAAATAATCATTTTTTAATAAACGTTTTTTCGTCCATTTGTCCATTATAAAATAAAACCAAATGAGCTAACTCAAATGATTTCAGCTATGGAAAAGGGATACCAAGGCAAATGGAATCCTAATATGCTAGCCGATTATTGTTGGACCATCAAGAAGGATACTCCACAGGCGAAATATAGCAGAAAATCGTTATTTCTTACTTTCTAGGTGAGTCCGAATGTTCGAATATTGTGTCGTTACAAATGTAGAAAATATTAAAGTGTTTGAAATTATAAATTCCTGTCTCTCGGAAACCTTGCGCGATGGAGAAAAATACTATCAGAATCACATATTTTTCTTCCTGAGACAAAATAAAGTTTATTTTTTGTTGCTCAGTGTAGTGTATTGTTTACATTTTCCCGAACATAGTTATAGCAGGAGGTACATCATAATAATATTTCAGAAATGTCTCAGTTAAAGCAAGGTTCCATGGGATTAGTTTTGGGTCCGTTATTATTCGTCATTATGATCAGTGACTAGTAATAAGTAATTGCAATTGATCAAGCGTAACTTCAGAGTCCGGTACAGCTTGAAATAGAGCTATGTTGGAACCTTTTTTGTATTCTTTATTTCTCAAATATTTTTATCATCATATCATGGTCATTATCAACAGTTATAATAATAATAATAATAATAATAATAATAATAATAATAATAATAATAATAATAATAATAATAATAATAATAATAATAATAATAATAATAATAATAATAATAGATTCCATCGCGCCGTTCATTGGTAGACAATAGTTACCTAGCAAATCTCTGGATCAGAATTTCGCCGGTTAAACTAGGCTGGGGTAGTTCATCGTGTTCAGATTTCAGAGCTTTAAAAACTTGAATCGTTTGGAATGTAAGCAAAGCTTTATTTTGCGAGTAACGGCAAGAATAGTGACCCGCGCAGATCATCGATGCGTCTAGACTCCCACTTCAGAAAATTGTCCAGGCCTCTATTACCCCTGTCGGGAAAGATTGATGCCTGAAACTTCCATAAAGGAAAGTTCTCGTTCGGAAGCCTAGAAATTTCCTTTCCCGCCCTATATACACGTAATATGTTGCGAGGGCAGGAAGTTGGTCAGTTTTGTGAATTTACAGCGATACAGTGAGCTGTGGGAGAGGAGAAACTGTGGCAAATTAATTCGTTAGAAACTGACGATAATTGTCGTGATAGATAAACTTTAAAACAAAATTAATTACTACAGCAATTTGTGTGTAAAAGGCCAGGAACAATTTATAGAATTAAATTAAGTTATTGTGGAGTATTACTAGACCATCTGTGTTGTTTTATTACGAAGAAACGACGTGAAGACTGCCCGAAGACATTCTGTGACCATATATATCCATCCATAGTAATTCTGCCCAAAGGCAGGTCTTTCCCGTTGCTTTCCACACCGGTGAAGGATGATGATGATAATGATAAGGATGAATATGACGGCCGGATGATTTTTCGGGGACCGTTGTGCCCTAAGCTTCCTGACATTTGTCTTACAGGTGAGGAAAAACCCCGAAAAAACCTCACCCAGGAGCCTATCCCGATCGGGAATCGAACCCGGGCCCGCTGAGTGACAAGGCAGCGCGCTACCTCGAGACCACAGCGGTGGACGTATATATATATATATATATAATTCGATGGCGCCGTAAGGCTAGAAAGCCCTTAGCCAACCCATGTGACATTTAGAGAAATTTTATCAAGAACCGGTATAAAGGTGACATATGATCAGCATATCGGATCCTCCAACCATTGTAGCCAATTTTCTCAACCTAGAGCCGCTTCCTATAGTAGGTATCCAAATTCCTCATGATGCTGGGCACGCACCGGGTTCACGCTGGTTGTAATTCCAAGGGGAAATTTCTTCGAATCAGCTCATGTCTTGTATCTCTACGCCAAATTCCAATGTCTTTAGACCACTTGACTAATGTATGGGACATACACATACATACTCTAATGTATGGTATATATATATATACATATATATATATATATATATATATACATATATATATATATATATATATCCTATATATATATATATATATATATATATATATCTCCATATATATATATCCATACACACACACACACACATATATATATATATATATATCCATATATATCCATCCATAGTAATTCTGCCCGAAGGCAGGTCCTTTACTGCAATCAGAGCATTTTCATGCTATGCTTTGCAGCTTTATTAGGGAATTGTAGGTGTGGTAGCTTCCCGTTGCTTTCCACACCGGTGAAGGATGATGATGATGATGATGATAACGTTAAGGATGATGATGATGATAGCCATATGATTTCGGGGACCGTTTGGGCCTTATAGTTTTCCTGAAATTTGTCTTACAGGTGAGGAAAAACCTCGATAAAAACCTCACCCAGAAAAACTGCCCCGATCGGGGATCGAACCCGGGCCCGATGCGTGACTAGGCAGCACGCTACCTCGAGACCACAGCGGTGGACTATATATATATATATATATATATATATATATTTATTTATTTATATATTTGACTCTCAAATATCAATGTTGCTTATAAATTAAACATGTATTTTAAAAATTGACATATAGTGAAATTCCACACAATAATCAATTTATAAAAGAATAAAGAATTTATGATCATATTCATTGTAACAGACACACGGTATAAAAGGCTGAAAAATATTCTATTAAGGCCAATCATTTTCCTTTCTGAATTTCTTCTGTGTAATTTTATATGAATAATTTATTATATAATTCTACTAATAATTCTTCTTCTTTAATGTTATAAATGATGGAGCCACCATTAGTTCTCCTGAACGCCTGTATAGAATAACGGTATCTGTTTATAATATATAAAACATCTCCACATGGCGATGACTACAATCTTAAATTGAAACAAAAAATAAAAGGTAAGGGATGAAAGGGGAGGAGTCTCTTATGAATCCGTTAATTTTCACCCTTACATTCAAATGTCCTTGAACAAACCGTTCTATTTCATTCTTCGAACCGTATTTTTTGTGTTCGATGAAATGAGTCAGCTGAATAAAATGAATAACAAGTGGGGGAAAAAATGTTACAGATTCTGTAACAACAAATGAAGTCAGATGACCTGTAATAAAATTCCACCCTCCAATCACAAGAGGGAGTAGCAATATTTATTTTAAAATAACTCCCATTATTAAAATTGCTACTGTTAAGTTTCCAAACAAAAATCCGTTATGTAAATTATAGTATAAGGTACCCTGCAGGGAAAAGGAATAAAATATTACAATTATAATTTTCTTGTATGCATTTAAAATGGAAGTTACTATATAAAGAATATTACTTATCTATATGAATTATTTTTTGAAAAAGTAAAATTAACCTTTATATAGAAGTATAATAACCCACTGTGGATTTCAAAATTATCTGAAAACTGTTTCTATACACGCACCTTACTCTTTGAGCTATTTAGCCACATTCTAATAAGTCTAACTAGTCCGAACTTCAACAGGATTCTCCCTCTTAATTGAGACGTATGCCTTTTTTTAAGTCTACATATAGTTGATGCACAGTGCCATTATATTCTTATTTCTTTTCTAAAGTGTTTATTATATTAAAAATCTGATCTATTGTAGGCTTATTTATTCTAAATCCACATTGATGAATAACTATTACGACAATATAGGGAAGTCTGAAAAGTAATCCTGGGTCAGTACAAGCCTGGGAAAGTCGGGAACTACAATGTGGGTCTAAGCTTACTTTTCAGAGAGGCACTGGGTTCGATACACTATATGAATTTATGAAGGCACTCCGTCTGTCATACCGTTTAGTGCAATATAGAACTTGTGTGCACTTCTGTTCACATCTGACAGCCATTCGTGCGCTCTGTACGTTGTTTTCATTTCAGTACGGTATCTGCAATGTATTGTAGAGGTCTAATACAACATTACTTTGAAGATTTGTGATTTTTGTGAAATGGAATACAAGTTGTCAGAACTTCAAGACATGCATTTTATGTATGGTAAAGCAAATGGTAATGCTTGCGAAGCTCAAGTGTAATATAGAACTTGTGTGCACTTCTGTTAACATCTGACAGTCATTCGTGCGCTCTGTACGTTGTTTTCATTTCAGTACGGTATCTGCAATGTATTGTAGAGGTCCAATACAACATTACTTTGAAGATTTGTGATTTTTGTGAAATGGAATACAAGTTGTCAGAACTTCAAGACATGCATTTCATGTATGGTAAAGCAAATGGTAATGCTTGCGAAGCTCAAGGCTTGTACAGCGCACAATATCCAAATAGACGTCAACCACATCCTCGAACGTTTCAAAACGTTCACCACCGACTCGGGGAGACAGGTTCTTTGCTTTCATGGCATCATGTAGGCCGGTCACGTATGATTCGAACAGATGCTATAAAGAGGAAGTTCTTTTTCACGTGGAAGAACATGCCTGTATTTAATGTGGTGGTAGGCATTTTGAACATCTAGTATTGCAAAACCAAGTTGTGGAATAAATTTACATTTGCTTAAGTGTGTGCACAAAATAATTTCTTGCCCATCCAGACTTTCCTAGGCTTGTACTGATCCAGGATTACTTTCAGACCATAAGTTAGTAATCAAAAGTTGTTGTATTTCGACCCCTCTATATGCTCCTGAAATTTGTGCGCAACCTTTTGGATCATCCTGAATATGGAGTAAGTCTGGATACTAGTACATTTTTTGTAAAAAAAATTATACGAAGTTGAAAGTTATGCGATGTCCCAGTTATTTTTTAAATAGGTTTTATGTCCTTTCTTATAATCGATTCTTTTCATTAATTTGGAAGAGGCTTTTTTTCCCCCCAAATCGTACAAAGTATTCAGATGTATCTTGTCCATCAATTTTTCTCCCTCTTATTTTATCAGTTCTGCAGGGATCCCACCTGAACCTGAAGCTTTATACATCTTTATTTTTTCTAACACCATTTCAACCTCTAATGTACTTGGTTATGAGACTAATATTTCTGCTGTCTCTAAATCATTCCCTTCAATATACTGATCTGCAAGTACATTTAGCAGCTGATTAAAGTAATTTTACATACTTTTAATATATTCCTGGAATATGCAATTGTATGGAAAATCACAGAATACCCAAACTAATGTTAAGATATCAACCTGCAGGAAGAAGAAGACCAGGACGTCCACTCAAAAGACTTCTGGATGGTGTTTCTCTTGAGGCCGAAACAGGTCAACAAATGGCCTAAATTCGTGAATGTACTATGATGATGATGATGATGATGATGATCTCCATTTTCATTTCTAATTACTTGATCTAGCCTAAAACTCTTTTCTCTCTATCCTAATTCCCTGATATAATTCTCTAATGTAGCGTTTTTCGCATTAATTTCAAGATAATTAAACTTCTGTCTCAAATATCTCTTTTTACTCTTTAATAACCTAGTCCCATTTGATGTTACCCAATTGTTCTAAATTTTATTCATTTGGTTCATATAACCAATTCACTTTTGCTAGCTTTCTTATACAACAATACAAAATTACTGGTAGGACCTATACATCCAAAGATCATAGCTTAGGTTAAGTATAAAGAAAGATGTTTAGTGGAATCAAATAAAAATATAAAAAGTACTTGTTTTTATATTTTATTACTCTACCTAATCGTCAATAAATTAAACAGCACCAAGTAATGATTATTATTTTGCAGAATTTAGCTTATTTATCTTAACATTTATATATACACCATCATAATTAGCTGTGAAATTGCATGACCATAAATAACAACACAGGTAGGGGAAAGTAGCCTAGAATAGCAGAATTACTATTGATAGCAGGAAATGTAGAAAATATAATCATAAGTAATTCCATGAGTAATTTCAAATTATCGATAAATTCATGACTCACGAAGTGAGAGGTGAATTTATCTAGAGAATTTGGAAATCAGGAGTGGCATTTGTTAGGACTATTTAACGAATAAAATTAAGCTGTTTATTAACAAATCATTATTTATAATATAGTTATTTTAAAATATTTATATATTTAATGTAAACGGCGATGTTTAAAAACAAATGAGAAACGTTTGTTATGCTTCATTTCTTCATCACTGCAACCAGATCATATAATTTACTGCCAAAGGATCGCAGTATTGTAAGAATGCACCCTAGTGGAGAAAAAATGAAACAAATAAAACTGTTTATAACCAACATTATAGGTTATTAATTAATTTCTGATGTTCTATGATGTAAATATGTCAATTATATTTTTCTGGAACGTAAATTCCCGGGAAATAATACGTTTAAGAAAGTGCAAACAGTGGTTTCTTTTTATTGTGGTATAATCAATTACTACGAATGTTTTTCTATTATATCCCGCAAGTAATATCTGTATACATTCGTTTACTATACATACAATCTGGTAGCCGTATTTCTTGGGGAGTCGGTCATAGCAAAATAATACTCTGGCCTATTCAGAATGTTAAAAAGGAGGAGCTTTCTTTAATATGATAAACTTATTTGATAAATTCCAGGTGAAACACGACTGTGATTGGTTGTAAATAAAAATTCATTGAAACGCAATTGATCATTGACTCCCATCTGGGGCATGAGTTAAATATAAATAGTCTGAGAAAATCCTCAGAGTGCATACATTTAAGCATTCGTATAGATTCAGTCAGTGTTCACCTATTGATAGCGATGATGACGTTTGTTCACGAATCTCCAAAATCCATGGCTCGACAGATATAGAAGACCATTGGGTTACCAGTCGGCTGTTAGCTTCGCATCCACATAGGCCTATGTTAATCACAGAGGTGGAAGATCATCCAGTCAGTATATGGATAACATATGATCAAAATGTCAGTTCTACACAATATCTATGACCAGAGCATTGGAATTCACTTCCCAGTCATGTCAGAGACTGTAAATACTATCATTATTTAAATACAAATTAACTGATATCTTAAATTCGACACAATATGAAAACATTAACTGCATAACAACTATATTCAGCATTTTGTAAATAATAATTTAGGAAGTTTTTCTTACTTTATTTTATTTTATATTATTCTAATTTTATTATATTCCATGTTTTTGTTAGTATTAGCCGTATTAGATCACATCACTATTGCCTTTTGTTTAGCCTGTATTTTAATAATATCATAAAATTATAATAAATCTGTAATTTTTGTATAATTTTACTATTGGCTGGTTGAGTGGAAGAGAAGGTCTTATGGCCTTAACTCTGCCAGCTAAAATAGAGCATTATTATTATCATTATCATTAACATTATCATTAACATTATCATTAACATTATCATTAACATTATCATTAACATTATCATTAACATTATCATTAACATTATCATTAACATTATCATTAACATTATCATTAAGATTATCATTAACATTATCATTAACATTATCATTAACATTATCATTAACATTATCATTAACATTATCATTAACATTATCATTAACATTATCATTAACATTATCATTAACATTATCATAAACATTATCATTATCATTATCATTATCATTATTATTATTATTATTATTATTATTATTATTCTACCATCCGGTTTTGAATCTTTGGAGACTTGAAAGCAAGTTAATTTCCTACCAGTCGGTTGCTAGACTCATAATCTGTTATGACAGTGAAGCTTGGACCATCAGAACTCAGGATGACCGTCATATTACAGCCACGGAGATGAAATTTCTGCGACGAACTGCAGGTTATAGCCTTCTAGACCACCAAAGAAATTCAACAATAGCCAGAGAGTTAAACATCGTACCTATATCTGAATACCTCCAAGAATATAGAAACAATTGGCTAGCCCATATTCAGCGCATGGATCGTCACAGAATACCAAAACAAATTCTTCACTACATTCCTCGAGGCAGAAGATCTGTGGGTCGACCTTTTCGGAGTAGGCGGGAGACCGTAACGGGCCACTGGGCCTAATACTTGAAAGGCAGATGATGATGATTATTATTCTACCAGCTTTAATGGGTGGTTTTAACAAATTGGAACGCTACTTTTGTAGCTACCAAAATTCCTCAAGATGCTGGATGGACACCGGTCCATATTGACTGAAATTTCACAAAAAGTTTTTTTCCTCATGGGGTCTGGAACCAGCGAAATTCAGTAGCTCTGGTGCCATAAACCGCTGGGCTACGGCTCGGGAATCTTCATGCATATAATTAACTCACTGCCAGTATCGAACCCATAGGTCCATGGCCGCGCGGACAAACTATGTATACATCCTTATCCTGAGCTAATATTGTCTAATTATTCCCTTTTCTAAATCACTTTCCTTAAATCATAATTAATGTTACTCTGCCACCTTATTCTTGGCCTACCTACTCAACCTTTCTCTCTGTTCTTTTACAAGAAGTATCCATGCCTCTCTTTCATTCTACATTGTGCCAAATGTCCTGCCTACCACAGTTCACGAGGCTAAACTATCCATACTTTATCTGGTTTCCCATAGAAATCATACAGCTCACTGTTACGTAGTTTTTTGGATTCGCCTGTCTGTTCATTTCTCTTTGTTTCGAAAATGTTCCTAAGAACTTCATTCTCAAATACATAAATACATACTCGCAATCTTTCTCATATTCTTTCCTCATCTCTTAAAATAAGATACTCTTCATGTATCTAATGTTTAATCGTTCGTAATATGCGGCAGTGTTGCTATAATGCGTCACGCGTTTCAAACCGAGCCATGCAGACTTTTCAGGATTTTGTTAACGATAAAGAAATATGTGAACTACGATACATCAATAATTTTTATCTCGCTTTTTCATCACAAATTTCTGAATTTTCTTTACTTGCTTATTCCGAATGTTGAGATTATTTCAATGAACGATATTAACACAACTATAAACAACAAAACCTCAATTACAAATATAAGTGTGCCTTTGAATATGATTTACATAATTAAGAGCCATTACTTGTTGTCAATATTAATTTTTAAATACAGACTCATTATCTTTGTAGGCGGTTCCACGGGGCAAGCGGTTAGGGTTAGATGCTCGCCTCTAACCGCTGGGGTCTCGGTCATACCATAAGGTTTCATGTTGGATGAAAAGGTGCTTGGGCAAGCTTTTCCCGAGGTTGTTCCTGTTTTTTCCTGCTACAAATATAATTTTACCATTTCTCCATACTCATCCATTTCGTTTCATTTCGTTCTTCCGCCCCTGTGATAAGCAGGCATTCTTGCCATTCATGAAACTTCAAGCGCGACAGGCCTAGAAGGACATTAGACTACCATCCGGCTGCTGGCCTCACGTTCACATGTTTTAATCACAGATGTAGACGATCATAAGCCAGTGTAGGGGTGACATGTGGTCAGCAGGTCGGATCCCGCAGCCGTTATAGCTGGTTTTCTCAACCTGGAGTCGCTACTTATTGTAGCTACCCGAATGCCTCACGATGCTGGGTGGGCACCGTGTCCCATAGTGGCCGAATTTCTATGAGAAAATTTCTTCCCCCATGGGAACTCGAACCAGCAAATTATTCATAGACCTCTTTAAATAAAGCGGCGACATATTTTAAAACGGTATACCAACCACATTTAAAAAGACCACATTATGAGACGTACTGCAGATTACTCAAGAACAGACCATAAAAGGAATTCTGAGATTCTCAAAGGATTACAAACAGAATCAATCATGGAATATGTAAAAAAATACAGAAACAACTGGAAATCTCACGTAAGAAGAATGAGCAGAACAAGAATACCACGTCAAATCTTAAATTACCAGCCACCAGGCAAGAGATCTTTGGGCAGACCCTTCAAACGTTGGATTGGGACCGTAACAGACAACTGGATCTATCACATGAAAGGAAGAAGAAGAGAAATTGGTGACTACGTTAGACTTAATTTTAAATGTTCATTGTCTATTGAAACAATGTTGTTACAATTCATGCAATTAAAAATGTTGATTTTCTTTGCACGATTTTGTAAAAGTAACTAGTTTCTTTAGGGGGGCACGCCGTAGCGTAGTGGTTAAGGCACTGAGCTACAAGCCAGAGGGTCGAGGGTTCCAAGTCCCGTTGGGATCAGGATTTTTAAACTGACCCAAACCCTCTGGCGGCACTATGGCCCTGGGGTCGACTCAGCCTCTAACGTAAATGAATACCAGACACTTGTTCTGGGGGTAAAGGCGGCCGTCACGCAGGGCTGACAACCCGGCTGACATAAAGTGCCGATTGTCTGGAAAGAGTGGGAGCCCTAACCTCCTACTACCCCAAGGGCCTCCGGGTCTGTTGTGGGATCACTTTACTTTAATAGTTTCTTTAGATCGTGGATCAGTGACCAACTCGGAATAAGACATTAATGTAATTCTACTAATTACAGATGTCTAACGACACAATTTTTATGACTTTCCTGTTATCATTTAAATGTGCAACTACTTTAGCAAATTTATCAGAACAGAGCAGTGAAAATCTTTATAGATCCCTAATTAATAATGTAAGTATTTTCTCGAGTTTATTACGTGCTACAAAATATTAGTTGAAAAAAAATCAGAAAAAAAGTTTTAATTTCTACCTTCACCTGTTCGATTTGTACCGGACATTAATAAAAAAAAAAGGGATAGATATTTATGAGCGCATTTGATGAAAGTAACTGATTTTTACATTTAATTAATCAAAAAATTCCATTCCATTAACGTAGTTTAACCTCTGCCTTATAGGTAGTTTTACGTTCCTTATGACACCCTGTACTTACAGTGGCACGACTTGTCGGAGAGGTGTTTCAACTATGGATCACACACATACTTTTTTGATCACACAAGGACATGGAGGGCCTCCCCAAATGAGTGATCAGATCAATGTCAGAACCTCCTCCGAAACAACACAACATTAAGACGAAACACACCATTCATACTAGAGGAACTTCGGGTAATTTAAACCCTCTTTTTAATTTGTTGTTTTTCTTCTTTTAATTTAAGGATTTGAATTTTGTTTAATTACAGTGATTATCATTAGTGTTGTAACTATGAAATAGCAATGTTATTTATTCAAATATGGAAACATCTTCATAACTTATAAACTTTTTTACGTTACAAGAAAGGTCCATTTTAATTTCCATATTCGGTTAAAGTGGACCCCAGAGTCCACCTTAGCTTTTAGTCTATTTTTAAGTTTATTTAATCTATTAATTTATACACATTGGCACAGATTAATATGAAAATATTTATGACTGATAATAATTAAAAAACATTGATATTTATTTATTGTTTTGAAAAATTATTGTTGATTATAACATTCACACGTCATTTTACTGAAGAAAACGACGGTCTTTGGGTTTAGTAAAATTACAAGGATAATAAATTAAATTGATTAAGTGAATAGTTTTTACAGATAGCATCCTCATTGATAAAATATGCTTATTCGTGTAAAGTTGACCCGGGTCCTCGTGGAGGGTCCATATTAACCGAATTCCTTTTGTTATGTTTAACTATTTAATACAGCCACCAAGTTACATAATATCAAACCAAACCCGTCAGTGTATTAAAAGAGCATCTACATAATATAATATATTTAGGAGTTTTTTCAACATTTGTAATATTCAATAGCAGAAATTAAGTATTGATTCGTAGCTTGAAAAACTTTTAAAGTGGCCATTTTCATAAATGTCACAAATAAACCCTTCTTCACACAAAGAATAAAAGAAACTGGCTTTGAACCCGTCAAATTTGATGTGGGGAAGAAGTTAAAATATTTTCTGTTCGAGAGCAGCACCAATTAAAAAAAAAATATTATCAGGGTCCACTCAAACAGAAGGGTCCACATTACTGAACTTCCCTATAAACATGGCGAATATGATAATGGTGATTATGATAGCCAGGTGATGTTCAGGACGGTTATGGGGCTTCAAGTTTTCTGACATTTGACTTACAGATGAGGAAAAACTCCGAAAAAATCCCATCTCCTAGGATAATTAACCTAATAATAAAAATATATAATTCGTGGTCCAAATAATCTCTACATACATTAATCTCATTGAAGTAATCGCGACAAAATGTACCTTTCGTTAAGTTAACTCCAAATCCATGGCGCGACAGGCCTAGAAAGCCCATAACCCACCAGCCGGCACTTGTGCTGTTTACAGAGGTGAACGATAATCCAGCCAGTATATGGATGACAAGTGATCAGCATGTCAACTCTCCCAAGCGTTATCCCTGATTTTCTTAATCTGAGGCTACTTATTACAGCTATCGAAATTCCTCATGATGCTGGTTGTGTACTGGCCCCATACTGGCCGAAATTCCGTGAGAAAATATCTTCCTTCACGATGACTCGAGGCGGCGCATATCGCACAGCTTCTGAACCAAGGCATGATGCTACTGCACTAAACATAATTATGTTTGCGTTAATAAAATATTTTATATTGACTATTTAACTCATGCCCAAATTGGAATCAATGACCAATCACATTTCAATGAATTCTGATTTACAACCAATCACAGTCGCTTTTCACCTCGATTTTATCAATTTAATTTTATCACTTTAAAATCAAGCTCCTCCTATTTTAACATTCTGAATAGGTCATACTATTATTTTGCAGTGATTGACTCTCTAAGAAATACGTTGAATATAACAATTTATATATTCAGATGTAAGAATTCTAGAATGCATATGGCTACCAGATTGTGTGTGTATATATATATATATATATATATATATATATATATATATATATATATATATATATATATCATCCATCCATCCATAGTGATTCTGCCTGGGGGCAGGTCTTTCACTGCAATCATAGCATTTTAATGCTATGCTTTGCAGCTTTACTAGGGAACTGTAGGTGTGGTAGTTTCCTGTTGCTTTCCACAATATATATATATGCACAAATGTAACCAGTTTAGTGCTTGCGAGAGCTAATATCAAAACATTTGTAGCAATTGATTATACAAAAAAAAATACCACTGTTTGCACTTTTTTAAACACCTCACTTCGTGAGTAGTGAATTTATCAATAATTTGGAAATCACTCGTGGCATTACTTATGATTATATGGTTCTAAAATGTATTATTGCTTTCATATGTGCAATATAAATACATATTATGTACTTCAGAACATGCCAAAATTATATAGAAGAATCTTCTGGTATATATATATATATATATATATATATATATATATAATTAAGGATTAATTATGTAAATCACACCGATATCAGATACATAATATATGTGTGCCATTTTAGGCAATTTTCCCCTAACAATATTCGTAGAATTGTACTTACATGATTAGCGCATTTCATTCATTAACTATTATTAAAAGAAGTTGAAATTTATTTGAAATGACTGCATATTATTCTAATGATGGTGAGCATTTTGATGTATACCAAAGAAATAGTTTTATTGCTGGGTTCCGAGAAGAGAACAAGAGACTATATTTTCCAGGTATTGTAGGGATGTTTACGAGCCCATTGCTAAACTAATCACATTAACTGGCTCCTTAATTTATTCAAATTTATTCACATCCATTTCAACACCACATAACTTCAACCAGCAAGAAATTTACTGTCGGATTCCTTGAGATACTGATTCAGATGCTCTTCGAAATAGTGTTTTTATTTGAGTCCAGATTATTTTAATAACGAAAATTCATGTTTTTTTTATTCTGTTGCATAACAAAGTGTTAAGATAGTACATTAAAATTGTAATTGAATTAAAGCTAGTTGAACATTATTTTCTCAGTGTAGAGGTAATTAAACTAAATTAAATGATGATTGTTTTATAAATAAGTCCGTTGGATTACAAATGAAATGGTTGCTGTCACTATTAGGTATTTTAAAGGAAGTGAAGTCGACAGTCTGATTTCACTGAAAATAATGTTTTAAAAAGTTTTTTCATCCATTGTTTTCTTTACTTCTTGCAACAGAATGAGTGTTGTGATCCATCTCATTGCATCCTTCCCGATGGTACCCATTTTAAAACCACCTTTGGTATAATTTCCTCCTCGATATGTTTCATATGTAATTGTCTATAGTTTACGTAATCACATAATATCTTGTTTAATTCATATTTAGCACTTTTTTTTTCAGTTCAGCGCCTTAGACAAGCGGTATGAGGTAATGCTTTGGTGCGTGCAGAGCTATGGGACATGCAATCGTTCGATTCCCCATGGGGAAGAAATTTTCTCATGGATTTTTGGTTAATATGGGACCGGTGCCATCCCAGCATCGTGAAGAATTTGGGTAGCTACAATAAATAGCGGCTCTACGTTGAGGAAATCAGCTGTAACGGCTGCGGTACTCAACATGTTGACAATATGTAACCCCTATACTGATCAATGTTCGTCCACCTTTCTGATTAATGCATGTTGATGTGAGGCCAGTAGCTGTCTAGTAGACCAAGTACCTTTTAGGCCTATTATGTTTTTCTTTCAAATGACTGGCTCGCTGAATGATGTGAGTAAAAAAATAATAAAATGTGTAAAAAATATATAACTAACTCACTGGCACTATCGAACCCGTAGGTTCATGGCCGCGAGCACATAAGCTCTCCATACATCACATGAGCTAATGTTTTCCAATCATTCCCTGTATAATCTACTTCCCTCAAATCATAGTTAATGTTATTCTCCCACCTCATTCTTGGTCTACCAACTGGGCGTTTTCTTTCTGGTTTTCCTACAAGAAGCTTTTATGCACATCTTTCATTCCCCATTCGTGCCACATGTCCTGCCCATCGCAGTCTACGAGACTTCACTGTTCTTATTATATCTGGCTTTGGCATGGGTTCCCTGAAGTAGTCCCCGCCCGGAGAACCGAATGGGGGACTATTTGACCTCCGGCAAATTTTACCCCAGTAGAACCCATTTCCGCATTTCTTGACGGTTGTAATTTTTACGATGAAAGATCGTCACTCTTTCGATCAAGGTACTTTTTTCGTCTGGCTTATCATCTTCGACCAGTCCGGCATGGGTAACCGTATCGGCAGCAATGCTACCGCCGGCATAGCTCTCGGGATCATTTAAGCACGCAAGCCACTCCACCACGACAATGTAAAGATACCATGGAGGGGAAAAAAAAAATATATATATATATCTTCAGTAATTATAAAATAGTTTAGAAATAAATTCAATATAGTATCCATTATTCAAATAAATAATATTATAATTATATAACTTTAATTTGAGTAATTCTAAAATAGTTTAGGATTAAAGTCAATATTGTTGTATTATTCATACAGAAATTATGTAAATAGTAGTTAGGATGACAAAAGTATTATTTATTGTAATCAAATATGTGACAACTTATAAAAAATCATTATCTAACACTTTTTTAATTACTTCTGTTTTGTATAGTTATTTTGTTAACGGTCCTGTCATTGTACTGTATTGTATTGTAAAATTACTTTGTATAAGAATCTACCCCTGAGCACATTACTCTGGTCTCATTCAGGGGTGGCTAAATTAAATTAAATGTGTTTCATTAATTGTATTTTAATGGTTTTTCGAGCAATAAATGACCTTTATTCTTTATTTTGTTTCCAGAGTAAATATTGTTACCTTAATTTTTTATTTAATTTCCTTGTCTCCACTCCATAGTCATATTTTAACTATTATTTGAATATATGCAATCCATCTATAACCAGATATAATTCATTAATTTATACTCCATAAATAAGAGGTGAATTATACTTAAATAAGGAGCTAAAAAAGATGTCCTTGAATTTAGCCTATCATTCTGTTATCTACATAAATATGGTTTCCTTGGCAGTTCAACATCTGCTTTTTTTTACGCATAACGGTATCTAGTGGAATGAGTTGGATATTATTAAGGGTTGCATCCCATTTCACCCCCATGTGAGTGGAATTAATCATGTGCACAGTCTGTCTACTGATTTGAGTCATTATTGTTAGATAAAGGCCGGGGCACTAGAATGCACCTGCTAATTGACTTCTGGAACCACAACCTACCACAACACGGACTGACGCACACTATATTCCAGATTGCATCGTCATTTGTCAACATTCATACTTACAGAATAAAAACTAAAGACTATCCGCTTTTTTAAATTTCTTTCTTTGTCGTTTACTTTCGTTTACACTGTTCTTCATTTTTGTTTTACCTTTGTTAACCTTTTTATCGCATTCACACATACTAACACAAGACAGGACACAAACCCAGGCCCAAGGTGGAGATTTAAAATCCCCTACACCGCCGGGAATCGAATCCGGGTCGCCGGAGTGGAAGGAAGGGACTCTACCGACTATGCCACGGCGACGGACCTTTTAAAGTGATCCTCATCAAAACAAAACCATGTGACCTGCTCGCTTTTCATTGGTTACGGAACCGATATACACGTAGAAGTAATAAGTACGCGAAAAAGTAAGTAGTTCCTTTCATTGAATTAAAAATATGTCATCTGAATATACTTGTTATTCTTCGCGAATTAAAATAATAATATTCAAAGTATAGAAAATATTCTAATATGTACTTAATAATTCGGCCTACAACTTAAAATAGTTTATTAAGCATCTTGTAGGAAAACCAGAGGGAAAACGCCCAGTTGGTAGACAAAGAATGAAGTGGGAGAATAACACTAACTATGATTTGAAGAAGTAGATTATACAGGGAATGATTGGAAAACATTAGCTCAGGAGAGGGATGTATGGAGAGCTTATGTCTGCGAGGCCATGAACCTACGGGCTCGATAGTGCCAGTAAGTTAGTTATGCATTTGAGTCATGGTTCAGTTGATTTTCATGCAACAAAATGGCTGAAAGTGTCGAGTCTTCTGTTGCTGTGTCGCCATCTAAATTGTTAAAACACAAGTCTGGCAAATCTTTGTCTGAGGTCAAAAACAGTTATTTTAATGTATTTCACAAGTTCAGTGAAAAATATCACTAGCTTACTTGTAATATACTAAATCAACGATTACATGTCTTATATACTTCACACGTGCTCCCTGGTTAATGTGACAGTAATTGTGGCGCGAATGGCGGAAGGATACAAATTCGCGTTTGTTTATGTTAGGTCCACTCTAAGAGCGGATAAGATATAGAGACGGAATTAAACATTTTTTTTTAAGCGTGCTGCCTTGTCACGCAACGGGTCCGGTTTCGGGACAAACTTCCTGGGGAGGTTTTTTTCCGGGGTTTCCCATCACCTATAGTACAGACATAAGGTAGCTTTCAGGCCCAATAGGTCCCCGAACCTCATCTGGCCATTAATATAATATTTACCATGTTTAGTATGAATGTGTGTGTAAATAATGTATTTCGTCTTAATGTTGTGTTGTCTTGGAGGACACCATGAAACTGAGCTGATCATTCATTTATGTTGGCCCTCCATGAACTTTGTGTGTGATCCACGGTTTTATATCCCTTTCCCGAGAGTTCGAGTCACCGTAAGGCTCGGGTGGCGTGTGACATGTAAAAAGTACCTATAAGGCAAGAGGTTATATTGAGTTACAGAAGAAGGAGAACTTATTATTCGTTTGACGTTTCTTGGTGTAACTGTTTGTGTGTCTGACTAGTATCCCAGAGCCCCTTAGTTAGATTCTCGGCTATAAGTAACTATCTCACAGGCACTATCAAACCCGTAGATTCAGGCCGCGCGGACATAAGATCTCCATACATCCCTAACCTGAACTAATGTTTTCCATTCATTCCCTGTATAATCTACTTCCCTCAAATCATGGTAATGTTATTCTTCCACCTCATTCTCAGCTTGCCTATTGGGCGCATTCCTCTGGTTTTCTACGTTTCCATGTCCCTCTCCATTCCTCATTCGTGCCACATGTCCTGCCCATCGTAGTCTATGATATTTAATTCTTTTATTACATTTGATGTCCCATAAAGATCAGGTAGCTCACTGTTATGTTGTCTTCTCCATTCGCCTGTCAGTTCATCTTTCTTTGTTAAAATTTTAAGAAAAATAAAACAATACCCGAGATCTCTGTCGTCCTCAATAATCAGCTGTGTAGTTTTGTAGGAGGCCTTTCGAAAACTTAAGTTTCATCTTCTGCTTTCATAGTACCAAACTGAAAGTAGAAGATGAAACTTAACTTTTCGAAAGGCCTCCTACAAAACTACACAGCTGATTATTGAGGACGACTGAGATCTCAGGCACTGTTCTATATTTCTTAAAATTTTAACATAGTGACCTCAAAGGAGTTTCGTAATATATTTTAAAAAATCTTGACATCTATCTTTGGTCCAACAATTACCCTAAGAACTTGGGCACCGGCGTGCGGCACCGAAATCTACTTAAAAGAAAGAGATTAAGCAATACAATACAGGGGGGAATCCTTGATGAAATCTAAATTGTAACTGACTGTGTACCGTATGGATTTTTCCAGAAAGAAATCAGTCGAAATATGATGATGGGCCAGTAAAAGTATAGAATATTCTCTACTTGTGTCCAGTGTATTGTAAAGTGGTGAAAAGAAGCTCCTATATTATTTAAGGTATTTTATCTAAGAGGATGCCGATTAATAGTGCCTTTCGCATTGATGAAATCATCATCATCATCAGCATCAACAACAAGGATTAAGCCCAATGGCCTGTTCCGATCTCATTATAGGTCGAATTGATCCTTCCATCTCTTCAATGGTCTTCCCAACATTCTTCTCCCTTTTGGTTTATAATTATACATTCTTCTTGGTATGCGCTGTTCATTCATTCGTAATATGTGCTGAAGATAAACATTTTGATAATATTTTATTCTTTCACAGAGATTAAATATATTAAGTTATGTTCTTATATCTTCGTTTTTCTTTTTATCGGTCCTTTGGTATCCTGCTATTGCTCTCAACATCATTGATAAAATTATATAGAATTCAATGGATGACACAAGTGTGAAAAATAGTGGAATTAAGTTTTTGACAGGTACGTTAGGAGAAACTACAAGAAGTACCTACCCTGGCTATGATTCGTTCACCACAAACCTCACATAGAGTAACCGAGAAGCGAACTCGGAATTCAGAGATAGAGAAACTTAAGCTACGGAATTGCTCGTGATGTATGAATCATATAGTGTATAAATATGTTTTTGCGCGATAGTACGTTTTGTCGTACTTACAGCAATGGCGACCATGATTGAAAGTTCAACTTCTTACATTTCGGGGTTGCCAACCTAAATAACTATACTGTAATAAAATAACTATACTGTAATATTACATATTACAAACACGCGTGTGGGACGTAAAACCACTGCCCTATATGCTATACTACATACAAGGTATATAAAAAAATATCCAAAAGGTAGTGTTAAAATACATTATACTAAAGATCACTGCATTTTAAATGAACTGAACTTTATTTGAAACAATATAAAACAATAAATACATACTTTCCGCCATTTTATAATTAATTGGTCTGAAGGCCTCCTGTACTTTCAACTAATAAACATTGCCCACACTGTTAACGTTACTCAATTGTTTATAATGAACGTAAATATTTCCAACAAATATGTCATTATTTTACTATTATTTATTATTTTTAAAACACCATCGCGCAAAAAGTAATATACAACGCACGTTTGTGAAGTGTTTTACAGAATCTCGGAAATTAAAAACCTGGCTATCTCTCGGTTTTTTAAATTTTCCTCGATTCTATAAAAACCACTTCCCAACCTCGCATCCCACTATTAATTCCATAAATAAAAGAAAAAGGCATTTGAATGTTGATGGTTGAATAAAAGACAAAGGGAGATTTAAAATAAATGAAATAGACTATATCTTTTTTTGAGAATAAAAAGGAAGACGAAATAAGAATTCGTAAACCAATTTAACGGAGAGGTGAATATAATGATATTATGTATGTATTGTGATTGATTGTGTGGACCTATGTAATGTTTCCTGTACATAAATCATGCCTGACGCCACACAATTCCAATTTCAAGGGATTATACCTTTGTGGTCCGAATACCTCCTGCGGATGGCATATACCTACAGGCAACAAGGTTAACTTAATGGTAGAATACTCAATCTTATTTTGATTCAGGTAAAACTGGTCGACTAATAGAACAATAATGACCCGTAGAGTACTTGGAAGTTCTTTTCGGCGCCATCAGAGTGGATTAAAAAATTCCCAATTCATGACCAATTTTACGTAAGGTGATTTACTATTTAATATAAATCTCAAATTAATGTAAACATTTTCAATGAAACTACAATCATAACGAGACATAGGCTATATAGAGCTTTTCATACTTTTGTTTCTTGAGCCCTTACATGTTCAAAATTGCAACTTTCACCTATAATACAAACGAAGCAGGAAAGAGCGACATATCGACTTCATCGTTGCTAGTGGAATATTGTTTAAAACATGTACAAATGCATGTGGAATTAATATTTGCCAGATAAACCGTCTGTATGTCTTATATGTGAGCAGAGATAAAAATGTTGCATTGAGCTGGGATTTGTGCTCAACATACTCAGCTTTACGCGGTGACTCTTTACCATTGAGCTACTTAGGCACATTTACTTAATTTTAAATCTCTGATTCCTCATAAGTAGTGAACCTGTTCACAATATTTAATGACGTGGGTTTCATTATGGGAAGCCATTGCGACGTATTTTGCTGTAACATCACTAATTATGAACCTGATATCATTTCAGATAAACCGTCTGTAGGTTATAATAAACGTAACTAGACAAAGAGAGAGAGAGAGAGAGAGAGAGAGAGAGAGAGAGAGAGAGATCATCAGTCCTTGGTCCTGCAAGATCCGTCGCAGCCATAACCCGCGCCAATAGCTCTTCTTCGGGTGCTTAAGGTGTCTTGTAAATAAGAGTTTTCACGTGACCTTACAGGTAGTAGTCTAGTTGGGCCAAGTCGGGAGAACGTGCAGGGTCTTAGGCGCCGAAAATACGGGAGAGTTGAAAGTGAGTTGTGGTACGTATTTTGCGTGCGTGTTGCGGTAAAACGGCACTTTTCCTGATACCAGTACTTATGCTAAACATAACCGTCTTGGTCCCCATATATATAAAGAAGTTTATCTCCGATTTGTAAATTTTGAAAAGAATCAAGTTCTTTATCATAAGTAATGCTACGAGTGATTTCCAAATTATCGATAAATTCACGACACACGAAGTGAGGAGGGAATTTATCTAGAGAATTTGGAAATCAAGAGTGGCATTTGTTAGGACTATTTAACGAATAAAATTAAGCTGTTTACTCACAAATCATTATTTAAATATAGTTACTTCATAATATTTATATATTTAATGTAAAAGGCGATGTTAGAAAACAAATGAAAAAGTTTGTCATGCTTCATTTCTTCATCACTGCAACTAGCTCATATTATTTATTGCCAAAGGATCGCAATATTGTAAGAATGCACCCTAGTGGAGAAAAAATGAAACACATCAAACTGTTTATAACCAACATTACAGGCTATTAATTAATTTCTGATGTCCTAGGACGTAAATTATATTTTTCTGGAACTCTATTACCCTAGAAAAAATACGTTTAAGAAAGTGCAAACAGTGGTTTCTTTTTATTGTGGTATATCAATTACTACGAATGTTTTTCTATTATATCTCGCAAGGAGTATCTGTTTACATTCGTGCATTATATATACAATCTGGTAGCCGTATTTCTTAGAGAGTCAGTCACTGCAAAATAATGCTCTGGCCTATTCAGAATGTTAAAGAAAGTAGGAGTTTTCCTTAATATGTAAACTTATTTGATAAATTCCAGGTTAAACACGACTGTGAATGGTTGTAAATCAAAATTCATTAAATCGTGATTGGTCATTGACTCACATTTGGGGCATCAGTTAAATAGTCTAAAATACATATTTTTTATGAGTAAATGAATATAATAATAATATTATAGTAAGATTTTAAAGTAAAAAAGTTACAACATTTAAAGTAATATATATATATATATATATATATATATATATATATAAAGTAAAGATAGGAGAAGAAATATCAGATGGAAGAGAAATTGGAAGGGGGTAAGGCAAGGATGTCTTCTATCACCTACTCTTTGCAACATCAACCTGGAAGACCTAATGAAGAACTGCTTCAGGAATATGGGAGGCGTAAACAAGGGAGGAAGAATAATTAAATGCATACGATTTGCTGATAATATGATAATAAGAAGAAAAGCAATAGCACTGAGGAATAGGAACATGCTGATGGAGCTAAATGACAGGTGTGAGGATTATGGGATGAAGATACATATAAATAAGACGAAGGTCATTATTATAGGAAGGAAACCAAGGATGATAGACAATGAGGGTTAAAGATGAGGCTATTTTGAGCAAGTGGAGACCATCAAATACTTGGGTTGTACTATCAATAGTTACATGAACTGCGGTCAAGAAGTAAAGCAGAGTAAAACAATGGCAAAAGAATCTTTTAATAACAAGAGAAGCATTTTCTGCGGACCTTTGGCAAAATAATTATGGAAGAGGCTAGTGAAGAGCTTTGTGTGGAGTTTAGTATTATATAGTGCAGAGACATGGACATTACGACGGAGTGAGGAAAAGCGACTGGAAGCTTTGAGATGTGGATATGGAGAAGGATGGAACGTATAAAATTAACAGACAAAATAAAAAAATAAAGATGTGCTAGACAGAGTGGGTGAAGGAAGAACAATGCTGGAACTCATAAAGAAGAGGAGAAGAAATTGGATTGGCCACTGGCTAAGAAGAAACTGCCTACTGACGGATGCCCTAGAAGGAATGGTCAACGGAAAGAAGGTTAGAAGCAGAAAAAGACATCAGATGATAGACAATATTAAAATAAATGTTTGTATGCGGGTACAAAAAAGGGAAGCTGAATTAACGAAAGAATGGAGAATGCTGAGTTGCAGTGAAAGACCTGCTCTTGGGCAGAACACTATATACATGTCCCCGAAAATCATCCGATCATTATCATCATCCTTATCATTACCATCATCATCATCCATCACCGGTGTGGAAAGCATCGGGAAGCTACCACACCTATAATTCTCTAGTAAAGCTGCAAAGCATAGCACCGAAATGCTATGATTGCAGTGAAATACCTGCCCTCGGGCAGAATTACTATGGATGGATTTATATATATATACACACACATACACAATTTTAACTCCGATTAGTAAATTTTGAAGAGAATCATGACATTTATCATAAGTAACGCCACGAGTGATTTCCAATTTATCTAGATAAATTCACGACACACGAAGTGAGGAGTGAATTTATCTAGAGAGTTTGGAAATCAAGAGTGGCATTTGTTAAGACTATTTAACGAATAAAATTAAGCTGTTTACACACAAATCATTGTTTAACTATAGTTATTTTTAAATATTTATGTATTTAATGTAAACGGCGATGTTTGAAAACAAATCAGAAATGTGAGGTTATGTTCATTCACTGCAATTAGATCATGTTATTTATTGCCAAATAAGATCGCAATGTTGTAAGAATGTACCCAAGTGGAGAAATAATGAAACACATCAATCTATATATATAATCAACATTACGGGTTATTCATTTATTTTTTTAGTAAACAACTCAGTAAAATCAAGGAATCTGTTCATTATTTGCTATATTCAATGTATTTGTTGGAGAAAAAAAATGTTCTGTCCTGTTCAGAACATTAAAAAGGAGGAGCTTTCTTTATCACAAAAGCAGGAGCTGGTAAAGATAAATCGATAAAGAGCGAGGTAAAACACGACTGTCATTGGTTGTAAAACAAAATTCATTGAAACGTGATTGGTCATTGACTAGCATTTGTGGCATGAGTTAAATAGTCTCAAATAAGTTTTTTATAAGAATGAATGCAGAAGTTATCTGTTGTCAGCAGCGTTAGTCCTCATTCAAGTTAGATTTATCAGTGTGCGATGTCCTTGGGCTTGGCCCTCCCTAACAAACAGCTTTGAGATGTGTATTTAGCCACCAGAAGCTGACAACACTTTAGTAGGCTTTCCAGTTTATTTTATCTTTTCTGTGTAAATTCCAACCGTGACCTACCCAAACGTAAAAAGCTTGGAGATACTGTACAGGTATCCAGGACACACATAAGTAGATGCACCAACAATGCTAATGTGCTAACCAAACTACTGCTTCCTTAGCGAGTCTGCACTAAAAGCTCTTTTGTGTTCCTCAAGTCCTGCCACGAATACCAATCATTGCATTTTCTTCAAATATTTTACCCATTTTTTGTTCAAGATCTGTGTTTACTTTTTCTAGCAGCAAGTAAGATGGTCCATGCATAATTCATGACCCACTTTTTCCCCTCTGTATTTTATCAGTACTGGTGTGAAGTAAGAGATAACTAGTCTAAATTACCATGTCAAAAATCTCTACACAGCCTTTAGATTCATTAATTTAGTAATAAGTAAACTCGTTACACGAACCACCTTTGTGGTAGGTCTATAACAGTTGTTTTATTAGCGATGCCAGAGACAACAGTGTGGTCTGTCGGTAACGTTGTTGTTGCAATCGCAGGTGGCCCCCGTTCAATCCCCCGTAGGGACAGGTTTCCTAAATCAGGACATTATTAATTTTTTTTCTCACCTGTAAAAGAAATCTCAGGCAACTTTAAGGCTCAAATTGTCCCCGATTCCATCTGGCAATGTCATTCGCTGTGTTTGAAACACATTACAAATACACAATAGAAACACCGGACTAAAATTAAACAAATTTAATTATACAATAAGTAAATAAAGTATATAATTTATTTATTTCGTTTTACAAGAACTCTAGGCATCTCAATTTCTCTAAAAATAACGCGAAACAGAAAATATATAAAACTGTTATTCTCCCAGTTATACTATATGGATGCGAAACATGGACTCGTACTTTAGAGGAGGGGAAGAATTTACGAGTAATTGAGAATAAAATTCTTAGGAACAATTTTTGGACTAAAGACAGATGAACAGAGAGACGAGTGGAGAATACTACGTAACAGTGAGACATGTCACCCCTACACTAACTGGATGATCGTCTAACTCTGATTAACACGTGTGGATGTGAGGCCAGCAGCCGGTTGGTAGGCAAGGACCTTCTACGCCTGTCGCGCCGTGGAGAAACAAAGCATAACAGTGACTACACATATTTAGGAAACCAGATATAATAAGAACACTTAAGTCTTGTTGACTGTGAAGGGCAGGGCATGTGACACGAATGGGGAATGAAAAAGAGAATGGGAGCTTTAGGAAACAGGAGATAAAACGCCCAGTTGGTAAACCAAGAATGAGGTGGGAGAATAATATTAACCATTGTTTGAAGGAAGTTAGGGGATGTAGCTTATGTCCGCGCGGCCATGAACCAACGGGATCCATAGTGCCAGTGAGTTAGTTGGTAATTAAACATTTCCATACTATCTAGAATTACAACAAAATGAGGAGGTTGTGAAGGTACTCAACTACAACCAGTTCATAAACTAATACTACCTCAACTGGAAACGAATAAATACCAACGATTGGCCAGAAACAGAATCCCAAAAGCCAGGTTTCAGTACAGTTCTCAGGGGAAAGAGATCTTTGGGTCATCCTAAGAAGAGGGGAAAAGAAAATATCCCATTGACAGGTCAAATGGCCTTATGCTTAGATTAAATGGAGCCGCATTTCAGATGTTAAAGCATCTATAAATGAGGATGAAATAATACGTATATACATACATAGTGTTGTGCCCAAGAGTAGGGTTTTCACTGCAAACTCAGCATTCTCCACTCTTTCCTTAACTCAGCTTTCCTTTTTTGTATCTGCATAAAAACCATTTATTTTAATATTGTCTATTATCTGAGGTATTTTTCTATCTCTAACTTTCTTTCTGTTGACCATTCCTTCTAGGGCATCCGTCAGCAGACAGATTCTTCTTAGCCAGTCGCCAATCCAATTTCTTTTCCTCTTCTTTATGAGTTCTAGTATTGTTCTTCCTTCACATCTTCATTTTTTATTTTGTCTGTCCATTTTATACGTTCCATCCTTCTTCATATCCACATCTCAAAAGTTTCCAGTCGCTTTTCCTCATTCCGTCGTAATGCCCACGTCTCTGCACCATACAATGCTACACTCCACACAAAGCACTTCACCAGCCTCTTCCGTATTTTTTTGTCAAACGTCCGCAGAAAATGCTTCCCTTCTTGTTAAAAGCTTATTTTGCCATTGCTATCCTCTGTTTTACTTCTTTATCGCAGGGCTATAACCTGAAAAATATTTTTGTCGGTATCTTAAAATTATTTTTGTTTTTAAGATTTAAAATAAATGTATTTTATATTTTAATATAGCCTAAAATTGCATGGAAAGTACAGTGAATGCATGTAAGTAATAGTAAGGAAAGTTAACAGAGGTTACAATTCCCAGTGTTTCAATTGATTTTATTTAAACTTGTTCAGTGACTGGAAGTTACAGAATAAAAATTCTGATTAAGATGACAGAGGGAAGCAGCAAGAAAAGGACGTAATCTTTCCTGAAAGTTTGTTGTTTTATTCAAAGCGTAAATTCCATGAGAATAAATTTTCTGATGAAGCATCGAATTTACATGGTTGATTTGACCCACAGTGAAATTGTGGGCGTTTCGAGTGTGTCCGGCCTTGACATTCTTTTACAAAGGAATACAGTAAACTTGTTGGAAGTAACGGGTCTTATTGTAACCCCTAACTCAGGTATATATTACATATCATTATTTCTCAGAATTGTATCAAACAACACAAGGAAAGTCCATTCTCTACTCTTTTCTGCTCTGCGTGGAATGTGTAATTATGTTGTCTTGCAAGATGCGTGGTTTATAACACCTTTGATTCTGAAATCAAATTATTCAAAGTTTAGGGAGGAGACCATTTAATTGGATTTTCAAATAAAAGAATGATAACCATTTCCTCTTAGGTGCAGTGTAGATTTCCTTTAACATTTTACTATTTGCTTTTCTTAATTAACTAACTGTCCCGCGCCGTAGCCGTGTGGTTAAGGCAAGAAGCCTTGGCGCAGAGCTACGGGACTTGGGGCTGGTTCGAGTCCCCATGGGGGAAGAAATTTTCTTATAGAAATTCGGCCAGTATGGGACCAACCAGAATCGTGAGGCATTTGGGTTGCTACAATAAGTAACGACTCCACTCCTACTAATCATGGTTCATATTTTTCTCCCACCTCATTCTTGGTCTTCCAACTGGGCGTTTTCCTAGAAGGAGTTTCCATGCTCCTCTTTCATTCCCTATTCGTATCACCTCTCATAGTCTACGAGACTTAACTGTTCTAAGTATATCTGGTTTCGTGTAAAGATCGAATAGCTCACTATTATGAAGTCTTCTCCATTCGCCTGTGTGGATAGAACATTTGACAGCTATAAGGTACTATCGAATTCCGATATTCATGGCATAGCGGACAAAATATAAATACGTTACTATCCTGAGCTAATATTTTCCAATCATTCACGGAATAATTGGCGGCCCCATGGCGCAAGCGATTAGACGCTCGCCTTTCATCACTAGGGTCCCGAGATCGAGTCTCGGTCACTCCATGTGGATTTCGTGGTGGACGAAATGGAGCTTTGGCAGGATTTACTCGGGATTTCTCCCGTTTTCCACTGCCACAAATTCCATGCCGCCATTTCTCCATAATCATCTCACCCATTTTATTTCATTCATCTGCCCCTGTGATGGTGCATCAGGCGTGTTCGGCCGGCACCCTTGACATTCTGAGACCTCTACATATATAGGGGCTCATCTCATCCTTCTACCCGACCCTGAGTTGGACACGAGTAGAGGATATTTATATTTCTTATAAAGATCAAGTAGCTCATTGTTACGAAGCGTTATCCATTCGCCTGTGTTTATAGAACATTTGACTTCTTACATTATACAGCTATAAGGTACTATCGAATTCGGATATTCATAGCATAGAGGACAAACTATCTATACATTCATACCCTGAGCTAATATTTTCAACCATTCACTGTATAATTCACCCTCCATAAACCATGGTTAATGTTACTCTCCTACCTCATTCTTGGTATATGTACTGGGTACTCCTTTTCCTCTGATTTTACAACAAGAATTTCCCATGCTCCTCTTTAATTTCTCATTCGTGCCACATTTTCTATCACAACGCACATGATTTAACTAGACTCTCTTACAGTATTACATCTTGTTTCTTATAAATATCACGAGGTTCTTTTATACGTAAAGGCTGTCCGCTCTTAAAGTGATCCTCAACAAAACAAAACCATGTGACCTGCTCGCTTTTCATTGGTTATGGACACCGATGTACGTTATAGAAGCAATAAGTAGGCCTACGCGAAAAAGCAGTTCTCTTCATTAAATTAAAAATATGTCCTCTGAATATAGTTATTCTTCGTGAATGAAAATAATATTCAAAACATAGAAAATATTCTAAAATACACCTAAGCAATAATTACAACTCAAAATAGTTTATTACATATGGGTGACGCATTTGAGTCATGCTTCAATCGATTCTCATGAAACAAAATGGCTGAAAGTGTCGAGTCTTATGTTGCTGTGTCATCTCCCTGCAAAAGTGACAGTAATTATGGCGCGAATGGCGGAAGGATACAATTGGCGTTTGTTGATGTTAGGATCACTCTAAGAATGGATAAGGTATAGTTCTATTTATTTCACCTGTCTGTTCGTATCTCTTCGTCAAAAAAAAATCCTAAACGCTTTATTCTCAAATGTTCTTAAAAGTATATCTTCTCTTAAGCGGCCCCTTCACGATCAATATTTACGTCAATATACTGTACAGTAATATTGAGCGTGTGTAGATCACATTGAAAGATTGCGTAATATATTGAGTCAAACAAAAGGGTTTGATTTTTATTGTGCAATCTAGTAAATTTTGCATCGTCTGTTGGCAATATTGTGCAATACTAGTTCAGTTCTGTGTTCTGTCTTATTATTCCACATGTTGACTTCACAAGTATCACTCACGAACTAATTTATTGAACAATAATATTGCACCGTGTGGATTGGCACCGTGTGGATTGGCCAAGTAATACTATTGTGCAAAATACTGTGCAATATATTGACGTTAATATTGATCGTGTAGGGGTCGCTTTAAAGTAGGAAATCATATCTCGCATCCATATAATATAACTGCAGAAATATTGTTTTATATTAAGTTATGTATGTAAGAATTAGCACTATGAGGTTTATTTTAATTTTGTTGAGTTGTTTCTTGACTCACCTCATACTTCTTAACTCCCTCGCAGATCTAGATTTCGTCACTGTATTTGTGACATTCTCAATGCTGTTCACGTTCACGTCACAAATACAGTGACGAAATCTAGATCTGCGAAGGAGTTAAGAAGTATGAGGTGAGTCAAGAAACAACTCAACAAAATTGTTTTATATATTTATGGTTTAACATTTTTTTTAGATCTAACTCGACCTACAACCTCAGATGTTATACATTTATGAAATTTTGGTTCATTATTAAGGGTAGACTTTGTTTAGGAATTCAAATTTTTACAGGGATCTATCTCAAAAAATATTATTGCCTTATTATTGAATTAGCATTTAATGATTAACTGCATTAGAGAAACAAGAAGGCCGAACAAATAAACGTCCTTTCGTATGTTGTTAATAAATTATATTTGAAACAGGAAATTTAAACAAAATATACACATCTTTCAGAAAAATACATTAAATGATTCTTAATGTTTAACTACCAAACCAAAATATCTCAAAATTGTTGTCTTTCCGGCAGAATTCACCACGTCCAAAATTGTTGTTTTGAGATAATTACAGCGATTTTAATGTTTAATGAAACTTTATAAGTCTGTTATACCACAATGATGGACCTTAACCAAATATTTTCTTCCGTTTACCATTATATTTATCATAAGTAATGCCACAAGCGATTTCCAATTTATCTAGAAAATTTGGAAATCAAGAGTGGCATTTGATAGGACTATTAAATAAGTAAAATTAAGCTGTTTACTCACAAATCATTATTTAAATAATATAGTTATTTTAAAATATTTATATATTTAATGAAAACGGCGATGTTTGAAAACAAATGAGAAACGTTATGTTTCATTTGTTCATCACTGCAGCCATATCATATTTATTGCCAAATAGAATCGCAATATTGTAAGGATGCACCCTTGTGGAGAAAAATGAAACATATCATTAGAAGTTATTTATTAATTTCTGATGTCCTATGATCTAAATATGTCAATTATATTTTTGTGGAAAGAAAATTCCTGGGAAATAATACGCTAAAAAAGCGCAAACAGTGTTTTTTTTGTGGTATAATCAATTGCTACGAATGTTTTTCTATTATATCTCGCAAGCAGAATCAGGTTACATTCGTGCACTTTATATACAATCTGGGAGCCACTTGATAAAATGAAAGTTATAAAATCGAGGTTAAAAATGACTGTGATTGGCTGTAAATAAAATACATTGAAATGTGACTGGTCATTGACTGTCATTTGGGACATGAGTTTAATAGTCATGAATGTGAAGTCAGTACCATAAAGATATAATTATTTGTTAAAATAACCAAAATATTGGAGTTAATAACTTATGCCAGAAGAAGGAAATCGTTTTTGTAAAGAAAGATAAGGTACTGTTTTAAAATAGTTACCGGTATTTAATAGTAGGCTCATATTATTACTTTTTTCGATAGTTTATTTAAATTATTCAGTTTTCAGTCACTTTCAGAACTAGATAATAATATGATTAAGTTTATTACAAGTAATTTTTTTATGATACAAAAAACTTAACGTTAAACAGAAAATTATTTAGCAATCCAGTCCAATTAAATGAAAGAATTCCAGTCACTTTGATAACCGAGTAATAATAAGTTTAAGGTAAAAAAAAATTATGGGATCAAAAATATTGCCAAGTAGTTACACAACAAATAAACTGTTCACTCAATCCAAGAATAACTTAGTCACTACTTTGATCTTCAGGATCGCTTTCACTTTCCATGCTTAGTTCTGGATCTCTGTCTACTACTATTCCTAAGCCTGGCAATGAACGATATGTACTAAGGTTGAAATTCCATTGGAATTACTCCTCTATCACGAGAAACATTTAGGGTCAATTTCACAAACAGAGGTAACTGTATTACGCCAGTTTTCCCCGTGTATAATGCATAGCTTAAACTGGCGTAATACAGTTACCTCTGTTGGTGAAACCGACCCTTAGTCCTAGTATCTCTGCTTAGATATAGAGAAGGAAGCCAAGTAAACCTTCCAGTTCACTTTTTTCCCTTCTCTGCTCTTTGGGTTTTGTTCTGTAAAATGCTTCTGGGCAGACTAGATAGGATATTCTCCGCCAAATGAATAAGAATTAAGCGACAAACGCTCAGGTTGATTTCACTAAAAAATAATTAAAAAAAGTTTATTTTAAGGTTAGGTTGGACATAAACCAGTAAACGAACTCTCAACTATTTCATTACCTGGTATATCTCATCGATTTTTACCTGGTAGTCTATGGCTTCATGAAAATAATAAGTTTAAATCGTAGTTGTATATTAGATGACATTAAAAAAAACTCATGATTTTTGTAGCCTATTATTATTTTAATAATCATTAAATTCATTAAATCTAAAAAAATCACAGGAGATAAAGAAAACTTATATTGTTCCTTATTTTTATTAAATTTAAGTATTAACATAAATAAAGTCTTCTATGTGTTTTAGGCTATATATCGGACTTGAAAATAAATTAGCCTATTTGTTTGAAATGACATTATGCATCGAAATGAAAATCATTAACTGCAATTAATAAGAAATAATTTTAGACTTTACTAATGATAAGGCATAAAACTTTATTCTTATTATCACATAAACATATGGTTCAGAATTAAAATTAGAAAACAAAAAAGATTGCAAGAACAGGAATGGGAAGGCAAAGAAGATTGGAAAGAAAGATATTAAACAAGCAGTGGGCATAAGAGTTCCCTCTTACGCATTTTAAAGTTAAGAAATAATAATAACAATAATAATAACATTAATAATAATAATAATAATAATAAATAATAATAATAATAATAATAGTAATAATAAAGCAATAGTAATAATATTAATAGTAACAGTGATAGTAATAATAATAATAATAATAATAATAATAATAATAATAATAATAATAATAATAACAATAATAATAATAATAATAACAATAACAATAATGATAATAATAATAATAATAATAATAATAATAATAATAAAATGTTGAAGATGTTGGCGAATCTTCCAACTAAAAATAATACACAATCAATAAAGATTGTATTGAACTATCTTTTGAAGTTCTATATTTTTTATAGTCTCCTTTATCTTCAGTTTACAGATTTGTGGTAGTTTTAAAAGTGAGAAAATTTACTTCTCTTGTATGATTCCTTATAAATAGATCAAAAGCATGTACGAAGCTTTCAAAATACCGAAGCTACATAGACGCTTTAAATGTACCAATTAATTTTAATAAGTTAACCGAATGCACAAATAGAGCGACCTTGGTGTGCTGCTGAACAATTGGTAATTTTTAAACTGTGGAAACTCGTTTAGAAAAATGTTGAATTTAATACGTGCTCATGATAATTATCTTACACATGCTCAAGATAATTTCATTTCAAAACTTGTCCTAACTCATAAGTTATGTTCAACAGTGATATGTATGCCCACGAAAATTAAGCATCTCCTATCTTTGTCTATGGACAATTAACAAAGGAATATCCTTTTCTCAAAGTATTAATCACAACGAAAATAATGTATACTTCACCTAGTGATTAGACAAGACTAGAGCATTTGAGAAGCATATCCTGTACAAGTGCCTGACCGACCAACACGATTAAATTAAACTCTGGAAACTTCGAGTTGTGATCTAAAAATATCCAATTTATGATAGGTTATTACATCTATAGCTCATTTGATTATCTTATTTGATTTTATTTAGCTTCGTATTCATCTTCTTCACGTGTATTAGTCTATCCCTTTAAAATTATAGTATATTATGTGAACTAATTTTATACTCGTATTACTTCCATTACTGTAAATACTGTCAATATTGTCATCGATGATTAAACAAAATTTGTAAAGCTTTAATTATCAAACTCGCTAGTACGTACTGTATGCTTTTACTTATTACAGTTGAGTGGAAGAGAAGCTTTCGTGGCCATAACGCTGTCATTGCGAACATTATTATTATTATTATTATTATTATTATTATTGTTATTATTATTATTGTTATTATTATTATTGTTATTATTATTATTGTTATTATTATTGTTATTATTATTATTGTTATTATTATTGTTATTATTATTGTTATTATTATTGTTATTATTATTATTATTATTGTTATTATTATTATTATTATTGTTATTATTATTGTTATTATTATTATTATTGTTATTATTATTATTGTTATTATTATTATCATCATCATCATCATCAGGAACTAGAAGGAAAGGACGACCAAATCTCACGTGGAAACTTTGAAGGGCTGGCGAATAGAAGAAGAAATGTGTTATAATAGAGACAAAAGGAGGAAAATTATAAAGCGAAATTGAAGACAAATCATTGGTGCCGGAAAAATGTATCAACATTATTAAAACCAGAAATGTATATATATATATATATATATATATATATATACATAATTTTATTATTATTATTGTTATTATTTTTTTAATGGATGTAAGAAATATTAACTGGAATGAGAATAAGAGGACTGCAGGACATGGCGTGGATGCATAGGGACGACTGGATATGGAAAATAAAACTTTAGGCACAGAAAAAAGTATACACATTTGAAAATTTGTATATAAATCAAATTATTATTATTATTAAATGACTGTTTGAATCAATCGAACCCGAAGATATAAATCCGCGATCTACTTACATCAGTATCCTGAGCTAACATTTTCCATTTATCGCCCTGTATAATTAACCTCCCTCAAATCATGGTTAATGTTATTTTCCCACTTCATTCCTTTGCCTATCTACTAGGCGCTATCCCTTTGGTTTATATATAGGTATTTCCCTTGCTCATCTTTCTTTCCGAATTTCTATCATATGTCCTGCTCATCTCATTTTATGGCACTTAATTGCTCTCAAACAGTTGGTTTCCCATAGGCCTAAAGATCACATAGTTCACTGATATATAGTTTCCTCCATTCATCATCTATCTGTTTGTAACACCTTGGTCAATGTTTCTTCCTAAGAACTTTAATCTCAAAAATTCGTAAGCTTTATTCCTACATTAAATTATTATTATTATTATTATTATTATTATTATTATTATTATTATTATTATTATTATTATTAACTAAAACCAGGCGTATATTAATGGTATTTTCAACATGCATATCGAAAGTAAACAGGGAATGAAAAAAAGAGAATCTGAAAGAGATAGGCTAGTATTTCCTTAAAGAGTTAAATGTCCAGTTAATGTCCTGTAATTATGGTTCTAAATATTTTTTAATAAGAAACTGCTCGGTCACTTCATCTTTAAATATTCCCAGATCATCATGAACTTAGTTTATTTTCACAAAAGGAATATGCCTTTCACCAGAATTTTGCACAATTATTATATTATTTTTTGTTTTTTCAAAGACAGAAATTAAAATTACTCCTTTATTTATGTTGACAAACGAATATGTTGTTGAATTCATGTGCATGTTGTCCACAATAAAATATATTATTAAAATACAGGATACCCAAACAATTGTTAAGATATCAACCTATTGATGGCTATTGCTTGAATAGTAAATTTTGGGAGATGAAATTTTATTTATTATTTGGGCGATGTGTGCACATCTTAGAGCCTAAATCAAACTAATAGTCTTTATAATACAGGAAGAAGAAGACCATGACGTCCACTCAAAAGACTTCTGGATGGTGTTTCTCTTGAGGCCGAAACAGCTCAACACATGGCCTAAATTCGTGGATGTACTATGATGATTAAAATACAGAAATGTAAAATCTACCTAGGGTCCCGCGCCGTAGCAGAGTAGTTAAGGCAAAATTCCTTGGCGCAGAGCTACAGGACATGCGCTGGTTCGAGTCTCCATGGTAGAAGAAATTTTCTCATCCAATTTCGGCCAGTATGGGACAGGTGTTCTCCCAGCATTGTGAGGAATTTGGACAGCCGGAATAAGTAGTGACTCCAGATTGAGATAACCACCTATAACGGCTGGAGGACCCTACATGCTGACAACAGGTCACCCATTCACAGGCTGGATGATAGTCTACCTCTATGATTAAGACATGTGAATATGAGGCCAGCAGCCGGCTGATAGGCCAAGGGACTTTTAGACTTGTAGTTCCGTGGAGTTTTTACAAGCTACCGAGCGATTTAAGGCATGTTACTGTGGTGCAGAGCTATTGGAGAGTCCCCATGGGGAAATAAATTTCCTCATGCAATTTGGACCAGTATGGGATCGGTGCCCAACCACTAGGCCTAGCGTGAGGAATTTGTATAGCTACATTAAGTACGTAGCGGCTCCAGGTTGAGAAAACCAGCTGTAACAGCCAGATAACCCACATGCCAACCAGATGTCACCCCTACACTGGCTAGATTATTGTCCATATATGTTAATTAACATCACTTTATTCTGATATATTCCTATTTAAATTTAATCCCCTATATATAAAATTCTGTTTTGTTATAACATGTTGATGTAAAGCCAGCAGCCGACTGGCTGGTAGTCAATGGGACTCCTAGACCTGTCGCTCCATGTATTTTTCTATAAGTTATCAACATTTACCAATTAGAAAATACAGCCTATCAAATATTCTTTAGTATTGCTCGATGAGATGCTTAATATATCTTAACATTGCTTTTGTAACCGTAATGAGTAGGGCAAGGATCTTAATGCAGTAAAAGTTAAGATTGTAATACAGTATAATTAGAAGTAAGACTCCTGACTGTCTTTTGTCTTGGTTTCACATACAAATAATTGAATTATATAATGAGAAGTTAGACTTCTGCCTGTCTTTTGTCTTGGTTTCGCAAATAACTGAATAATATAATGAGAAGTTAGACTTCTACCTGTCTTTTGTCTTTGTTTCACATACACATAATTGAATAATATAATGAGAAGTTAGACTTCTGCCTGTCTTTTGTCTTGGTTTCACATACAAATAATTGAATAATATAATGAGAAGTTAGACTTCTGACTGTTTTTGTCTTGATTTCACACATAAACAATTGAAAAACATATACTAGGCCTATCTTCCTTGCAATCTTAACTTTTAGCGCATTAAAATTCTTGCCCTAGTAATGAGTAATCAACTCGTAAAATCGCAAGTCGAAAGTTTCAGAGAATATAGTGATATTTCTTCGTCGTTACATTAATGCTAGGTTATTTTTGTTACTATGAATAACGGCCATCCTTTCATAATTGATTAAAATTAAAGTTTAGTAGGGATATTGAAACTGATTATCCAGTATTATTGATAATATTAGTAATAAGTAAATGTGTTTTAACACACGACTATCATCTATGGTAAATAAACTAGTTTACATGTATAAAACTGTCCACCGTTGTGGTCTCGAGGTAGCGTGCTGCCTTGCCACGCAGTGGGCCCGAGTTCGATTCCGGTCGGAGTTTCCTGGGTAAGGCTTTTTTGGAGTTCTTCCTCATCTGTCAGGAAAATTTAAAGCCCAAATGATCCCCGAACATCATTTGGCCATCATTATCATATTCACCTCATTAAATTAAGTTTAGGATTAAGGTCTCTCCTGGCGCATCATTGTCATCATCATCATCACCTATCATATCATCGGGGCAGCGTAACTCCGCCATCCAGGCGCCCTAACCTCAGAAGTGGGTTAGAATAACACCATGCCAGGGAAGAATACCAGAATATCGAAATGACAACCTGGTGTCATGAAATAAAAAAAATGTATAAAACTAAACATCATACAGTAGATGCAATAAGGGCTAAGATATTCAGATGTTTCGAATTAAAAAATAGCGAAAAAAAGTTAATAATTAATTGTCATAGATATTAAAAATTAGCATAAATTAAATTACATTCGACATAATATGAATATATGTTACATAACAACATAGATATTTACATTTGATTACTAGAGAGTCAAATATCATGTACACAACTACAATCCAGTATTTCATTTTAAATCTAACATCTGCTATCTTATCACGTATTGTACCTTATTAGGTGTAACTTATGGTAAATGGAGATAAAATGTTATGTTTGAGCTGAACCAGGATATGAAACCAAAATTTCAACGGCATGTAAATCTGAAAAGTTTGAGATTGAATTAGGGCTCTCTAGTTATGCAAATTACGGCTAGTCTAAAATCATTAATTTCCATAATTTCAGTCATAACCAGCTGTTGCTCTAACAGCTGTTTTCCTTACATTAACATGTGTTAATCATATGTCAGTAGAGTGGTGATACGTGATCAGCATGTCGGATTCCCAAGCTGTTATAGTTATGATTCACCAATCTAAAGCTGATAGCTACATACCCAATTACTCCACAATACTGGGCGGTTATGGATCCTAATTTTATAATGATGGGGGCACGCCGTAGCGTAGTGGTTAAGGCACTGAGCTACAAGCTGGAGGGTCGAGGGTTCAAGTCCCGTTGGGGTCAGGATTTTTAAACTGACCCAAACCCTCTGGCGGCACTATGGCCCTGGGGTCGAATCAGCCTCTAACGGAAATGAGTACCAGACGCTTGTTCTGGGGGTAAAGGCGGCCGTCACGCAGGGCTGACAACCCGGCTGACATAAAGTGCCGATTGTCTAGAAAAAGTAGGAGCCTTAACCTCCTACTACCCCAAGGGCCTCCGGGTCTGTTGTGGGATCACTTTACTATATTATAATGATATTGTGAAAAGAAGAATTAATGTCTGAACCTGGAATGTTTTCACAATATTATTATAATATTATAATATGATCCATTATTGGAACTGTGTTAAAATAACAGTATTGGAAAATGTTAAATATGGTTCCCATACACTGCACTGGCGAAAATTCCATAAGAAATATTCTTCCCCATGGGGATACTAAATAACGCGCATTGTAAAATAAATGAATAAATAAGTTATTTTCACATGAAAACAATGCCTGCGTAGTGATGATTCGATTTCGAAAGTAATGGGAATATTTCATAACACAAAACATAGAAGTTGAAGACCACTCCTAGAACATGTGGTCTTTCCTAGAATTGAATAATTGTCTAATGTGGAATAGTATTAGTGACGTATACACGCACAAACTTGATAGTCGTTTGCTTCTAATTACGTTTTCAGGTTATTAGAACTGCAGACTGAGTCATATTCAGTTTCCTTTCTCTTTTTCACAAATCAACAACCCTAATTGCTTTAGGTAAATTAATTTTCATATGAGATGTAGGTAAAACAAATCAATAGAAAACGAAACATAAAGTCTTATCACATTAGATGCGGTTATAAAAGAGCAGTATTTGTAAATTTTTATCATGATTTCGATTTCTAAAATAGCACTTAATAAATTTCTAACAGACCCAATTTTTTACTGATAAAATTAGCTACATATAGTGTTAAAGTAGACAATTATTTTTAGACTGTATTAGTGTTTATAAACAATTTATCTTACTGAATTGTGTATCTAATAAGTTTAGTGTATTTTTAACTTAAATTATAATTTTGATTATGTGATATCATCATCATCATAGTACATTCACGAATTTAAGCCATTTGTTGACCTGATTTGGCTTCAAGAGAAACACCATACAAAAGTATTTTGAGCGGACGTCCTGGTCTTCTTCTTCCTGCAGGTTGATATCTAAACATTTGATCTTCCATTCGATGAACATGTTGCATCCACCTCGACTTATAATCAGAAATTTTGTTTTCTAAAGGTTCCATGTGTAATTCTTCTAAGATGTCTTCATTTTTTTTTTGTTATCCAGTAGTGTGTATCCTACAGTCCTCCGAAGGTATCTCATTTGAGCATTATATGAAATTAAAGTATTAAAAAAATTAATAAGAACAGTATTAAGTTATTTCATTTCAGCATAATATGAAATAACAGTTTTAAATAACTTAATACTGTTCTTCGGAGGTAACTTATTAATAATTTGTTGATTTTTAGTGATCACAAAATAACAAAATATTCATAAATCGCCAAAAATAAGTCGAAAGAACGAAATATCCAAGAAAGACTGCAAAGTAGCAGTAATAGAATAAGAAAAATAAGAATAAAACTATTATAAGAAAGAACTAGAATATCAGAAAGAATGAGTTATTCTTCCAAAACAATAATGATGATACAGGCTATAAATTTAAGTGATTTCAGTTTGGGGGAAGTATACAAGGCACAAATTCTACTATTAAAATATCTGACTTGAATATCTCCTTTAAAAATAAAATAGGACATTAAAATAATATAAAAATAATTGAAAATCAGGAAAGTGTTTATTTAATGCAAATCTAACCCAAAAATTTCTGTTCGGTTTAAAGCATCATGCAACTGGCCTTCATCTTCAGTAATGTAACAGTAAAGTATATTTATTCGATAAATTCTAGAGTTACTTCGTTGTGATATAATCTGGACCAAGGATTGAATTTATTTTGACTATTTCTTCTTTATTAGGAATTTCTCAAGAATCCATTGTAAATTTTACTCCTCCCAATCCTCTGCATCACTTTCTGTCAATCCTCTCGACACCGTACTCCTGTGTACTCCTTGAAACCACTGTTCTTTGGGTCTCCCCTTCCTTCAGTTGCCCACCGCTTCAAAATTTAATATCATTTTCGGTATACTGTCATCTGACATCCTGTTTACGTGGCCAAAACTTTTCAGTCTTCCTTATTCAATAATTGTAGAACATCTTTTTGAAAACAGATTATTTCTCTGATTTTAGTATATTTAATTTTGTCTCTTCCTGAATTTTCAGAAACGTTCATCCAAAAGTTCATATCTGTCACCAATAGTTTAATAGTTTTGACTATTTAGTGAATCAAATAATATGAATTAAATAATACATCCATAAAATGCTCTTATATAATGTTATTAGGCCTACGGTTATGAATGTTCAGTCTGCCATTTTAATTCGGTAAAAGATCAAGGTTGAAATCATTATTTTTTATTAAGAGACGACTATTATTTTAAACTAAAGTATTTGTAACAAATTATAGACACGTTGATCATTTATTTCTATTGCCCACGTGTAGTCACCAGTATTTGCACCGAAGAGCTTATATAAAATATTAAGATATTTTGATGCACTTGTTTGATACATTTTCAAAATAAAATTATTTTTGTTGGGATCATAGAAAAGTGATAAGAGAAAATTAAATACATGTGGCGACAAAAACTGTAATTGATGTGGATTCGTGATATTCTTATACCGCACTGATATCTGGGGCATGAGCTAACAAGGGAACTGTCAACCATTTCATTTTGTTAAAACCATTGCATGCTGAAACCTACCTTGAAATTGCTCCCGGAGAAGCGTTGTGATGTACCAAGACCGTGTGCAAAAAATTGTCTGCAGTTTTTTACTGCAAGGCACAGAAATGGAAGTCGGAATCCAGCAATGGCAACCCACTTTACGGAGCAGATGCACTTCGCTTTCATGAGTAAGTGCGGAGTGGACAGAAGGTAGTGAGGGTTATCCAATGTACACCCTTAGACAAAAAAAATTAGTCATCTCTTGAACGCACATTTCTTCTAAGTCCTACTCGACACAGCGCCGGGTTCACACTAGTAAACTAGTCGTAATTGTGCAGGCCCTGAGCTACTGCGTTATGTGGCATGAACTCAGTGAAGATACTCCTACGTGCGCTGTTAGGTCAGCGGTAAAACATGCAGTCACTGTTTCTGTTAATGAAGGTCGCAGGTTCGCGTCCTCAATTATGTAGTTTTTTCGTGATATTTGTATTAAAATGTTTCATGAATTAAATACATTTTATTTTGACAATTGAACTAAATCAATTTAATGTCGTTATTGTAACAATTATTTTACCACATTCAGGGTTTGTTCTAGGTGATGTCAATGTATTGATTTTAATAGACTGATGCGCGCACGTTCTGCGCAAAAGCAACAGCCTCTAACAAGTTTGTTTATAATGAACTCTAATTGTCCTGCAGATGCACGAAAGACGAAAGATGGCTTATGGGCACAAATTCAGGACGTCTGGGATGCTCTAGCCGAAAGTCCACATGGCTGTAGAAATTTGATTGCATCAATGCCCCGCAGATTGAGGGCGGTAATAGATGCTGAGGGTTCATACACCCGATATTAATTTTGATAAAGTTTTCATTTTAGAAGATATTATTTTCTTTCTTCATTTAATTATTAGAAGGTTTTCATTTATGTGTTTTGTGTGTGCATTAAAGCCATAAAACTCAAATATAAAATTAAATATGAAACTATATTATAGGCGAAATGCTATCCTAACATTCAGTTAAAGAAAAGAGTAGAACGGTAATCGAACCTTTGAGGTTACGAACGCAGATGTTGCGTGTTAAACCTCTCGACCACGGAAATACACAAAGCAAAGCTCTCTCTTTCATGTTACTTGAGTGTGCACTGCGTTAACTAGCAAACAACACAGTACAATTACTGAAAACGTGTTAATGTGAATAAGGCTTCTGCGAGTGCTCACGAAGTTCCCCCCCCCCCGATCGGTTGATAGAATCAAGAGATGACTTTTTTTTTGTCTAAGGGTGTACCAATTCAAAAGTTGTATTTGAGAGATTTGGCCTTGCAGTTAAAACAGCAGTTATTTTTACGCGGCATTTGCACATCCCAATGCTTCTCTGGAAGATATTTCAAGGTAAGTTTTGGCATGCAATGGTTGAAGTTCCCTTGTGAGTATGCTGAACGTTCTAATGTTAGTTGTTAACAAATACAATTTTTATTTACATCCTATTATGAGTTTCTAGCTGCATGCTCTCAAAGAATATTTATTTACAGAACATGCTTTGAAGTTTGGTTGGGATTGTTGCGTAGCAAGTTACAGAATCGGTAATATTATTTTATACACGTACATTACTGATACAATCTGTTGCAATTTAAATACCACAAGTTGTGTTCTACTTGCCCTTACATGAGAAAATCTAAACAAAATGCTAATATCTATAAAAGTGATGCAAGTCCTAGATAAATAAAAATTATTTCATTACAGTCGTTAATCTAATGTCATTACAAGATCTAGTTGCTTAGCCTTAATTAAAATTACTAATAAAACGAGGTTGTACTAGTTAAAATGCTCCACTACAACAACGATTCAAGACGTGAATATATGCATAAGATAAGTAGTCGCCGAGACCAGACCTGAATCACGATTATACTCGTATTGTACTAACATTATTTTTTTAAATTAAGGCCAATAATGAAATTAGCACACGTATCGCATAAGCAAGTTAAGTGCGGTGAGGAAATTTCATACTGTCGATACATACTAAAGAATAAAGCTTCTTAAGCATCTCAAAATATACACCGTGTCCCATTCAAACCTCACACATTTTTATTAATCATAACTCAAAGTATGCGGAATTATGAAATGAGGTTGGTATTAAAAGAAAGAGAAACTCAAAGAAATTTAGAGAAAGCTTCTGACTCAATTCTGAGGAAGAAATTGTGGGAAGTATTGCAGAAATACAATATTGATAGAAACCTAATAGAAATTATTAAACAAGTCTATAAAGATAACTCCGCTTATGTTAAAATTGGAAATATAATGTCTAATCCTATAAAAACCACAAAGGGTGCAGTGTTATCACCAATTTTATTTAATATTTATGTAGAATTTATATTAATGAAATGGAAAAAACTGCAAAGGTATGAGTATCCCAATAGGAAACAGATTTTTGCTGACATTACAATTTGCCGATGATCATCTGGTTTTAGAGCAAGACAGATTTGATATGGAATTCATGATAAAAAGGTTGAAAAGCACATATGAATCATGGGGTCTCACAGTAAATTTACAAAAACAGAATATCTGGCAATAAATAGCAATGAAAGAGAACATTTAATATTGGAAGAAGGAATCCAAATAAAGCAAGTGAAACAAACTAAATATTTGGGAATAATTATGGATAACATTGAAAGTATAGGCAAAGAGAACATAAAACATAGAATTGAATTGAGTAGCAAAATAATATCATCGTTAAATTCCATATGGTGGGATAAGGATATTTGGAAATACACAAACATATATATTGGTAAAACATTGGTGGAATCTGTTGCAATATATCGAAGTGAGGTATGGACAATCAATAAGTACTACAAGAATAGACTAATAGCTCTAGAAATGGATTATTTACGCAGAAGTGAAGAAAGTCTAAATTAGAACATGTCACAAATAAGGAAATTAGAAACATAATGGAAACAGAGGAAAGCATAATTGAAAAAAAATTGAGGAGAAGGAATTAAAGTGGTTAGGACATGTTTTAATAATGGGAGATGAGCGATGGCCGAAGCAACTATATGAATGGCATCCGAACAGAAAGAAGAAAAGAGGAAGACCAAAGTTAACATGGAAGGAAAACATGAAGACAGTAATGCAAGCTAGAGGACTAAGCATTGAAGATGCCCAAGATCGTAGGCTTTGGAGGTTTGGCACGGGAAGACGGCAGCAGCTGTAAAAACGCGAAGATAAATAGATAGAAACACAAAGAATATTTGTTTTCATTGTTGCAGTTAATTCATCTGTCGCATGTTGGACAAAAATGACATAAAATCACGTTCGCCAGACATCACTCCACTGGACTTCTTCCTCTGGGGGTATGTAAAAGACCGTGTGTTTGTGACTCCAGTACAAGACAATCATGATTTACGAACCCGTATCCTTGACACAATTGCAACAGTACCAATGGACATGTTGGACAGAACGTGGCACGAAATAGAATACAGATTTGATATTGTTCGTGCTACTAATGGTGCACATATAGAGGTGTTTTAGTGTGGGGTAATGAAAATTCTTTGAGTTTCTGTTTAATATCGGCCTCATTTCATAACTCCGTATACTTTGTTAGTTATGATTAATTAAAATGTGGGATGTTTGAATGGGAAGCCTGTATATACAATTAGCACTTTTAGGAAATTTGACAAAAACTTATATTTTAAGTGACTACAAATTGAATTAATTAATTAATGGCAAAGTGAAACAATAGAATTAGTCATTTTTAAAAATGGAGTAGTCTTCTAAAATACTATAGTAGATTCTTACTCATCGAAATCCTTTTGTTAAGACTCCACTGTAGCCTACTGTCAGGGAAGTAGCTTATATGTTAGTATAATTGAATTCATATTATATATATATATTTTTTTTAAAATAAAATTATATACTTACTTACTCACTGGCACTATCGAACCCATAGGTTCATGGCCGCGCGGACATAAACTCTCCATACATCCCTATCCTGAGCTAATGTTTTCCAACCATTCCCTGTATAATCTACTTCCCTCAAATCATAGTTAATGTTATTCTCCCACCTCATTCTTGGTCTACCAACTGGGTGTTTTCCCTCTGGCTTTCCTACAAGAAGCTTCCATCCAAGTCTTTCATTCCCCATACGTGCAACATGTCCTGCCCAACGCAGTCTACGAGACTTAACTGTTATTATATCTGGCTTCCTATAAAGACCACGTAGTTCATTGTTATGTAGTCTTCTCCATTCACCTGTCTGTTCATCTCTCTTTGGTCCAAATATTTTCCTAAGAACTTTATTCTCAAAAACTCGTAATCTCATTTCCTCCCTTAAAGTAAGAGTCCATGTTTCACACCCATATAGTATAACAAATAAAATTATATGAATAAATTAATTTTATTTAAGGAATGAATAAAATATATCCAACATATGACAACTACACAATGAGAAAAACTATAATAATAATAATAATAATAATAATAATAATAATAATAATAATAATAATAATAATATAATAATAATAATATAATATAATAATAATAATAATAATAATAATAATAATAATAATAATGATTGTACTATTATTATTATTAATATCATTATCATTGTCATTGTCATTATCATTATCATTATTATTATTATAGTCCACCGCTGTGGTCTCGAGGTAGCGTGCTGCCTTGTCACGCAGCGGGCCCGGGTTCGATCCCCGGTCGGGGCAGTTTTTCTGGGTGAGGTTTTTATCGGGGTTTTTCCTCACCTGTAAGACAAATGTCAGGAAAACTTTAAGGCCCAAACGGTCCCCGAAATCATATGGCCATCATCATTATCATCATCATCCTTCACCGGTGTGGAAAGCAACGGGAAGCTACCACACCTACAATTCCCTAGTAAAGCTGCAAGCATAGCATGAAAATGCTATGATCGCAGCGAAAGACCTGCCCTCGGACAGAATTACTATGGATGGATAGTGGATGCAGGAAATAAGAACTGGATTGAGAGCAAGGGGACTGGAGGACATGGATTGGATGGAGAGAGACGAGTGGAGAAGAAAAATAAAACTTTAGGCACAGAAAGATGTGTAAACATTAAAATTCAGTATATAAATAAAAATATTGTACGTATACTGTTTACAAAAAACAAAAGATTTTCTGCGGGTCTCTGGAAACAATGTTAAAAAGCGACTGGTGAAGTATACCTTTTTTTTTAGTAGGACAATGTACTTGGAGGAGAAGACAAAATAGATGTCTAATTGAATACAATTTGTCAATTAAAAGACAAAGCTATATTTCAAAATTCTGATCACACCGGGACTCGAACTCCCGACCATCCGGCATGTAGTGTATTGCCATAACCAATAAAGCTACGGAGTACCCCCAATGAAGTTAAAAAATGTTTTAAACAACTTTTCCTTTGGCATCTGAGAAATAAATTATTTTGGATGAGTAAGATAAATGAGATATTCGATTAACTAGCCCCTTATATAAAAAGAATGATAAACAAAACTGAGAAACAAAAAATAAACTTTTTTTTGTCTCAGAAAGAAAAATATGTGATTCTGGTAGTATTTTTTACCCTGAATTCAAATATGATATCTGTTTTTTTCTCCATCATGCAAGGTTTCCGAGAGACAGGCATTTATAATTTCAAACACTTTAATATTTTCTACATTCGTAACTACACAATATTCGAACATTCGGACTCACCTAGAAAGTAAGAAATTACGATTTTCTGCTATATTTCGCCTGTGGAGCATCCCTCTTGATGGTCCAACAGCAATCGGCCAGCATATTAGGATTCCATTTGCCTTGTTAACTCTTTTTCATAGCTGAAATCTCCTGATGAAAGTGTTCCCCGTGCTCATCGCTCACTGCACCAAGATTTTTCGGGAAGAAATTTAGGTTTATTAAAAAAATAATTATTTAAATCTTTTAATTGAAATTGAAATAAAAAAAACTATGGGTGATGGTGAAATTCCGAATACATATTTGAAAACACGATAGTACAACTATTGGTACTCATGAGACAAAAATAATGTTGACCAGTGTTATTAATTTATCTAATAAAAATAACATCAATTACGTATATACGTAACAACAATAACCAAAATATAAAATAAATAATAATAAAATAAGTCTAAGTGTTTTACAAGTAGACAAACATAATTCGAACTTGCAAAAATATTATTTAATTTTTAAATTATAAAAACCCTTGTTTAGCTGTTTTAAATACCGATACGTTTGCAACAAAATCAACAATTTTTTTCCTTTTTATCGATTTCACAAGAATAATCTAGAAAACAGTGTTTACAGCGGATGAAATTTTTCAGTTGAGAAAAATTAGAAGTTGTTCCTTCCTTTCCAGGTGAAGTTTATAGACGTCGCGTCGGTTCCTTGTCAAAGCATGTACATGTGGTATAAGTACTCATTTCCTGCGTCGATTTTAGTATCATAGTGATATAGGAGACATGAAATCTACAAAATAAATTAACAAATCAAACATCAAAATAATGTCACTTTAATTATATTTATTTAATTTTCGAGACTTTTTCACTTAAGATAAAGATCTAACTTCTATTAGCTTGAACCTGTTTTTTTTTCCTGGCGTTGTCCTGCATTAATCATACCATGTAGGACATTGGAAGACGTTGCGAGAATATGGAAACTACATAAAATGTGCACAAGTTGTTGCATCTGTATTACTCAGTTGCACAACTTTCTAATTACTCATTCATCAGCCGCATTTCTTTTAACGACATCCAAGAATTCTTCATAACCGGGTTTTTATAGCAGATGCGGTCTAACTTTGTACCATACACAACACTGATTATCTCAGACTCCGACAACCGTTCAATTACCCCGTTCGTTCAGAGAAATACTCTATTAAAAGGTCGAAATAATTCTTTCCACTGCCTTCCAAGATTAGCATTTGGAGGACTACGTAATAAATTATATATTACTCACATGGATTCAGCAAATGTTTATATGTAAATAAATAAATAACTATTATATATATATATATATATAGTCCACCGCTGTGGTCTCGAGGTAGCGTGCTGCCTTGTCACGCAGCGGGCCCGGGTTCGATCCCCGGTCGGGGCAGTTTTTCTGGGTGAGGTTTTTATCGGGGTTTTTCCTCACCTGTAAGACAAATGTCAGGAAAACTTTAAGGCCCAAACGGTCCCCGAAATCATATGGCCATCATCCTTATCATTATCATCCTTATCATTATCATCATCATCCTTCACCGGTGTGGAAAGCAACGGGAAGCTACCATACCTACACAATTCCCTAGTAAAGCTGCAAGCATAGCATGAAAATGCTATGATTGCAGTGAAGGACCTGCCTTCGAGCAGAATTACTATGGATGGGATATATATATATATATATATATATATCATCTTCATGGTAGGCCGTCGGCCTGTCCGGTCTAAGAATTCATCTTCTCATCGTCTTCTAGGACGTCCCACATCTCTATAGCCTTGTACACCAGTGCTTGTTTTGTTAGCCTAGAAGAGTCAATTCTTAAAATATGTTCATGCCATTTTTGTTTATAGTTTTGTATTTTTTCATTTAGATTAAACATTTTTAGTTCTTGCCTAATTGTTTCACTAGGAATGTAATCTCTTAGAGTATATCCTGCAACGTATCCGAGGAACTCCATATCTGATGTTTCTAGTAGTCTTCTGTCTGATCTATTCATGGCCCAATTCTCTAATCCATATGTCACAATGGGAACTGCCATTACCTTATAAAACTTTAGCACTGCTTCTTTTGTTGTTTTTGTTTGTAAAAGAGACAATGCTAAAGTTTTGGGTAATGGCAGTTCCCATTGTGACGTATGGATCAGAGAATTGGGCCATAAATAGATCAGACAGAATATTATATATATATATATATATATATATATGCCTATGTGTGTGTGTGTGTGTGTGTGTGTGTGTGTGCGCGCGTGTAAACATATGTACGCAAAGATTCATAATTTTTATCTAAAGATGCTAGCCCTAAATTCTGGTCGAAGTTGGCTCCAGGAAATTTCCTGGTATTTTTCTCATTGGAGGTTGAAAGAGCTGTAGGATCAGTTTGAACACGAATGAGCGAAGAAAAATCTCCACAAGGGAAGTGTGCAAATGTTGTATGTCGAAAACTACCTTGAAATTTTTCCCAGAAAAGCGTTGTGATGTATCAAGGCCGTATCCAAAAATTTATCTGCAGTTTTTAACTGCAAGACACATAAATCGAAGCCAGAATCCAGCAATGGCAACCCACTGTGCGGAGCAGGTGGACTCCCTGACTGAGTAAGAGACGAGTGAAGTGAGGCGGGACGCGACACGAACGGCAGGTAATGAGGGTTATCCAATCTACTAATTCGAGAGTTGTATTACTTCCCTAAAGTTTAAATGAGAGATTTGGCGCTGCATTTTAGCGCCTTGCAGTTAAAAACGACAGATAATTCTTTGGAAACGGCCTTCGTTCATCCAACGCTTCTCTGGGAGAAATTTCAAGGTACGTTTCGGCATGCAATGGTTGGAACTTCCCATGTTAATCAGATTTGTTGGTTCTGGAACTAAATGATAACATGTAAAAACAAATTGACAAACATTTTTGAAACTTGAGTAAAAATTACTAATCAAACACACATACACGCATATATATATATATATATATATATATATATACACACACACACACACAGTATAATGATGCAAAGAATGCCCCAGGTGATCAAATTTTTCATGTCACATAAGAAGTAAATTTAACTTGAAGAATAACTTTTCTGGTGTTCTCTCCTGGTATTAGCTCAATTGTAACCCACTTCTGAAGTTGGGGCACCTAGAAGGCGGAGTTACGTTACCCCGAATGATATGTTTGGCGATTAATGATAATGAAGCGCCGGGAAAATTCTTAACCCAAACTTAACCTAAATTCCAGACCATGGGCAACCACATGAATGATCCCCTTTATGGAAAAATTCCTATGGTTTGACCGGGAATCGAACCCGGGACCTCATGGACAGTAGTCAGAAACGCTGACCACTAGTCCATGAGGCTGGTCCTTCTTCTGAACATAATTCATAGCTCATGAGAATTTAATACATCAGTTTCATTCATTTAGCAAATATGGAACATAATTTTATTTGTGCTGCGATGGAAGTTGCGTCTAAATGTATAACCGGGTCCACATATTTAAGAAAGGCAATAAAAATGGACAAAAACATTTTGTTATGGCGGACGAAATCATGCATGGTAAATTTTTATAAAAGCGGACATTAAAAGGTGGACAAAACAATCCATCTAAATGAAAATTTATGGTGGACATAAATACTGTGAACGAAATGCCGTTGGACAATGAGTCTGGAGATCATAATGGAGAAAACAAATATGTATTTACATAATATCGATATAAATTTGTAGTGCATGGAATAATATAATTAGTGCCAGCTGAATTCATCCAAAATTCAACAACCTACAAATTATGTTAAAATTATTACTAAAACATTCACTTTGTTTTCAGAAAATTGTAATTCCTCATCTTCCTTATGTTTTTATGTTTATGTGAATTTAACAGCGGTTGAATTTTAAAAGACTTGTAGGGCAGGGGGTTGGAGAAAAATTCACCCTGGCGCCAACCTGACCTCCCTCCCTTTTGCAAATTACTGGCACTAACATCCATCAACAGGTAATGCTTGGTTACTCTGACAGGAGTTCACTTCCTATACCTTCCTTAATTTCACAAAACCACAGTTGCCCTAATTTACTTTTGTAAAAATTCCCTGATGAGAATAACTTTTAAAATATCAGAAACTTATGAAGTGTTTGTGGAAAAGTTGAAATTATAGGTAGCATGTCAGTACATGATTGATTAGTTTCCCTTTCATAAAAAAAGTCATAGAATTAGTTTCTAAAATGACTTTTAAATTTTGTAGTAAATTTCCGCGGTATGTAACTACAGAGAACAAAACTAGCAAGAGACTGCAAGGTTTTACTTAATGACTGACCTTGCAAGGCGTTCCCATTTAAAACAGGTAACGTATATTTACTCTATGTGACCACGTAATGATCTTCTGCCTGCTACTTTTGCGGTGAAAAACCGTCTGGCTATTTTGTGGGTATTCTCTATGACTAACTTATTTTCTCCAAGAAAACGCTTAAAATATATATAAACAATGTAAGGCAGTTCATTAACATCTTCTGAGAAAAATAAATACTAGTCACTTGTCTACAGGTGTAAACAGAGTTGTTGAATCAAGAACAACTGACTTGGTTTCTTGGAATTCTTCTCTGGGTACGGAGCAAGCGGTCTCTAGTTCGCTTCCAGACAATGGATCCGCATTTTTCTCATGAACAAAATTTCTACATTATCATGTGTAAGATTAAAAAAAAATCACAATGGTACAAATATATCGATTTATTTTTACTTACATTAGAAACATTAACCAGGATATACATTTCCAGCAAATGCATTAGTATACACACTTATCTCCTATAATTATTAACGATGTTTTAGAATTAATTTAATATTTCTCACTGAAGGACAAATTTAATTTGAAGAAGAAAATTATACGCTCAGACTAGGGTTTGTCAAAGAAAGGCAAAGGTACTGGGTTCAAACCAAGTCTGGGCGTATAGTTTTTGTCTTCAAATATATATTGACGATGTAATATGTGATTGCCAATATGGATTTAGAAGAAACAGGTCTACAACATGCCATATTTTTAATATAAGCCATATTTAAGAAAAAAATGGGAATATGTTGGCGCTGAATAACAACTGTATGTATGCCTAGACTTCAAGGTAGTATGCATATACTTATGGTTAAATCATAGGTTTTGGAGGTTTGGCACGGGAAGACGGCAGCAGCTCTAAAAACCCGAAGACAGATAGAAAGTTTCATAGCATCCAGCTGAATTTTGGAATCACTAAAAATTTGACTTTTTCAAATGTGTCAAAATAGCACAAAAAGTAGGGTGCGGATAGGCAAACAGTTTTCAGTTTCTTTTGAAATTCACAATAGGTTAAAGAAAATATACGCACTACCTCATATATCATTCAATATTTTGTACTAGAGCATTGTATCAAATTTATAGAGGATGAAAACAAGAGCGTATACTTCAATGATATCAGTAAGCTGTTGGTACGTGTTGAAGGTGTAATAGTAGCGAGATGCTATCGAGGAAATAATAAGGGCCAACATGCACGTTCTATTCAGTAACACTAATAAGTTGGGCCTGTAAGAAAACATCAATAAAACTAAATACACGGTCACAAATAGAAATATATAATGGAAATGGGCAGTTGATGACAAATGAGGAAAGTTTTGAAATAGTGGCTGAAATCAAATGCCTAGAAATAAAAATTACAAACTGGAATGAGATCCAAAAATAAATTAAAGATAGGTTCAATATTAGAAATGCATGCTATTACGCATTACAGATATTCCTACCATCCCAACTTCGCTAAAAAAAATAATATAACAATATATATAGGCCTAGTATTGTTATTTTTCCAATGGTATTATACAGATGCGAAACATGGGCTCTTACTTTAAGGGAGGAGAAAGCATTACGAGTATTTGAGAATAAATTAATTTGGAAAATGTTTGGACCAAAAAGAGACTAACAAAAGGTGAATGGAGAAGATTATATAACAGTGAGTTACAGATGTAATAGGAACAGTTAAGTCTTATAAATTGCGATTGGCAGGACATGTGGCACATTTGGGGTATGGAAGTGGGGCATGGGAACTTCTTGTAGAAAAGCCAGAAGGAAAGCGCCGAGCAGGTAGGTCAAGAATGAGGTGAGAGAATAACCAACGATGATTTGAGGAGGTAAATTATACAGGGGATGATTGGAAAACCTGCCTCAGGACAGGGATGTATGGAGAGCGTAAGTTCGCGCGGTAATGAATCAACGGATTCGTTATTGCCAGTGAGTTCGTTACTTAGTATATCCTAACTAAACATTTGTGTTACTTGCTTAATAACCGAAAATAATTTGTATTCCGATTTCTTTTCATTGGTATTAAAAAGCGCCGTTAAATAATATACTAACAAACTCCCTTTCATTACAGAGGTTTAATGCTACTAGTTGCAGCATGTAAACACACAGATGTCCAGACCAAAAGTAATATAATGTAAACACACATTTTTTTATGGATATGGGAGGAAGAAAATCAGTGCATCCATTCACGTTACAGCGTTACAGAACCACTAATTTTTTTCAATACAAATCGAGATTGTATTTTTCGAACAGACTGTACTAATTGGGTGGATTTCTCAACCGAAGTCTAAACCACGACCACGGTTTTCCAATTTTTTATTGTTTCCATAATGCCCATAAGAATGACTGAAAATTCACAGAAACCATAGACATGATTTAAACATTTGTTTTTGTAATTAACAGCCATAGATTTTCAGTTTTTATAGTTGTTATGTATACAATAAAAAATTGGAAAACCGCGGTCGTGGTTTAGTCTTCGGTTGAGAAATCCACCCATTAAGTATACTATCTATTTGTTTGTAAAAATCGAATAACATGCGGCCATGATTCAGTGTTTAGGGTTATATCATGGGTGGAGTACATTAGTAGAAGAGTTCTCTGTAAAATTAATAACGTAAGTAAAATAAAAATGTAAATAAAATAAACTGCAACACACTGTTAAAGAAATGCAGAGCAATTTATATAGGACAAAATATACTTTTTTTATTCAAGAGAGGAGATGCAACATTTTAAAGAACAGTTTTCAAAAAGTTTTTTTTAATCTATTACGTGTTCTACAACTCTCTTTAAATGTAACCTATTGTTTTAAAATTGGTTACCAATTTATTATTTGTTGGAGTTTTTGCCTTGGGATATACAGGATTTTTCTTGGAATTGTCTTAATATGCCAACATAATTTCATCCCTTTATACCTTATTTAATAGGCCCACACCGTACCCGAGTGGTTTAAGACGTGGTGCCTTGGCACAGACTATACGGGACTTGCACTGGTTCGAGTCCCTATGGGTAAAAACACTCCCTCGTGGAATTTCGGCCAGTATACTACTGGTGCCTACCCAGCATCGTGAACAATTGGGTAGCTACAATAAGTAGCGACTCCAGGTTGAGAAAAACAGCTATAACGGCTGGGGGACCCAACATGCTAACCACATGTCAACCCTGTAAATTACTGTCTGGATGATCATCCAGCTCTCTGATTAACACATGTGGATGTGATGCCAATATCCGGGTGGTAGGACAAGGACCTTTTAGGCCTGTTACACTATGGAGAATAGATGATTTAATATGCTGATACTGGATTTTTAAATTATTTTTATTGTTAGTTGTTTATGAGTTTCACTCCTACAAGGCTAATATTGAAGACAAAGCTTAATTGAGTTCGTTCACGTTGGAATTTCCATTCAAAAAGTCCTTTATCAACTATTATAACAATCAGTGACGCTTTAGTTCGTAGTTACTAGGCAACAAAACCTATACTTTATAAAACACAACACACGCTATCAAACCATAAAATTCAGGTTCAACAAAACTTAAAACGCACTTTAATGATGATTATATATATATATATATATATATATAAAATGTTTGTTGATTTACCGTCTTTTTTTATACAACACTAGCTAATACCCGGCGTGTGCTGTTACTCCTAAATAAATGAAAATTAATGTGCTCTTATGTATAGTTGAATAAGTAGAAGCAAAAATAATTATAAATTTATATTTTTAGATACCCCGTGCTGATTACCCGGCGTTGCCTGGGAATCTACTTATCTCAATCTTCTTGCCATATATCAGCTGAAATACGAAAAATAATGTGTTTTATGTTTAGTTAAATAAGTGATAACAAACATTTATATCGTAATTATTTTTAGATACCCCGTGCTGTTTACCCGGCATTGTCCGGGAATCTACTCATCCCGATCTTCTTGGCATAAATGAGCTGAAAGACAAAAATTAATATACTTCTTATGATTAGTTGAATAAGCAAAATGAAAAATAATTATAAATGTATATCATAATTATTTAGATTCCCCGTTCTGATTGCCCGGGAATCTACTTATCTCGATCTTCTTACCATAAATGAGCTAAAAGACAAAATTCGTTACTGTGAGTTATCCGTAAAAGAATGCCCGCCATGAACTGATATGCTTACACAGGAATCTACGTACTTAACTCGATCTTCTTGGCATCAATGAAAGACAAAAATGGTTATTGTGAGTTATCCGTAAGAGATAAACATATGCTGGCGCGGACGTTTTTGTAGAGCTTTTTGAGATATTCAATTCTGTGGACATTAATTTTGTGTATTTGTTAAGGATTAGGGAGTGTAAGTCATTTAAGCGTCCAAAGAGCTACTTTTTCACTTTCTCCACTACGAAGGGCGATTTTAAGGGTGTAGGTGTTGAGTATCACAACTCTCTTATAGCCTATATTCATCCCGGAAATCTCCTGAACATTTTGCAAAAAGCCCCATAACAATCGGATCAACGGTATGGCCGCGCAAAGTACAAACAAACAAACATTCATTTCTGCGTAGTAGATATACTAAAATATTATGAACGTAGATAAAATATTGTAGACAACACTTTACAATATTAGGTTTAGTAACTCGCTGCATCGCATTAATAGTTCTTCGAATTTTCGTTAACCCCAAAACATCAATTAAGGCCAAAATCGAGACTTGCTTTGTGAATTAAACAATTTCAGTATATACGTTACTGCTTAGAAATAGGCAGAACTGTGTTGGAGTTATTGGTAGCATTATTTTATCAAGATGCACATTTATGCTCATTATTCAGTGAATGTGTGAGATTGCTAGCAGATAACGCCTTGCCACTGAACGATCGGTTTATATAATGAGCTCGGGCTCACAACCGGTTAGCCTAATAATAAATAAGTTTATCTTGCATTTCCACAACTGTGTCATATACCTTTCCCTGCCTCCCAAGACGCCTCTTTCACACCATCGTCAGCTCTTTTTTAATTTGGCCTTTTCGTTGTAATTTATTTCTGACTCGCCAACAAATTAAAACAAAAGTTGCATCAATAAACATCCCCAACGTAAGTGGAACATTACTTATATACTTTGGATCCGCTAAAAAAATAATAATTTTGTACAAATTTTGGTTTGCAATGAGTTTTCATCACTATGTTGCTGCAGGAGAGTCAACAGATTGGATAGTTTTCTTAACTCACTAATGAACTATTAAGAATTTCTCGTACCAAATAAAAAAAAATAAACACTTTAATATTTTGAAGAAGGAAATATCCTACAATATTTTTCCATATTGTTTAGTCAAGTCAAAGTTGTGTTCTTCATCTACTTCTTGTTGTTCTTCTTCATCATCATCACCATAGTGGATCTTTGGATCCGTTTCGTTCATACAGGAACCAAATCATATATCCATCTTCTCCTCGGACTTCCTATATCACGGTGTTCTGTAGGTCTATATCCATATGCCTGTCTAACTGTTCTATGTGGTTCCATCCTTTGTAAATGTGCATACCAATTTTTCTTTATATCTGAAATAATTTGTCGAATATTAAAGATTCGAAGGTTTTTTTTTTCTCATTGATTCATTCCGTTTTCATCCCTCAATTTGAACCCTGCTCTTTTTCTTAAGAATCTCATCTCGGATGTTTCTATTTTTCGTTTGTCAGTTCTATTTAATGCCCAGTTTTCACCATCCTACATAAGCTTTAGATTACCCTAAAAATACTCATGTTCGTAGCTTTCAAATTTTATTTTTTAATATTGTTTGTATGTTTCCACACATGTTGAAATGTATACAATTAAAAGCTGTGTTTTATTTGTTCACTTCCAATGGCTGGCATATTAATAACAATCAGCTACAAAAAATCCTCGAACACAATGAGAAATATACAAATACAGTAAATTGCTTAATCCGGAACGTGAATAATGCAGAAATCTGTCCAATGTGTACAAATTAATTGGTCCCGGCGAAATAATAGTAATTTTAAACCCGGAAACGGAAGGATTACTCTACATAATTCGCGAAAAAATGTTTATAAGCGGAAAGACAGAGAAATAAAATAGGTTCCACTTCATTGATTTTCCGTTATGCCAAAAAACAATAAAGAATGATTCCTGCCGCCAAGTGAAGTACCGTATAGATTCTACCTCTATCTGAAATTTTATTTCGGCTTCATTGCACACCCGTTTTGCGAAATGTAGATACCTGTCCTACAAATGACTATTGCACTGTAAAATATTAATTTTTTTAAATTCTAAGACCGATCTTTCACAGGGAGCGTTCTGAATTTACGGAATAAAGATGGCTAAAACGTATGTATCGTTGTCATTAAAATTAAAAAGTGAAAGTGATTAAAGATAAATCTCCAAAATTTCCGGACCGATGCTCCAAAGTCAAGCTCTAGCTGTTACTAAATCCCTAGGGAATAATGATTTCAAGGCATCTTTAGGTTGGCTGGATAGTTTTAAAAGACGACACAATGTAGTGTGGAATGAAATTTGCGGAATCAAAGGACGTGGACGAAAGTGTAATTAGTGAGCGGAAACCGAAAGTGCATACTTTAATTTCAGGATACGCATCTAGAGACATTTTTAACACAGACGAAACGGGACTGCTTTTTTGCGCGTTACCGCCGAAGACTATATACTATACTTCACGTTTCAATGACAGCGGAACCACAATTAATCCAAGGTACGTAAAAGACATATATGGTAATCTGTAATATAAGATTATTAATAAATTTAAGTTTTTTATAATGCGAAATTTTGTTTAATGTGGAAAAAAAAAAAAGGGATCCAATGCGATTCCTCTTTGAGCAAATTAATTAAACAAGGAGACCCGTGCTAGTATCCCATTCAGTACCGGTATATTTTTTTTCCAATATCGGTCGCATTGTTAAAAGTGTCGTCCTTTTGTCTACGACACAGGGTATAACATGAAGTTTCTGCTATTCCGAACATACGTAATGTTTTGACAGATAGTTTATACCTATGTGCAACCGGATAATCGCTATGGAATTCTTTCTGGGGCAATCGTGCTACGGAGTTCCTAATGGGGTAATCAGGCAGGTCTTGAATTAGGGTATTCCTCTATTTCTGTGATGTCCTGCTTGTGAATTGAGTAGTATGGTGGTAATGCAACATAGATCTACCTCCTACCGGGTACCACGAAAACGTCCATTTGACGGCGAAGTGATCTATAGCTAAGGCATCCTCAATCTCATAATGAGTAATAATAACAACTGCCCTTTTAAGGACGAATATTTACGAGTCCTACAATGGAACGCAGGAGCACTATCCCTAGCAAATAAACGAATAATTAAATAAATAATAAAAACAGAAACACAATCATCAGAAAACATAAAAAGTCCAAAATTCAATATTAGATTTTGTGAGATAGAGGCAGTTAGTATGGTATGGACATTTACATAGAATGCAAGAGACAAGATTCCCAGAAAACTGTGGAATGTATTCCATCTGGGAAAGGAAAGTGAGGTCGACCTAGAATTAAACGGATAGATGATATAAGAAGAGTTATGAGGGAGAGAGGTCTGGAAAAATTGGAATGGGAAGATAGAGAAAAATGGAGAGAGAATATACAAATTTAAAACGTTTTAGACACAGGAAGATGTTCTATTATATTGTAAACCTGTTTATAAATAAATAATAAAAATAAAAAGCTGTGTTTTATGTTAATTAACTACATGCTTACATGATTAAAATCGTTTTGTTAAGTTTATAAAAAACTGTACCTCCTTTTAAGTAATTTCTTCTTCTTCTTCTTCACTTCCTGGTTTAGGCAAGAGTTGCCTATTCCGTCTTCACTAATAGATCTAAGACCATCTCTTCCGAGGACGTCCTACATCTCTTCTTCCTCTTGGAAAAGAATGGAAGATTTTATTTTGGTAATCTACTTTCTTCCATTCTTTCTACATGTTCTTTCCACTGTATCTTGTTGTTAAATATATTTTCCTTTATGGAGTAGATCTCCAGTTCTTCACGGATATCCTTGTTTCTTATGTGGTCCATTCTAGTGCAGCCTTTTACTCTTCTTAAAAATTTCATCTCGGCTGCTTGGATTTTACTTTCTTGTTTGGTAGTGGTAATCCAAGATTCACTCCCATACAAAAGGACAGGGACAGCCACTGTTTTATAAAATTTTAATTTTGTTTGTTTATGGGCTTTATTATTCAATGTTCTATTTATTGTACCACAAATAGCTTGAAACTGTTGTGTTTTGTGTTCAATATATATCAAGTAATATCTCTTTATTAATATATGTTATGAATATTTAATCTTAAAGAAAAAATTGGGAAGTGAATTTTTATTTCAATTCATAAAAACTTCAAATCAAATAGATATTTAACTTTGCTTATAAAATATTATGTACATTTCTGTAACCTTGAAATGTGTAAATAAATAAAATGTGAAAAAAAAACTAAGTACTCATCATTTCATAAATTCAGATATACGTTTGTTTCAATTTTAGGACCGGAATGTTAAGACTGGTAGCGCCTTTGGTGCTTTTTGACATATTTACTATATATGTAGGCACTAGATTTCACCTTCTCCATTCCTTTCATCATTCCTCATACAACGCTCTTACGCTAGATCTCTGAAACACACATTCACCCTATAGGCCTATACATTTCTGTACACAATATAGGACATCAGGCACAAGCCTATCGTTTTCTGGGTAGGTAACCAGATAGCTGTCCACATATGCGGTCAGTATTGAGTTGTTTCGCAGGTGGAAACAGGGTCTTGTGGTCAGAACTTCTGACTGCAGTCCGTGATGTCCCAGGTTCGATTCCTGATCAAACTACAGGTGATTTTTTTCCTTAAAGGGTTATTCTGTTGTCGCCCATGGTCTGGAATTTAGGATAAATTTAGGACTCTCCTGCTGATTTATTATTATTATTATTATTATTATTATTATTATTATTATATTTCGTATTTCATTCTTTCATAGCCCATTAGGCTATTTAAATATTTTTTGTAATATTTTATTTTTACAGTTTCTTTTTTTACTAAAATTTCCTACTATTTTGAACGTTTTCTAATGTTTCTTAAAACACTGCATATATAATTCATAAGTAATGGGGAAAAAAAATATTAGTTCTCAATAATTTTTCACAGCTCTTGTCGTTAGACGGCAGCACTTTATCTGTGAAACATAGTCTACGATATACTTGACGTAGCCTTAAAGTAAAATGTAAATAAATTTAAACATGGCCTACTTATTTTTTTCCGTACCTCCCCTATTATGGGATCTCTATTTATTCTTGCCATACTCATGTTTTGTACGATTAATCACTAGTTGATGTTTTCTTTCTGTTACAAACTGCATGCATTATGCTTTGGCGTCATAATGATGAATATACAACGTTTATTAGTAAATTTGTCGTGCACGATCTATATAAGGCTTTTACATTGTATAACTAAACAACTGATGAATGCTGAAATTATGCACGATCTATATAAGGTTTATACATTATCCCTCTTACTAATAATCCATATATAACTTTTATACAAGGTTTATACACATCTCAGTTGAAAATTCTTACTAATAAACACTGTATTAGCTGTTCAGTGTAGAAGAGGTGTACAACTTTACATGGGAATCGTTATACATGCCTCCACCCTAGTTTAAGGATTCTATAACTAGACAAAATGTCGGACATCAAGATCAACTGATTGTTTTCTTATGATATTGATGAAAGTTTCCTCAAATTTAACCCAAAATGCAACACTTTAACGACTGTTTGATGGATGCACAGGGCATAAATAATATTAATAAAGCTCTGGGTAGGAAAATAAAGGCATCATAAAATGCCTTTCGTTACACTCATTCTCGATTAGGCCTAAAAATATTTAAAATTGAACATTGAATCACAAAAGGATATGTTCTACAATAATTGCTGTAGACAAGATTTAACCTGAATGTAGCTTAAATGCTTCATAATATTATTTTAAGAAAACTTTCTTGCATCTTTAATACATAACACACACCACACACACCGATATAAAAATGTATTTAAGTATAGAGGTACTATTATTGCAGCACGTTGCAAGTTAACTTGGTAGTCTTGTGGTAAGAGCTTCTGACTACGATGCGTGAGGTCGTAGGTTCGATTCCCGGTCAAACTATAGCAATTCTTTTTTTTTTTTTTCGCTTGAAATGATATTTTGTTGTCGGTAACATTTCCTACTATTTTGAACGTTTTCTAACGCATCTTAAAGCACTGCATATAATTCATAAGTAATGGGGAAAGCTTTTATTAGTTTCCAAGAATTGGTCGAAATTCTTGACGTTAGATGGCAGCACATTATCTGTAAAACCAATTCTACGTTTTATTTGACATTGCGTGAAGTGAAATGTATATAAATTAAAACACACTTATTTTTTCCGTACCTCCTCAATTAGGGAATCTCTATTAATTCTTATCCATATTCATTTCTTACACAATAATCACTAGTTGATGTTGTTTTATTTCTGTTACAAACTGCGAGTAATATTGTTCTGACGTCATTATGATGACGAATATGTGACGTATTGTGTATAACTGCCGTTTTGTTATATAGCTCCGGCACAACGTTTATTAGTAAGGAAATTATACGTGATCTACATAAGGCTTATATATTGTATAATTAAACAACTGATGAAAGCCTGTATTAGATATTTTTATTAGTAAGACTGTACATAACTAAACAACCGATAAAACTGAAATTATGCACGATCTATATACGGCTTATACATTGTATAACTAAACAACTGATGACAGCTGAAATTATGCACGATCTATACAAGGCTTATACATTGTATAACTAAACAACTGATGAAAGCTGAAATTGTGCATGATCTATATAAGGCTTATACACTGTATAACTAAACAACTGATGAAAGCTTGTATAAGAGATTTTTATTAGTAAGACTGATGATGTATACGGTTAAGAATGAATACTTTCCGTAATAGGTATTTTTGTCCAGTGCAAGAGATTATGCTGGTCGTAAAATTAATCATATTGGTTACGTCAATGGCTGTGTCCAGATCTTAATTACCGAGGATCTAATAAACGTAGAAGCATAAATTAGATATAAAATATTACTGATTTAACGCTTACCTCTTGTTGATATGGCCGAAATTATCCGTTTCTTGAATTTTTGAGCTTCTACTTCACTCTTCATTAGCACCAACTAAAATAAAGTTAAATTACATTAATACTTATATGAATGGTAGAAATAATAGCGGTAGCCTAGATTCATTTTTTTCCATTTAAAATTTTCTTCCCATTTTGTCTCTTTTGTTAGTTAGATTTAGAGTGAATCATTTCATAGTTTATAAAGGCAACACACAGACAGAATGAATGAAGATAGATATCCAAAACAAATAACAAAATACAAACCTAAAGGCACCCGAGATGTGGGCAGACCTAGAAAGAGATGGGCTGAAGTCGGAACGGGTCAACAGACGTAATCCATGAATGCAGATGATGATGATGATAAAGGCAAACACATTGTAGGCCTATTATGTAACAATTTATTTTACATAAATATGCAACTTGCTATAAGATCATTTTTTAGTAAATTTATCTAACCTTCTGAGTGATACAAGAGCCTTAAGGCCTAAACTGCCAGTAAAGTAAATGTATTATTATTATTATTATTATTATTACTATTATTATTTTTAAACCGGCATAAATTTTCTGGTAATACCATGGTCTTGTGGTTGACAAAGTCTCTAACATAATTCAGTATCATACCAAGTTCTGAGGATAAAAGCAACCAAAACGAAGACCTGACAACACGACTGACATCTCGAACTGATTGTCTAGAGAAGTGGGAGCCTTGCCCTTTTACTATCTCCAGGGCTTCCCAAGGCCTAGGAGGACCACTTATATTATAATAATCCATCCATCCATAGTAATTCTGCCCGAGGGCAGGTCTTTCACTGCAATCATAGTATTGTCATGCTATGTTTTGCAGCTTTACTAGGGAATTATAGGTGTGGTAGTTCCCGTTGCTTTCCACAATAATAATAATAATAATAATAATAATAATAATAAAATAATAATAATAATAATAATAATAATAATTATTATTATTATTATATATCTCATAAATCTGATAGGATCGCTAAGGAGATCTTGGAGTGAAAAATATATAGGGAAAGAAGAAAAGAAAAACCTAAAGAAGGTTGGACGATAGCTGTGAGAAGAAGTGTGAGTGAACTGGGACTTACAGATGAAGATGTTCAAGACCGCTACAACCGGATGTTCCGAATTTCTTGAGGATGAATGAAAAACACTGTTTTGTGGATAAATTAAGAAATAAACAATTATTATTATTTTTTTTCTATCAGTTATATTATATGGATAACGAAACATGAACTGTAACTTTAAGGGAGGAAAGGAGATTATGAGTAATTGAGAATAAATTTCTTTAAAAAAATTGATATGGGCATAATACAGAATATTTTGTCATATGGAAGTGAAACTTGGTCTTTGACGGAATTACAAAAGAATAAAGTTAGAACAGTTGAATTTGATTATTTTAGAAGAAGCATCCAAAAAACAAGACAGGATAAAATAAGAAATGAATTCCTTTGGAGAGAAATGAATGTCACCACATCTGTTGTTAAGAGGATTGAAAATCAAACGCTTAAATGGCATGGTCATGTACAAAGAATGGAAAATGAAAGATGGCCAAAAAATATATACCAATGGTCACCCCTGGAAGAAATAAACGTGGCAGACCTAGATGGAAATCGAAAACCTACGTCAGAACCATAATGGAGGATAGGAATTTGGAAGAGAGAGATTGGAATGATAAATGGAAACTGAAGAAGGCAAACCTATAAGTGGGGGAAAGCCGAATAATAATAATAATAATAATAATAATAATAATAATAATAATAATAATAATAATAATAAGAATAAGAAGAAGAAGAAGAAGAAGAAAAATTGGACCAAAGAAAGATGAACAGACAGGTGAATGAAGAAGACTAAATAATAGTGAACTACATCATCTTTATAGGAGGCCAGATATAAGAACAGTCAAGTCGCGTAGACTGCGATGGGCAGGATATGTGGCACGAATGGGAAATTAAATACGTGCATGGAAGCTTCTTGTAGGAAAACAAAAGGGAAGACCAAGAATGAGGTGAGAGAATAATTTTAACTATGATTTTGAGGTAAGTAGATTATACAGAAAATGGTTGAAAAACATTTCAGGATAGGGATGTATGGAGAGCTTTTGTCCACGCGGCCATGAACCTCCGTACGTGTTCGATAGTGCCAGTGAATTAGTTATTTAGTGGTAGTAGTAGGAGTAGTAGAAGAGTATAGTAGTAATAATTTATTTAACAATACTCGTTATAATTTAACATAATTTATGTCACAAAACCCAGGCTAGTAAATAAGTGAAAAATGTTGCTCAAGAGGTCTCTTAATTCAACAGATTTTTTTAAACTTTAAAATGCATGGCGTGGTATGGCCTACAAGCCAACGCCTACATTCATATGTGTCAATCACAGAGATGTAAGTTCATCCAGCATATACAGAAGTTCCAGCTAGTCAACAGATCGGTCCTTTCAGTAATTACAGCTGAAGTTTTCAATCTCGAGCTTAAGCACGTAATTAAATCAATAAGCTGTCAGATTATAGCGATGTAATTGTAGATTATCGTAGGTACGTACTTGGACCATCCAGTGATTGGTGGAGACACCAGTAGCTCATTTCGAAAAATGAAAGGAGTTTCAAACATGAAAAAAAAAAAAAGGAAATAATCACTAAACGAAAAAAAAAAAAAAAGGAAATAATCACTAAACGAAAAAAAAAATCGGTTTCAATGGAAAAGCTGTTACTAAGCTCCCTTCTGGTTTCGAAGTTCATAAATTGGGCCGGAGTCGATAGATTAACAAAAAAATATCCTGAACATTACTTCCTTCGAAAAGGTGGTACAACTGTGGGTCCCATAGATTTAGCAATTAAACGAATTTAAGTCTGAAATGAGCTACCTTTAAACAAAATTTGTTGGCCCTTTTACTCTCAGTTTTGAATCGCGACCCTGATTTTTTGAGTTCTTAAAAATTGTCATCGTTAAATTCCATATGGTGGGATAAGCATATTTGGAAATACACAAAAATATATTGGTAAAACATTGGTGGAATCTGTTGCAATATATGGAAGTAAGGTATGGACAATCAGTAAGTACTACGAGAGTAGACTAATAGCTCTAGAAATGGATTATTTACGCAGAAGTGCCAGAAAGTTAAAATTAGAACACGTCACTAATGAGGAAATTAGAAACATAATGGAAGCAGAAGAAAGCATAATTGAAAGAATTGAGAAGAAGGAATTAAAGTGGTTAGGACATGTTTTAAGAATGGAAGACGAGCGATGACCGAAGCAACTATATCAATGGCAACCGACCAGAAAGAAGAAAAGAGGGAGACCATGGAAAGAAAACATGAAGATAGTAATGCAAGCAAGAGGACTAAGCATTGAAGATGTCCAAGATCGTAGGCTATGGATGTTTGGCACGGGAAGACGCCAGCAGCTGTAAAAACCCGAAGACAGATAGATAGATAGATAGCAAAATCGTCATTAAATGAATATTACCAATAGACGCAATATAATATATATATATATATATATATATTTAAGAAAATTAATCCCAACAGTCATACGAAATTTTTTAAGGATAAATATTGTGTAGTAAGTACTAGCTTCTAAAATCGAACTAATTGAAGGGATGTGGTAAAAGTACAGAACCAAGGAAGAAACCTTGCTCCATTATGCATTTCCCAATTTATTTGTATCATGACAAATGGTACCGGACTAGAAAATTATTTAACAACTTCCCAATCAATTTTTATCATACACTCATACACTGTAATTATCGAACTAGGAGGTTCCTGGCCGTGAAAGCATACTGTAGTATCTTCCTACAGTACTAATATTTACCATTATCTATATACGTAATTTACCTCCCTCAAATTATGGTTAGCGTAATTCTCCCACCTCATTCTTGGACTACCTATTGGAAGGTTTCCTTCTAATATTTCTTGCCCTTCTTTCACTCTCTATTCGTGCCACATGTTCTGACCATCGTAGTCTACTAGAATGTGTGTTTGTATCAGGTCTGTTTTCCCATAAATATTATGGAGTTCTTTGTTAAGTAATTTGCTCCGTTCATCAGTCAATTCCTTACTCTTCGATCCAAAAAGTTTATATCAATATATTAACTAAATAATTAAAATAAATAAAATATCACATTCTTCAAGCCACTAACTGTACAGCTGGATTTATTTCTAAATCTACTAGTAGAGTAAATCAGTCATAATAATAAAACTAGCAATAATCATTTATTATATCATGACATCCAGAGGGATTTATAAATTATATTAAATAGAATTTAAGATTTAAAAAATCTAAAAAATACATTAGGCCTAACTTTATCCAGGGAGCAGATCTGAATCATCTTTAATGAAATTTGAGAAAAAAAAACAGATTTATAGAAACTCGTAAGTCATTGTTGCATTAATTGTTTTCAAGAAACATATCGCACATCACAACGTGTGAGTAACCGGTAAACTTATAAATTGCATGCTTGTACGTTTCGTTTTATGGTTTTAGTACCAGAATACAGTATTTCCAAGGACTAAACAATATTTTACAGTATTAGAGAAATTTCTGTATTCTCACTTCCTCGAATTAAATACAACAGATTACATAAAATTACGATATATCGCTAGTTTGATATACGGAAAATGTTATTTAGATGTAATTTTGAATTGAATTTGACAATTTGAAATCTTAATTCTTAATATCAATACTTAATCTTTGTTTATATTTTTCTCGTTATTTACATACTTAAAAATATCCACTACGGTTTTTTTAAATTTAAATATAACTATTGTAAAAATACAAATGTCAGGAAAACTTTAAGGTCCAAACGGTCCCCGAAATCATATGGCCATCATCCTTATAATTATCATCCTTACCATTATCATTATCATCATCATCATCCTTCACCGGCGTGGAAAGCAACGGGAAGCTACCACACCTACACAATTCCCTAGTAAAGCTGCAAGCATGGCATGAAAATGCTATGATTGCAGTGAAGGACCTGCCGTCGGGCAGAATTACTATGGATGGATTGTAAAAATATCTGTATGATAAATCATTCGTATTGTAACAACCTTTGCTTTAAAATAAAATAAAAAATAATGATACTTATTATTATTTATTTCATTATATTATTATTATTAATATTATTATTATTAATATTAATAATATTAATATTATTATTATTTGTGATGATGTTTGCTTACAGGATTAATTTGTAAATTTTCTGTACTACAGTTAAAGTTAAGCTTTGACTTTTTTCAGTCTCGAATTTCAGGGAAGCAAGTAATATAAAATTGATTAGGTTTATCTTAAATTGTTTACAAATAAAACTGTTACAATGTTTATGCGAATAAATATTGCTTGAAAAGGTTTACCATATTTTATTCCCGGAAGTATGGACATCGAGACAGAAGGACAATTACAGGAACATAGATCTACTGAAATGATATACCTCCGGACGGCTGCAGGATACTCACTACTACATAATAAAAAATGAAGACTTCTTAGAAGAATTACACATGGGACCTTTAGAAAACAAAATTTCTGATTATAAGTCAAGATGAATGCAACATTTTCATCGAATGGAAGATCATATGATAACCAAACAAATTTAAGCTATCAACCTGCAGGAAGAAAAAGACCAGACGTCCACTCAAAATGCTTTTGGATGGCGTTTCTCTTGGGGCCGAAACAGGTCAACAAATGACCTAATTTTGGATCAAAGTCAAAAGAAAACATGATGGACAACGCAGAATGCGGCTGGGTTTGCGGCTACTACTCTGCCGACCAACTTCTTCTCTCATGACTCATACCGTAGGGATCAGGACGACCTATAGGCCTAACTGACATAACACCATAGTGTAGATTTAATTCCATTCATCCATAATACAAATGAAAAATGTTTGGTTATGTTTCATCTGTTCATCCACTGCAACTTGATTATATTATTTATTGCCAAATAGGATCGCAATATTGTAAGAATGCACTCCAATGGAGAAAAAATAAAATACATGAACTGTGTGTTATAACCAATATTATAGGTTATTAATTTTTTTTAGAAAACAACTCAGTAAAATAATTATTTAAAAATAAAATTATTGCACACACAATTATCAAATTTGCAGTTCCAAGAAGTCTGTTCATTATTTGCTACATTCAACGTATTTGTTCGAAAGTCAGTCACTGCAAAAGAATGTTCTGACCTGTTCAGAATATTAAAAATGAGGAGCTTTCTTTATTTTGGTAAATATAATTAGATAAATATCGAGGGGAAACATGACTGTCATTGGTTGTAAAATAAAATTCATTGAAACGTGTTTGGTCATTGCTTACCATTTGAAGGATGAGTTAAATAGTAGATAAAATACAATTGAATTAAATTATTTATATTCATTCACACATCTCTTTGCTATGGGTAACTTAATCTTAATTACTGTTTAAATGTAGACCAAGTTATTCTATGTTAACGTAGGATATCGAATACTTTCGAATGCGTAAACGGTTAACTTGTACTAACAACAAATCAGATCTGGTCTCAGATATTCTGTTGTTATTTAGAGTAACTTCAAACTTAATGGCGTGACAATCTAAAATACCCTTGGTTTACCAGCCGGCAGCCGGCCTCACATCCATTTATGCTAATCACAGACTTGGACAATCATTAAGCAAATATAGGGGTGATATGTGGTCAGCATATCGAGTCACCCAACCGTTATAGCTGTTTTTTCTAACCAGAAGTCGCTACTTATTGTAGCTACCCAAATTCTTCATGATGCTGGGTGGGTAACGGTCCCATACTGGCCGAAATTTCATTACGTAAGTTCTCCTCCCATGCCCCTCAGTTCTGAAGGAAGGCATCATGCCTTAAACGTTTTGGCTACGGCACGGGACTAATAACTGCAACAGAAAAGTGAATACACTTTAGCTGTGCTTTAGAGTATACATTATGCATTAACTATTCCTCATCATTCCCTGTTTCGGCTACCTGTCGCTAGAATTCACTGTCTTTTCACATGAACGCGTGCCCCTATGAGAAACAGTGAATATACTATATAAGCTCATGAAAAAAAACCTCTTTAGATAATACCTATAATATAGAATCAAATTATAGAATTATTTTTATTAATATCTTATAATTTGGACAAAGTTGTGTATCAACCGGCTAAGCGCCATTTAAAAAAAATATTTTTATGCCATCTGTTGCACTGTCTCCATGAGGTAAGTGTACGCAAACGTTTAATGACAAATATATATATAGCCTTAAGCCTATTATTAAATACAAATTAAAACGCCATCAGTCCTATCAGAGATTATATGTTTTTGCAAAAATGGCTCTGAAACTAGATCTTTATAAATGATAATCTGAATTTTGCATCATGTAGCTAAGCGCCAAATGATCCCCCTCTTAGATTGTTGACGCATAACTGTCAAAACGGGATATAACTTGCAATATCCAATAATGTTTGTTTGGCGCTGCAATAAATGACAAACTTTAAATGTATTTTCGCGAAATTTCGTAATGGCGCACAGCCGGTTGATACACAACGTCATCCATTTGTATATTTATTATCAAGACAGTATAGCCTTTAATAAAGGCCTAGGTTTGTATTTTATTATTATCTTTTTGTAATCTTGTAAGCCCATGTTTCCCTTAACAGACATTTAGGCTCACTCCCCATACAGGGAAGAATTTGAACCATACTAATTTAGTTACACTTGTTTTCGTATAGATGTCATTTGAATGGTCCGTGGTCAGCGTTCCGCCTCACACTGACATCTAGGAAACCAAGGTAGTACTAGGACGGGAAAATTCGATATATTTTGCTTAGAGGCCTTTTCATTCAGGCTTAAGGATCTTTTACGAGCCTGAAAATCTTCAGACTAGGGATCCACGGCTTAAAGTCCCTACCCTTGCTCCTTGGATTTTTCCATCCTAAAAAAATCCATCGACCCCGGCCGGGTTTGAACCCGCGATCCTCGGGACCAGAGGCAAGGAGCATAACCACTAGTCCAACGCGGCCAACCTTTTATAATAATAATAATAATAATAATAATAATAATAATAATAATAATAATAATAATAATAATAATAATAATAATAATAATAATAATAATAATAATAATAATAATAATAATAATAATAATAACAATAATAGCAATAATAATCAGCTTCATAGATTAAATCTCATAAAGCTTGTTCCATCTCATTCTTAATACTGTTGAGCCCATCTTTTCTTTGGTCTTCCAACATTTTTTTAACCTTTGGATTGTAGATCATCAGTTTTGGTATGTGGTCGCTTTTCATTATTTGGACATGTTTTTTTAACCATATTTTATTTTTTATATTAATTTAAAGATGTGCAGTTCCCTCCTTATATCTTCGCTTTCTTTTAAATACAGTATGGTACATTCCGCAATAGATTTCAAAAATCTCACTTCCGCTGTTTCATTTCCCCTTTCCACTTTTCTTCTCAATCCCGATAGTTAAACCATAAATAGTAATAATAATAATAATAATATTAATATTAATAATATTAATATTAATAATAATATTAATATTAATAATAATAATATTAATAATAATAATATTAATAATAATAATAATATTATTATTAATATTAATAATAGTAATAATAATAATATTATTATTAATATTAATAATAGTAATAATAATATTAATAATAATAATAATATTAATAATAATAATAAATATATTTTATATTTCGGAATTAATCCAAAATGCAATGGTTTTTCGTCACCCTCAAGAAATTCGCCCTCTCCAATTGTATCGGTCCAGAACATTATCTGTAAATACCAATTCACTCATTCTACTTCTCGTATCATCTAAAAATCTTCAGGTCTTCCCTTTCTTCTTTTCCCATCTATTTTCCACTCCAAGATTTTCTTAGGAATTCTATCAGTTATCATCCTCTCGAGATGTCCATACCACCTTAATATTTTATATTTATAATAATATTTTAGATATATTTATTACTGCCGTTATAAGCTCTATCTATATTGTTTTATTATGTATTAACTTAATTATAGGTAATTCTTAATATATGCATAATTTAACAATCGTGAAGCAGATTTGAATACTATAAAGACTTGAATTCATCCGATAACACTGAGCAACAAAAAATAAATTTCTTTTCGCCTCAGAAAGAAAAAATGTGATTCTGATAGTAGCCTATTTTTTCTCCTGAATTCAAATATGATATCGGGGTTTCTCCATCACGCATAGTTCCCGAGAGACAGGAATTTATAATTTCAAACACTTTAATATTTTCTACATTCGTAACTACACAATATTCGAACATTCGGACTCGTCTAGAAAGTAAGAAATGACGATTTTCTGCTATATTTCGCCTGTGGAGCATCCCTCTTGATGGTACAACAACAATAATCGGCCAGCATATTAGGATTCCATTTGCCTTGATATCTCTGTTCCATAGCTGAAACCATTTGAGTTAGCTCATTTGATTTTATTTTGCAATGGACGAAAAAATGCTTATTAAAAAAATAATTATTTAAATACATTAATTGAAATAAAAAAAACTGTGGGTGATGGAGAAATTCCGAATACATATTTGAAAACACGATAAAAAACTGCATTAAATACAACTATTGGTAATCATGAGACAAAAATTATGTTGACCAGTGTAATTTATTATTATGCATAACAATGATGATGATAATAATAATAATAATAATAATAATAATAATAATAATAATAATAATAATAATAATAATAATAATAATAATAATACTAATAATAATAATAATAATCATAATACTAATAATAATAATAATCATAATACTAATAATAATAATAATACTAATAATAATAATAATACTAATAATAATACTAATAATAATAATAATAATAATAATAATAATAATGCAGAAGAAAGCACAATTCAAAGAATTGAGGAGAAGGAATTAAAGTGGTTAGGACATGTTTTAAGAATGGAAGATGAGCGATGGCCAAAGCAAATATATCAATGACATCCGACCAGAAAGGAGAAAAGAGGGAGACCAAAGTTAACATGGAAGGAAAACATGAAGACATTAATGCAAGTAAGAGGGCTAAGCATTGAAGAAGCTCAAGATCGTAGGCTTTGGAGGTTTGGCACGGGAAGACGGCAGCAGCTGTAAAAACCCGAAGATAAATATAATAATAATAATAATAATAATAATGCATAATAATAATAATGCATAATAATAATGCATAATAATAATAATGCATAATAATAATAATGCATAATAATAATAATGCATAATAATAAATTATCTGATGAATTAAAGTCTTTATAGTCTTCAAATCTGCATCACGATAGTTAAATTGTACATTATTATTATTATTATTATTATTATTATTATTATTATTATTATTATTATTATTATTATTATGTCCACCGCTGTGGTCTCAAGCTAGCGTGCTGCCTTGTCACGCAGAGGTCCCGGGTTCGATCCCCGGTCGGGACAGTTTTTCTGGGTGAGGTTTTTATCAGAGTTTTTTCTCACCTGTAAGATAAAAGTCAGGAAAACTTTAAGGCCCAAACAGTCCCCGAAATCATATGGCCATCGCAATCATCATCATTCATATTCAACATAGATTAAATTTAGGATTAGGGGTTCTCCTAGCGCACTACTATCATCATCCATCATGTCATCGGGGCAATGTAACCCCACCTTCCAGGCGCCTCAACCTCAGAAGTGGGTTATAATTACGATTACGCCAATGCCAGGGGAGAATACCAGAAATGTATAAAAGGACAAAACTGGTGGCATTAAAAATATAGTATTATTATTATTATTATTATTATTATTATTATTATTATTATTATTATCATTTTACTATCATTAATATAATTATTTGATTGGAAAATATTAACTCAAGATAGGGTCTTATGTCCGCGCGACCATGAAACTCCGGTTCGATAGTGCCAATGAGTAAATATGTTTATTATTATTATTATTATTATTATTATTATTATTATTATTAATATTATTATTATCATTTTACTATCATTAATATAATTATTTGATTGGAAAATATTAATTCAAGATAGGGTCTTATGTCCGCGCGACCATGAAACTCCGGTTCGATAGTGCCAATGAGTAAATATGTTTATTATTATTAATATTATTATTATTATTATTATAATGAGTAAATATGTTTATTATTATTATTATTAATATTATTATTATTATTATAATGAGTAAATATGTTTATTATTATTATTATTAATATTATATTATTATTAATATTATTATTAATATTATTATTATTATTATTAATAATAATATTATTATTATTATTATATTATTAATTATTATTATTTATTATTAATATTATTATTATTATTATTATTATTATTATTATTATTATTATTATTATTAATATTATTAAAATTATGTTCATATTTAAACGTTGTATAAAATCCTAATCCTATCATCAAGTAATTAGGAAATTTCCCAATACCAGATTGAATTAATTAAACATCTTAAGAAAACAGTGAAATACTTTGGCATACTTAGATGATATGTGGAGAAATTTAAGCAGGATGCAGTCAAGGGGAAGCAATAAATATATACACATAGGTTGTAGTGTATTCACACATGCGGAAGTGCGTGTTTGTGCACTCTACGTATCTAATGAATTGCCGCTCTTTACCATTTTATTGAGCCGCTATTACTAAACGTAACATTTCGTCTTAATACAAAAGTGACGTATCTACCACATTGTAGCATAGTATTAAACACCCGTCAAAACTGAATATAAAATAGGTTACCAAACGTAACGATTTTTAATATGAAATATTCCGAAACTGTTCCCAAGATTATTAATGAGGTCAAATGTGCGAAAAAAAGTTAACTTTGCAAAATAAAAACAATACAACCGCAAAGGAAAATAGCTATAATTTTCACTACAAGCGTTTACAATAATATGATCTTTAAATATTCCAAGTTACTGAATTGTAACATATTGTATTGTATTGTATTGTAAGCCTATGTTTTCCCTTTACAGAGATTTAGGCGCTCTCCCCCTACAGGGAAGAATTTGAACCATACTAATTTAGTTACACTTGTTTTGAATTGTAACATATACAAATTTAAAATAAAAGAACAGAAAATTTTGGACCATTAAACTATAATATTACAAGAAATAAATGCGCCGTAGCAGAGTGGTTAAGGCGCCTTGGCGCAGAGTTACGGGACTAGGGCTGGTTCGGTTCTCCATAGGGAAAAACATTTTCTCAAGGAATTACTGCCAGTAAAGGGATCGGTGTCCACCCAGCATCGTGAGGCATTTGGGTAGCTACAATAACTAACGGCTCCAGGTTGAGAAAACCAGCTGTAACGGCTGGGGACCCGAAATGCTGACCACATGTCACCCCTACACTGGTTGGATGATCGTATACCTCTGTGATTAATACATATGGGTGTGAGGCCAGCAACCGGCTGGTAGACCAAGGGCCTTCTAGGCCTGTCACGCCATGGAGTTCTTTTATTGCCATAAGTTATATTCTTTTTTATTTATTGTTATATTGTTATTAATTGCTATATATTCCTAATTCATTATTAATAGGATTCATTTAATCTCATTCCTTAATTCATAATATACATTCATCATAACAAATAACTTTATACAGTTTAAATAAATATTATTATTCAATATTTTAATTTATTTTCTCTCGATTTCATAACTTAAACGGAAACTGAGATTTAAATATGCTTCTCATTTGTTAATATATTCATGCCAATATGTACATGTAAGATAAAGGTAAAATGATTCCACTACAGGCCATAGGAGACCCTTGGGGTAGCAGGAGGTTAAGGTTCCCACTTTTTTCTAGACAATCGGCACTTGATGTTAGCCGGGTTGCCAGCCCTGCGAGACGGCCGGTTTTACCCCCAGAACAAGCGTTTGGTACTCATTTCCGTTAGAGGCTGACTCGACTCCTGGGTCATTGTGCCACCAGAAGATTTGAGGCAGTTTTAAAAATCGTGCCCCACCGGGACTCGAATTCTCGACCTTCCGGTTTGTAGCGCACTGCCTTAACCACTATGCTGTGGCGTGCCCCAATATGTACATGTAAATGAACGAATTTTCTCTGTACAAAATTCTCTCTATAATAATTAAAAAAAATTAATATCTTCATCTTCTACATCTTCTTCTTCTTCTTCTTCACTTCACGGGCTAGGCATAAATTGCCTGTTCCGCTTCACAGTTGTTCTGTCCATCTTTTCACTGGCCTTCCTACATTCCTCGAACCTCTTGGCTCGTAGTTGAATGCTGCTCTTGGTAATCTTGTTACATTCATTCTTTCTACATGTGTAAACCATTTCTCTCTATATTCTCTGATTTTCTCAAGAACTCTGTTCTTATATCTTCATTCCTTATCCGATCCAATCTTGTGCAGCCTTTTGTTCTTCTAAGGAAGTTCATTTCTGCGCTTTGTATTCTACTTTGCAATTTTTTGATCATTACCCAAGTTTCGCTCCCATGAAGTAATGCAGGAACTGCCAATGTTTTATAAAACTTCAATCTAGTATCTCTTCTTGTTTTATTCTTTAATGTTTTATCTATAGTTCCGCATATCATTTGAAATTTCGACAGTTTCACATGCATGTCTCTTTCATTTCTTGTGTTTATAGTAAAATTACAACCCATACAATTAAAATTTGTTACTTGTTTTTCTGGAACAAAAAGTAATCTCTCTTTAGAGATTACAAAAAGTAATCTCTCTTTAGAGATTACAAAAAGTGGGAAAAAGAGCAAAGTCATTGTTATTGTCTAACATGCAACGTACCTTTATGGTGTATTTATCGGGAAGACGTTTAAGGAAAACCATAATCGTTTCAAAGTATTTGCAATTCACTTTGACGTAGAAAAGAAGGTCGAATTAAAATGGAGATCATATTGAAAACCTGCTTTAGTGAAGATCAGTTCGCTGAACCTTCACGTTACATTCTCTTGTAAGTCACAATGACTAGGAGAATATTAAGTTTAGGATTCTTATTTATAAGAACTTTACTCTTTATATATTGCAAACTCTTTTCTAAACATTACACTTTATTTGTTAAACGGTAACCTATACAAAATTATATCTGTTTGGAAAGAACATCTTTATTGAAGCAGGCATTAGTTATCTGAAAATAACATTTTCCGAGTAAGGAATATGTCGCTCAATTTTTAAATTATACATACATACATATATATATATATATATATATAATATATATATGGCGTCCACCGCTGTGGTCTCGAGGTAGCGTGCCGCCTTGTCACGCAGGGGGCCCTGCTTCGATCCCCGGTCGGGACAGTTTTTCTGGGTGAGGTTTTATCGGGGTTTTTCCTCATCTGTAAGACAAATGTCGCGAAAACTTTAAGGCCCAAACGGTCCCCGAAATCATATGGCCATCATCATCATAATAATCCTTATTAACATCATCATCATCCTTCATCGGTGTGGAAAGCAACGAGAAGCTACCACACCTACAATTCCCCAGTAAAGCTGCAAAGCATAGCATGATAATGCTATGATTGCAGTGAAAGACCTGCCCTCGGGCAGAATTACTATGGATGGATATATATGGCATAAGAAAAACAAATGCCTGGACGGAATTTGAACCCGGACCTCTGAATTGGTACTTCGGCGTGCTATCCATTACACCACCGGACAAATATAATACAAACATTTATTTATCTTAAATGTATATTCTCCATTATTACGAGATGTACTGAGAACTCGGTCTTCACTGCTACCTGGTAGCTAGCTACTATAACAAGTAAGCAAATTAAAGAGAATATTTCTTTTTTTATAGCAGTGACGCATTATCGATGTTATAATTAAATTTTTGACATTGAGTAAGGCAAACTTAATATTACATGATAAGAAAAATAAATGCCTGGACGGGATTTGAACGCGGACCTCTGAATTGGTACTACAGAGTGCCATCCATTACACCACCAGACAAATCTAATACAAACATTTATTTCTCTTAATTATATATTCTCCATTATTACGAGATGTAATGAGAACTCGGTCTATATATTTAAGAGAAATAAATGTATTAGATTTCCCGGTGGTGTAATAGATAGCACGCTGAAGTTCAATTCAGATGTCCGGGTTCAAATCCCGTCCAGGCATTTATTTTTCTTATGCCATATTAAGCTTGCACTGCTCAATGCCAAGAAATGTAATTATAACACACACATAACTATATATATATATATATATATATATTTAATTATTTTAACTGGAGAGAATTAGAATTCATTATTGAAATAAGTGGTCCTTTCTAGTATTTTATTTTCTCTCATAGAACGTTAAACTAAAAATATCATTATCATCATCATCATCTTCTTACCGTCTTCTCCTTCCGGAAGGTCGATTCCAAATATGCCTCCAACCACTTCTATCTTCCCGTGCTTTGTTTCTTTTTAGTGCTTCCCAGTCGTATCCTATCTCATAAACTTTTCTTCAATTGATTAATCCATCTTTCTCGTGGTCTACCTCGTGGTCGATTTCCTTGTATCTTGAGATTTAACAGTCTTTGTGGTAGTCTTTCCTTTTCCATTTTTTTAAATGTCCAAACCATTTTAGTCAATTTTTTTTTTCGTGTCTGTCGTTAATTTTCTACACTTAATGTCTCACTGATTTTGTCATTCCTTATTATAGCTCTGCTTGTTTTATGTACCATTCCACGTAAGAATTTTAAACAAAATATATAAAACAGTTTTCTTCCTTTTATACAATATGGATGTAAAACATGGTCTCTTACTTTAACAGAGGAGAAAATATTACGAGTATTTGAGAATAAAGTTATTATTTTTCTTCTTCTTCTTCTTCTTCTTCGGCTTTCCCCCTACTTATAGCTTTGCCGTCTTCAGTTTCCATTTATCTCTATCATTCCAATCTCCCTCTTCCAAATTCCTATCATCCATTATAGTTCTGACGTAGGTTTTCCATTTCCATCTTGGCTTGCCACGTTTATTTCTTCCAAGGGGTGACCATTGGTATATATTTTTTGGCCATCTTTCATTTTCCATTCTTTGTACATGGCCATACCATTTAAGCGTTTGATTTTCAATCCTCTTAACAACAGATGTGGTAACATTCATTTCTCTCCAAAGGAATTCATTTCTTATTTTATCCTGTCTTGTTTTTGGAGGCTTCTTCTAAAATAATCAAATTCAACTGTTCTAATTTTATTGTTTTGAATAAAGTTATTAAGAACATATTTGGACCAAAGAAAGACGAACAGTTAGGTGAATGGAGAAGACTACTTAAGAGTGAGCTACATAATCTTTATGGGAAACCAGACATAATAACAACAAATCTCGCAGACTGCGAAGGCAGAACATGTGGCACGAATGAGGTGGGGAAATAATGTTAATTATGATTTGAGGGAGGTGATTTATACAGGAGATGATTGGAAAACACTAGCTCAGGATAGCGATGTAAGGAAAGCTTGTATCAGCGAGGTTATGGAATCTCCGGGTTCGATAGTGTCAGTGAGTTAATTTAGTTATAATTTTAGCCTCCATTCTGTTGGATATTCGAAAACTAAACTTTATTATTACCGCAATTCTTTACCTCTTCTTATGTCCGCGCTGATAAAATATCCTGCAATCCACTGTTGAATATAATCATTATATCCAATCCAGTACTATAGAAAGTAAACTGAACAGAGATATAAGAAAACAATTATTTAAATATTTTAAAGTTTTTTTTGGTATATATTGCATTCTACATGACTATTTTTAATGTATCTATATACCCCATAGGCCTACTACTAATGTGGGGATTAGGGTGCTCTCTAGTAGAGTGGAGTGTTTCGTCCAAGCTAATTTAGTTACACTTATTTATCCATAGATGTCAGCGTGTGCTATGGGGGTCGACATATCAACTCAAGGAGACAATCCGTATTAGTTGGATGAAAGAAGCTCGGTTAAATTTATTCAAAGCCTTTTCAGGCTTGAGGCTCTTTTACAAGCCCGAACATTCTCCCTCCCGGAGAACTTTTCCTTTAGATTTTTCCATTCTAAAAATTAATCGAACAAATAAAAATCCCAACTCAAATGAATGTAAGCCTCTTGAATAAAGAACAATTATTCATAGTAATAAAGATAAAATAAACTAAAAATAGGGGCAAAATAAAAAGAAATATAATTAGAAGTTAATGGGAATGTTTGCTTCTTTCTATACAACTTAATTGCATCTCTAAACGGCTGCAAAATACCAATAAATCCAATCTTAGAATGGTTATTTGAATTAAGAGGCATATAGTTAATCAAGTTATTCTAAGAGTTAGGTGTTTCATTTACATTGAAAGTTTTATTGTGTAATTCAATATAAATTGATTTAATTTATATTAATTTTTTACATTTTTTTAGAGTTCATTTAATGAATTTGGAATGGATTCATTAACAATAAATTATTTTAAGTTTAATGCAAAGGATATTTTGATGCACTCGAAAATTCGAAAAAATGCACAAAATTTGTCGGTTTTTGAAACCCACGTCCATTTGGATGGAAATAGAGGCAAGGGTACATAAACCACTAGTCCACCACGGGAGATAATTTAGTAATAATTAAGATATTTAAGAAAAATGAAGTAATTCTTTGGTGCGACAAGTATAGAAGGCCTTTGGTCTGTAAGACGGTTGCTGGCACAGCATTCATGTGCTTTTAATCAGGAATGATTATTCAGCCAGTTTAGGGGTGTCATATGTCGGGTTCCCCAGTCGATATAGCTGGTTTTCTCAACCCGAAGAAAATAAAGTACCGGTCCGAAACACATTTGTTGAGTTTTGTCAATTAATTTATCCTCGAGTTTGGTAAGCTGTGATTATGATGATGATGATGATAATAATAATCATCAAACATTCACGAATTTAGGTCATTTATTGACCTGTTTTGTCCTCAAGAAAAACACCATCCATAAGTCTTGAGTGCACGTTCTGGTCTTCTTCCTGCAGGTTGTTATCTTAACATTTGTTTGGGTATCCTGTGATCTTCCATTCGATGAACATGTTGCATCCATCTTGACTTATAATAAGAAATTTTGTTTTCTAAAGTTTCCATGTGTAATTCTTCTAAGATGTCTTCAGATCTAGTAGTGTGTTTCCTTCAGTCCTCCGAAGGTATCTCATTTCAGCAGATCTAAGTCTTTGCACGCATATCTTTCCGTTTCAACGTCCATACTTCGCTACCATACATGAAAGTTTATACACTTTTAGACTTGAATGTTTTTGGACTAACTGTAGTATAATAATAATAATAATAATAATAATAATAATAATAATAATAATAATAATAATAATAATAATAATAATAATCCATTCATAGTAATTCTGCCCGAAGGCTGGTCTTTCACTTCAATCATAGCATTTTCATGATATGCTTTGCAGCTTTACTAGGGAATTGTAGGTGTGGTAGTTTCCCGTTGCTTTCCACTCCGGTGAACGATGATGATGATAATGATAAGGATGATGATGATGGCCGGATGATTTTCAGGGACCGTTGGGCCTTTAGCTTCAAGACATTTGTCTTACAGGTGAGGAAAACCCCAGAAAAACCTCACCCAGGAGCCTGTCCCGACCGGGAATAGAATCCGGGCCCGCTGTGTGACAAGGCAGCACGCTACCTCGAGGCTGCAGCGGTGGAATAATAATAATAATAATAATAATAATAATAATAATAATATATAATAATAATTAGTATTATTTTTATAATCTATCATACCTATAACTCCATAGTAAAGCTGCAAAGCGTAGCATTAAAAATGCTATGATTGCAGTGAAGGACCTGCCCTCGGGCAGAATTACTATGGAATGGAATTATTAATAATCAATTCCAACAGGTTGTCATTACGATATTTTAGGTATACTCTCCTGACATGGCGCTCTTGTAACACACTTCTGAGGTTAGGGCGCCTGGAAGGCGGAATTACAGCTCCCCAATGATATGAAAGGTAACGACAGTGGTAATGATGCGTCAGGAGACACCTTAATCTAATGAGGCTAATATGATATTGATTATTTTCAGATGGTGTTCGGGGACATTTTGGGCCTAAGGTTTCCTGACATTTGTTTTATAGGCGAGGGAAAAAACCCGAAAAAATCATCCAGGAAATTTGTTCCAACAGAGAATCCAACTCAGGCCCGCTGCGATACAGGGCAGCACGCTACCTCGAGACAACAGCGGTGTACATTATTGCGACGGCGACGATGATAATGATGGTGATTATTATTATATTATTACTATTACTATTATTATTACTATTACTTTATTACTATTACTATTATTATTACTATTACTATTATTATTACTATTACTATTATTATTACTATTACTATTATTATTACTATTACTATTATTATTACTATTACTATTATTATTATTATTACTATTACTATTATTATTACTATTACTATTATTATTACTATTACTATTATTATTACTATTACTATTATTATTACTATTACTATTATTATTACTATTACTATTATTATTACTATTACTATTATTATTACTATTACTATTATTATTACTATTACTATTATTATTACTATTACTATTATTATTACTATTACTATTATTAATTATTATTACTATTATTACTATTACTATTATTACTATTACTATTATTATTATTATATTATTATTATTATACTATTATTATTATTACTATTACTATTATTATTACTATTATTATTATTATTACTATTACTATTACTATTATTATTATTACTATTATTATTATTACTATTATTCATAAGGATATTCATAAATACACCTGGACGTCCCCAGATGGAGAAACTCGGAACCAGATAGATCATGTATTAGTGGATAAACGCTGGCACAGTAGCATCATTGATGTTAGATCAGTTAGAGGGACAGACTGCAATTCAGATCATCATCTGGTCAGAGTGAAAATCAGACAACGGCTATCGCTTATGAGAGGAACAAACGCTAAAGATGATTCTGTAAAATATGAATTAAAAAACTTGAAAAATGATGAAATGCGGCAAGAATACCAAATCAAAATTGCTAATAGATTTGAAGTACTAGAATCTTCAGATGACAATGTGGCAAACGAAGAAGAAACTGATATAAATAAAGAATGGGAGGCTATAAGAGATACTATTAAATTGTCAGCATCAGAAAGCATTGGTTGTTTAAAAAAGAGGCAAAACAAGAAATGGTTTGATGAGGAATGTGCCGACATTGTAAAGAAAAGAAAGCTAGCAAAAATGAAATGGTTACACGAGCCCAAATGAGCGTAAATTTAGAGCAATTGGGTAGTGTTAGACGGGAAACCACCAAGTTACTAAAGAGTAAAAAGAGGGAATATTTGAGAGAGAAGATTAATGATCTTGAAATGAATGCAAAAAATAGGAACATTAGAGAATTATATCAGGGAATTAGTATAGAGAAGAAAGGGTTTCAGGCTAGAACAAACATAATTCGGAATGAAAATGGGGATATGATTGCAGATTCTAGGAGTATATTAAATAGATGGAAAAGTTACTTTAATCAGCTATTAAATGTACATACAGAACAGGACATTGAGGAGGATAAGTTACAGACAGCAGAAATGCTAGTCGCAGAACCAATGCATTAGAGGTTGAAATGGCGATTGAAAAATTGAAGATGTATAAAGCATCAGGTTCAGATGAGATCCCAGCAGAACTGATAAAATCAGGGGGAGAAAAATTGATGGACAAGATACGCTGGTTGCTTAGTATGATTTGGGAAAAAGAAGCTCTTCCAGATGAATGGAAGGAATCAATTATCGTACCAATTTATAAGAAAGGAGATAAAACTGATTGCAACAACTACAGGGGCATCTCATTACTTTCAACTTCGTACAAAATTCTAACAAATATATTAGTAAGCAGACTTACTCCCTATATTGATGACATTCTAGGAGATCATCATGTGCATTTAGAAGAAACAGGTCTACAACAGATCAGATTTTTAGTATAAGACAGATTTTAGAAAAGAAATGGGAATATAATGGTACTGTACATCAACTATATGTAGACTTCAAAAAAGCATATGATTCAATTAAGAGGGAGAAGTTATATAGTATCCTGCTGGAGTTCGGAATTCCTAAAAAGTTAGTTAGACTTATACGAATGTGTCTAAATGGCTCAAAGAGTAGGGTGCGTGTAGGCAAACAGTTTTCAGACACTTTTGAAATCCAGAATGGGTTGAAGCAAGGAGATGCACTATCTCCTCTACTATTTAATTTTGTACTAGAGCATGCCATTAAATCTTTAGAGAATGAGGAAGGCTTACAACTGAATGGTATTAATAAGCTGTTAGTTTATGCTGATGATGTAGTACTACTGGCCGATAGCGAGGAGATACTAAAGGCCAACACGCACACACTATTGAGTAACACTAAGAAATTAAGACTGGAAGTAAATATCAGTAAAACTAAATATATGGTCACACGTAGAAATGCAATTATATAATGGAAATGGACAGCTAATGACAAATGAGGGAAATTTTGAGGAAGTGGCTGAATTCAAATACCTAGGAACAATAATCACAAATAGGAATGAGATGCACAAAGAAATTAAACATAGGCTCAATTCTGGAAATGCATGCTATTATGCATTGCAGAGACTTTTGATGTCCCAACTCCTTTCAAAAAACGTTAAGCTGAAAATATATAAAACTATTATTCTACCAGTTATATTATATGGGTGCGAAACATGGACTCTTACTTTAAGGGAGGAAAGGAGATTACGAGTATTTGAGAATAAAGTTCTTAGGAAAATTTTTGGACCAAAGAGAGATGAACAGACAGGTGAATGGAGAAGACTACATAACAATGAACTACATGGTCTTTATAGGAAGCCAGATATAATAAGAACAGTTAAGTCTCGTAGACTGCGATGGGCAGGACATGTTGCGCGTATGGGGAATGAAAGACGTGCATGGAAACTTCTTGTAGGAAAGCCAGAAGGAAAACGCCCAGTTGGTAGACCAAGAATGAGGTGGGAGAACAACATTAACTATGATTTGAGGGAAGTAGATTATACAGGGAATGATTGGAAAGCATTAGCTCAGGATAGGGATGTATGGAGAGCTTATGTCCGCGCGGCCATGAACCTACGGGTTCGATAGTGCCAGTGAGTAAGTAAGTAAGTATTATTACTATTACTATTATTATTATTACTATTACTATTATTATTTATCTATTACTATATTATTATTACTATTAGCCTACTATTACTATTATTACTATTATTACTATTACTATTATTACTATTACTATTACTATTATTACTATTACTATTACTATTATTACTATTACTATTACTATTATTACTATTACTATTGCTATTATTACTATTACTATTACTATTGCTATTATTACTATTACTATTACTATTGCTATTATTACTATTACTATTACTATATATTATTATTATTACTATTACTTATTATTATTACTATTACTATTATTATTATTATTACTATTATTATTATTATTATTATTACTATTATTATTATTACTATTATTATTACTATTATTATTACTATTATTATTACTATTATTACTATTATTATTACTATTATTACTATTATTATTACTATTATTACTATTATTATTACTATTATTATTACTATTATTATTACTATTACTATTATTATTACTATTATTATTACTATTATTATTACTATTATTATTTATATTCCTATTATTATTATTATTATATTATTATATATTATTAATTATTACATTATTATTACTATTATTATTAACTATTATTATTATAATTATTATTACTATTATTATAATTATTATTACTATTTTTATTATTATGTATTACTTATTATTATTATACTTATTAGTATACTATTATAATTATTATTACTATTTTTATTATTATTATTATTACTATTATTATTACTATTATTATTACTATTATTATTACTATTATTATTACTATTATTATTACTATTATTATTATTACTATCATTATTACTATTATTGTTATTACTATCATTATCATTATCATTATCATTATTACATATCCACCGCTGTGGTCTCGAGGTAGCGTGCTGCCTTGTCACGCAGCGGGCTCGGGTTCCATTCTCGGTCGGGACAGGCTCCTGGGTGAGGTTTTTTTTCGGGGTTTTCCCTCACCTGCAAGACAAGTGTCAGGAAGGTTAGGGCCCAACGGTCCCCGAAAATCATCCGGCCATCATCATTCTTATCATAATCATCCTTCACCGGTGTGAAAGCAACGGGAAGCTACCACACCTGTAAGTCCCTAGTAAAGCTGCAAAGCATAGCATGAAAATGCTATGATTGCAGTGAAAGACCTGTCTTCGCGCTTAATTACAATGGATGGATGAATGGATTATTAACATTATTGTTCTCATTATTATTATTATTATTATTATTATTATTATATATTATTATTATTATTATTATTATTATTATCATCATCATCATCATCATCATTATTAGGTTGTGCCTTTTTCTCAAGTCATAAAATGTTTGAATATGCCAAGGGCGGACTTTGGTGAAGATGCTAAACAGGGAGACTAGTTTCAGTTTTGTGATTGCACAATTTCACTTGGTGGATATCACGTTTTTTAAGAGCGTTCCAAGTTTAATAGATTATTTTACATTATTTGTTTGACATTTACAAGCATATAATTATTAAATTATTACTTAACATTCAGCTCCTGAGGGAAATTTAAAGTTTCGTTCCAATAAATAAAATGTTTATTGCATATTATAGAGCAATTAAAAATAATGCTTCAGCCATCCACAAATGAAACACAAGTGTTGTCTACCAATTAGACCGTATCTTGTAAGAACATGGGAATTTATTAAAAAACAAAATAAAATCGCAATTGTCAATGTAATTAGTATAAACAATCGCATGCATGGCCTCCTGTATACTTCAAAACACAATAAATCTATTCAGCCAAACGTAAACCATCTAGATGTTACATTAATAAAATCTTATAAAACTAACATGTAAGTTAAAAATTACACATTCGACGATAAGAATTTAAATGGGTTATTAGGATGTAATTGACTTGATCTGATCAAATTTACATTTATATCTGTGAAATATGTAATATGTATGTACTTTGGGTACAATTACATGTAGTATAAGATAATTTTAACTTTCATCTATGCTCACATCAGAATTGCCAATTGTATAGCTGAGGTCAATGACATAACCGTCGCTAATTATTCTAAGAAAATTGTTGCAGAAAAATTAATGGGGTGACTGGAAGAAGGAAGTAATTCGACTTAGGGCTTTTCTTCATCGAAGTGTGAATAGGCGCCTGGTTTTGTTCTTCGATGGGACTGCAGAACAAAATCTTAGCAAAAGATAATAATGAATTATATGAACAAACATTAGATCACTCACACGCTGAGCACAAACATATTCCAAAATTGCAGTGTGTCTCTTATCTACTATTATAACAATCAGTGACGCTTTAGTTCATGGCTACTAGGCAACGAAACCTATGCTTTATCATCATTATCATCATCATCATCATCAATTGCGGTCTTGGATTAGGCCATTGGCCTGTTCCGCTTCAGGATAGAAATTGATCCCTCCATCTCTTCTTAGGTCTTCCTGGATTTCTTCGTCCAGTGGGTCTGTAGTTCAATAGCTGCAGTGGAAGTCTTTTGTTGACATTCTAAGAAGGTGTTCATGCCAATTATTTTGGTATATTTGAATAGTTTCTGTTATTGCTGGTGTGTAGAGAGCTTTGCGGATATCTTCATACGCATGTGGTCATAAAGCGTATAACCCGCTAAAGATCTTAATAACTTCATTTCTGGAGCTACTATCGTATTTAATTACCTGTAGTAAGAGTCCAGGTTTCAGAACCATAAAGTAGAGTTGGAAGAGCCATTGTTTTATAAAATTTTAGAATTGTTTCTGGGCGTACTTTTCGGAGAAGAGTGTTTTTTTATTGTTCCTGTAAGTTTTTGGAATTTGACCAATTTTATGTATATGTCTTTATATGTGTCGTAGGAAAGGTTGCAGCCAAGATAACTAAATTTACCTTTATATTCTAACAAAACACAAAATTCGCTATCAAAATATAAAATACAGGTTCCAACAAAACGTAATACACTTCAATGATGACTGAAATATAGGGCTATTCAGAAAGAAGGAACATATTTCAAACATTTATTTCTTATAAACTACAACAAATAGGAACACAATTCCAACGTTCCTGGAAAGAGAAATGTTTGAAGTTCCAGTCACGGCCGTATTGGCGCTCTTGCTTGTCATATTGATTGATTGGATGATATGGCGACAAAATAAAACGTTGGATTGGAAGAGGAGAAGCAGAACATCAACTTCATCGTCGGTGGCCTCCCAGGTCACCCGACCTAACCCCGTGTAATTTTTATCTGTGGTAATACGTGAAATATCTCTATTCCTGACGCTCTTGAAAATCTGCGACATCGAATTGCTGAAGCTGTGAATTCGATAACTAGAGACCAGCTTATTCGTGTGTGGCAAGAAATGAGCCACTGTTTTGATATTTGTCGTGTAACACATGGTGCTCATACTGAATGCATAAAATAATGAACTTTGAACTTTTCTCTTTCCAGGGACGTTGGAATTGTGTTTCTATTTTTTTGTAGTATGGAAGAACAATATGTTTTAAAGTCTGTTCCTTCTTTTTGAATAGCCCTGTATATAACAACATTGTTTGTTGATTTATCGTGTCCTTCTTTTTTCTTCCAAAGCCCACATTATTCTTTCTCTAAACATATCGTTTCCGCAATAATACATTCCATTAAATATACTAAATATATAACATATACTAAAACAGTCTGAAAGTACATAAAGTATTGCAGACAACACGTTAGAAAATTAGGTTTGGCAACTAGTCGTCTAAATAACTATTATTCCATGATCATGAAGTTTCAAAGTACGTATTTATAATCAAGTAATTCATTAAAACTTCCACTCCTTATTTCCTTAAAATAAATTCAGTTGTTTGTAGGCTTATTACTTTCTTTGATCATTAAACTTTAGTAGAATCCAGATTTATATACATTTTTACACCTCGTTACACGTAGTTAAAATACATTTACGATAACTCCACACTATTTTATGAACACATACTATGTTGAACCTAGCTTTACTTAAATTCAATTTGATATTTTAATTTATTGTATTAAATTGCAGACAAATGTATTCATGTAGCATATTATATTGGAATGACTCTTAGAGGAGTGAAGAAAATATTTAGCATAGGCTTAAGATTTTAATGCAGTAAAAGTTAAGATTGGAATACAGTATAATTAGAAGTAAGACTTCTGAGTATCTTTTGTCTTGTTTTCATAAACAGTTGAATGATAAAATGAAGAGTTAGACTTCTGACTGTGTTTTGTTTTGGTTTCACACACAAACAATTGAATAATATATACCATCTGTGTTGCAATCTTAGTGCATTAAAATCCTTGCCCTACTTCTAAGCTTATCGAATTTTTAATATTCAGTTGTCTCACAAGGCTATTGATGACACCCTTCCTGACCTGTATGCGAGTTCAAACTAATATGTCTAGGAGAAATGTCTGAAATCGCGCTAAGCATTACAAATACTGGTCTATTCTACAGTAATTCTTCCCGAGGGCAGGTCTTTCACTGCAGTAATAGAATTTTCATGCTTTACTAGGGAATATGTGTGATAGCTTACCATTGATTTCCACACCGGTGAAGGATGATAATGATAACGATGATGATGATGATGATGGCCGGATGATTTTCGGGGACAGTTGGGCCCTAAGCTTCCTGAAATTTCACTTACAGGTGAGGAAAAACCCCGAAAAAAAACCTGACCTAGGAGCCTGTCCAGACCGGGAATCGAACCCGTGCCCGCTGCGTGACAAGGCAGCACGCTACCTCGAGACCACGCGGTGAACACAAATACCGGTAATAATAATAATAATAATAATAATAATAATAACAATAATAATAATAATAATAAATAATAATATTAATCATCATCATCATCATAGATTATTCACGAATTTAGGTTATTTGTTGACCTGTTTTGGCCTCAAAAGAAACACAATCCAAAAGTATTTTGAGTGCTTTTCTTCTTCCTGCAGGTTGATAGATTAACATTTGTTTGAATAATAATCTTCTTCTTCTTCCTTTCCAAGATTAGGTCAATGCGACCTGTTCCGGTCTCAAATCCATCGTTTCCTTGGCCGTACCAAAGATCTTTTTCCATGCGGTTTGTAGCTGTTGAACGTTGTGTGTAATATTGTATTGTCCATTCTGTCTAAATGTTCTTTCCATCGATATTCGTGCTCTTCTAGTTTATCGAGTATTGAAAATATATCCAGTTCATTTCTTATTGATTCATTATGTAATCTACCCATGCGTGTCCACCCTTTTACGGATCTTAAAAATCTCATTTCAGTGTCTTGAATGTGTGAGATATCTCTTTTTTGTTAGATTCTGATCCATATAAAAGAACAGGAACAGCCATAATTTTATAAAACCTGAGTTGAGTTTCTCTTCGAGTCTCGGAGGGTTCTTCTTATGGTGCCACACATCATTTGATATTTATGTATATCCCAATCATAGCTATATGTTATATCTGAACCAAGACAGTTAAAGTGTGCTATCTGTTCTATTATTTCACTATTGATTAGTATTGTTTGCCCTGAAAAGCCATAATTTTAGTTTTTGAAGTCGAGACTGTAAGCTTATAATAGAGTCCTAATTGATTCAACGTGTAAATGGCTCTTGGCAAATCATTCTCTGAATTGAATAATAATAATAATAATAATAATAATAATAATAATAATAAATAATAATAATAATATAATAATAATAATAATAATCATAATAATACAATTGTGGATTTCACAAAAAAATTAAAATAGTACATTCATGTAAAAAGAATAACAAGACAGATTCCTAAGAAGAATACTAGAACTGGTGCCACTTGATAATAAAATGGATTCATGGTGTTTTGAGCAGCAAGAGGGAAAAATTATTGCATGATGGATATTGGAATAATAGAGAGACGTGGAGGGGAGAGACATTACATTATTTGGCCGCAGGAAGTTGTTGTGAAACATTGTAAAATATCCTAAATAAATAGGCCTAAATAATGTGCTGACAAATATGTCATCCTTATATTGATTGGGTCCACCGCTGTGGTCTCGAGGTAGTGTGCTGCCTTGTCACGCAGCGGGCCCGGGTTCGATCCCCGGTCGAGGCAGTTTTTCTGGGTGAGGGTTTTATCGGGGTTTTTCCTCACCTGTAAGACAAATGTCAGGAAAACTTTACGGCCCAAACGGTCCCCGAAATCATATGGCCACCATCATCATCCTTCACAGGTGTGGAAAGCAACGGGAAGCTACCACACCTACAATTCCTTAGTAAAGCTGCAAGCATAGCATGAAAATGCTATGATTGTAGTGAAGGACCTGCCTTCGGGCAGAATTACTATGGATGGATATTGATTGGATAACACTGAGCAACAAAAATAAAGTTTTTTTTTTGTCTCAGATACAAAAATATGTGATTCTAATAGTATTTTTTCTCCTATTTCAAATATGATATTGGGTTTTCTCCATCACGCAAGGTTTCCGAGAGACAGGAATTTATAATTCCAAACATTTTAATATTTTCTACATTCGTAACAACACAATATTCGAACTTTCGGACTCGCGTAGAAAGTAAAAAATGACGATTTTCTGCTATATTTCGCCTGTGGAAGATCCCTCTTGATGGTCCAACAATAATCGGCCAGCATATTAGGATTCCATTTGCCTTGGTATCTCTTTTCCATAGCTGAAACCATTTGAGTTAGCTCATTCGGTTTTATTTTACATGGACAAATGGACGAAAAAACACTTACTAAAAAGATAATTATTTAAATCCATTAATTAAAATTGAAATAAAAAACTGTGGGTGGTGGACAAATTCCGAATACATATTTTAAAACACGATAAAAACTGCATTAAGTACAACTATTGGTACTCATGAGACAAAAATCATGTTGGCGATTGTAATCAGATGGATGTGAGGCCAGCAGTAGGCTGAGTGTCCAAAGACCGGCTAGGCCTGTCCCGCCATGCAGTTTATATATATATATATATATATATATATATAAGCACGAAAGTATAGAATGCCCTAATCTGTCATTTGAAGATTTATGTTTCCTCGCAAAAATAAAGACAATTTCCTTGTTTCCAGAACCGAGATTCCCTAATTAAAATGTTACAACAATCATGCAATTAGATATTTTCCAAGAAAAAAATAATTGGACAGAATATTTTCAGCGTTGGACAACCTGCACTGAAACTTCATGTAAAGAGGAAAATGGTTACCAAATTAACGACTTAATTATCAGAATAACATTGAACATGGGATCCATAACAATAGACTTTAAACATCTCTTACGTTACATGTTTAGTGGTTTGAAATTATTTCTGCAAGATCCTTTAAATTTTGAGAACTAGGCTATTATTTCGTGCATAGTAAGCTACTTTAAGAGTGACTGGGTTAATGGGATGTTTTATATTTTTATTTTGCATGTCTCAGCAGTTCAATCCTCATTCACACATGAAACATTTTCAAATAAATAACTAAAAAAAGTTGAAAATAAAGGACGCATCTTGCAAAATCAGTCATAAGTTATTACAGTATACCAATGGACAAAATTACAAGTAATGCAATTTACAATCTGTGACGCGATTTTTTTAATTCCTTCATAAACTCATGTCAAATTTTATTCTTAGGGTTTCATTTTCCAAATTATTTTCCACCATTTACAATTATTTTTACAATTTTCCACAATTTCATCATCATCATCATCAACAAGGATTAAGCCCAATGGCCTGTTCCGATCTCATTATAGGTCGAATTGGTCCTTCCATCTCTTCAATGGTCTTCCCAACATTTTTCTCCCTTTTGGTTTATAATTATACGTTCTCCTTGGTCTGCGCTGTTCATTCATTCGTAATACGTGCTGAAGATAAGCATTTTGATAATATTTTATTCTTCCATCATTTTATTTCAATATATTTTTTATGATAATTAACTACATATATTTACATAAATATCTTACAAAAAATTAACTTATTTTATCTCACTTTATTCTTGATCTACCTACTGGATGCTTTCCCTCTGGATTTCCTACAAGGACATGGAAATTGTCAACACTCCAAGGGGAGTGTTAGGTATTTTATTGAAAAATACTAAAGGAAAAAAGTTGTTCCATTTCACGTTTCCTATGTACTGTGTGAAACTGATTGTATTGCCTCGCCACCATTATGAAGTAATGCAACAATACATTTCTGTACGAAAAGAGCCTATTTTTTCTGAGAAAACTGTATATATACGTCCCATAATGTATAAGATATTTTGATTATATATATTTACTACGTCTACCGCTGTGTGGTCTGGAGGTAGCGTGCTGCCTTATCACGCAGCGGGCCCGGGTTCGATCCCCGCTCGGGACAGTTTTTCTGGGAGAGGTTTTTATCGGGGTATTTCTTTACCTGAAAGACAAATGTCAGGAAAACTTTAAGGCCCAAACGGTCCCCGAAATCATATGGCCATCATCGTCCTTATCATTATCATCATCATGTTTTACCGGTGTGGAAAGCAGCGGGAAGCTACCACACCTACAATTCCCTAGTAAAGCTGCAAAGCATAGCATGAAAATGCTATGATTGCAGTGAAAGATCTGCCCTCGGGCACAATTAATATGCATGGATATTTACTACAAGAAATTCATACTTAAAATCTGCGCACTTATCTTAATTCCACCTTAAATTATATAAATTACATGAAAATAAAAATTGATGCCTAAACAGGGATTTGAATTCGGGACCTCTTAACTCTATGTTCGAGCGATACCAATTTCAGTACCCAGGCTTCCCTGTGCAAATATTAATTTCCTTTTCTTTTTATACAATTCTCAATCATGAGAGACAATGGGACGCGCCCGCAGTGCCATCTCACGTATTCTATAGCAAGAAAGCATTTTATATATTTTTTATTTCGATGTTACAATTAAATTTTGACATTTAGCAATGAAAGCCAAATATAACACGAGAACAAAATTATATATATATGGGCCACGCCGTAGCGTAGTGGTTAAGACATTGCGCTACAAGCCGGAAGGTCGAGGGTTCAAGTCCCGGTGGGGTCAGGATCTTTAAACTGACACAAACCTTCTGGTGGCACTATAGCCCTGGGTTCGACTCAGCTTCTAACGGAATTGAGTACCAGACGCATGTTCTGGGGGTAAAGGCGGTCGTCACGCAGGGCTCACAACCCGGCTGACATCAAGTGCCCATTGTCCAGAAAAAGTGGGAGCCTTAACTTCCTACTACCCGAAGGGCCTCGTGAGGCCTGTAGTGGGATTACTTTACTTTTTACTTTATATATTTTTTTTTTACTTTATATATATATATATATATCTCCAACTGGACATAGGGACCATGGAAGACCAAAACATCGGTGGAAAGATCAAGACCATCTTCGCTAGGTTTACCGTACAGGCCACATGGCCTAAAACGAATTTGTTCATGATGATGATATATATATATATATATATGTGTGTGTATGTTCCGCTGCCTCTTATGATTAAGAATTGTATATAAGGAAAGAAAATTTAATGTTTGCACTAGGATGCCTGGGTATAGTAGGCGGTAATGCTCTAACGTATAGAGTTAGAGGTCCCGGATTCAAGTCCTGGTTCAAGCGTTAATTTTTATTGATATATATATCTTAATATATAAAAAATTCGTGTCACGTTGTTTGTCTGCGATGGAATCCTAAACTACTGAACCGATTTTAATAAAATTTTGCACACTGTGTGCAGTTTGATCCAACTTGAGACTTAGGGTAGTTTATAACTAAATTTACAGTCGCATTATTTTTTATTGCAAATTATTTGTTTATTATTTAACAAAGAGTTATAATTATCTGTGAGTTCCAAACGATTCTAACAGATGGCTGTGTAAGGTAATTTGATAAGGTAATTGGTTTATTATTTAACAAAGAGAGATACAGATGGCTTTTTGTTGCAACCGCGAATTTCAATTGAATTACAAATATTGATTATTTCATAATTTAAATGTGTTCAGTGTTTATTTTATTTTCAATATTATTAATTTCGTGTTTAAGTATTAGTTTTAAGTAATCTGGCTAAAAGACAGCAACTTAATTAAAATTTTTAATGTATACCTTAGCCACAGGAACGCGTGGCCGGGACTTCTAGTGACACTAGAATATATATATATATATATATATATATATAATATATACTTACACATACAGTAGTCTATACATGTGAATGAAACATATATAATTAAATTAATTAATTTATGCAAATGCTGTAAGTTAGAGAAGAAAGAAATGTTGTACTGTAGAAGTAATTTGAAAGGTAAGGAATGGTGTGAGTAAAGACTGATTCCTCCTTTGGGAATATAAGGAAAGACATTCATTATATCTGTTATAATATAGCCAAGCAGCACGTCCTCTGTGTGTGTGTGTGTGTGTGTGTGTGTGTGTGTGTGTGTGCAGGCAATTTCATTTTCCTGGCACATCCATGCGGCCTCTCGGTTTCTTAGATGAGTTTTTGGCGCTCTGAAAATGAAAACCAAAACACGGAGCGTCTCACTTCTTTCTTTCATTAACTTTTTCTTTTTTTCTATCTCTCTCACCATCTTTCCCTTTCCCCCACCTCTTCTCATCATATTTCTAGTTGAGTCTCTTACTTTGGTGTCGAGGTTTTTAGTAAGTTTTCCTTCTTCATTTCTTCTCTTGGGCCTGGGAAAAATATAATATATATCATGGAGGTTCTTATAGAGTTTTGTGTAGACATGTTGAATGTTGATTAATATGGTACTGGGAGAAGCAGGACAGGATATGAAGCACTAGGAAAACTGCACCCGAATAACCAATGTGCTTCCACAAGGCTTCATAACTTCCCTTAATAACCACCTATAGCTTACAGCTATTTTTCACGCCAAAATGCAATTTAGCCACATTTCTTGACTTGACTAATGTAGCAAGCTTAAAACGAGAAATTCAAAAAGGCGAAGGAGTCAAGTTCACGATTAAATTACAAAATAGTTGGCACATGCATTCCCTTAGCATCGTGAGGACTATTAAGTATCTACTTGAATGTAGATATCCTGTTACGAAACCTGGAAATAAATTTTAGGGATTTTGACAAGTTAACATCTTGACTCCTAATGTTAAAAGATTCCCGGCTATGTGGCCGTGGTCTATAACTGGTATTTCTTCCAGACGTTTCTCCCTCAACTGCGGAGGGCATCTTCAGTGGCGAGTGCTTCTAGGCGATGTTACCTTGTCGTAGACTCGCCACTGAAGATGCCCTCCGCAGTTGAGGGAGAAACGTCTGGAAGAAATACCAGTTATAGACTACGGCCACATAGCCCGGAATCTTTTAACATTATACGTACATAAGGACTTTATTAAACTAAAAGTAAGACACATACATATTTACAAATATGGATCGCACGGGCAGTAAGCCGTACGTGCTGTTGACAGTCCATTAAAATAAGTTGATGTTTAAAAACAAAAACAAAAAAACCACAATAATATTACAATTAGATATCAATACAATTACATTATACATTAACTTACTTATGTAGAATTATTAAGAATTAATGGTATTGCAATTTGTTAACATATTTATTTATTCCTGAATAAGTGTTGTTCTTGATGTTGAGTGATTCCGGGTTCTGTGGCCGTGGTCCATAGTTGGTGTTGATACCAGACGTTTCGCCCTCAACTGCGGAGGGCATCTTCAGTGGCGAGTGCTTCTAGGCGTGTTTCCTGGTCGGAAGCTCTACTTAGAGTGAACGCTGCGGGTGTTGTATTGATACTAGTGGTGGGAGCAGGGTGAGCGGGCGTGGCTCTTGCTGATTGGCTAATGGTCGTCTCCTTGTTTGTCCCTAGTGTTGATGCATTTATTTTCTAGTGTACGGTACCAGGCCTTAGACAGTTTAATACCTTCCTCTTTTCTGTTAATATTTTCCTTATGCTTGTGTATTTCTATAGCCTCTCGATATAATCTAGGGAAATAATAGGAAGTTGTGGCTAAAACTTGTGTATCATCGAATAGAATCTGGTGTCCATTCATAATGGCATGTTCTGCTACAGCCGATTATCCATTTCTCCTTGTCTGCAGTTTCTTTTGTGTTCTGATAAACGGGTGGCTATACTTCTTTTTGTGGTCCCTATGTATGGTTTACCACACGAACAAGGAAGTCGATATACGCCGCAAGTGGAGAGGGTGGCCGAGGATCCTTAGCTGAGCGAAGGCAGTCTTCTATTTTTCTTGTAGGTCTGTAAACTGTTTTTATGTTGTATTTTCGTAGGAGTTTTCCGATACGATCTGTGACTCTTTGTACATATGGTAAGTAGGCTATGCTGGTTGAGGGTGTGTTATCCATTCTGACGTGCCGTCTTCGTGGATGTATGGTTTGTCTTATTTCCTTGGATGTGTAGCCATTTTTCTGGAAACAATTGAACAGATGGTGTTGTTCTTGTTTAAGGTGTTGTGGTTGGCATAACTTAGTCGCTCTGTCGAACAGTGTCTTAATGACACCTCGCTTTTGTCTTGGATGGTGGTTGGTTAGAGTCTTTGTGCAGATATCGGTCTGTGTGTGTAGGTTTTCTGTAAACTGTATGTTGAATTTCCCCATTGCCAGTCCTTATTATTTGAACATCCAGGAAAGGAAGTCTTCCATTATCTTCTTTTTCCATAGTGAACTGTATTTTGTTGTGTCTGCTGTTAAGGTGTTGAAGGAAACGTTCCAATTCTTCACTGCCATGTCTCCATACTACGAATGTGTCATCAACATAGCGAAACCAATGTTCTGGAGACTTGGGAGCTGTTTTTAGTGCTTCTGTTTCGAATTTCTCCATGAAAAAATTCGCTACTACTGGGCTTAGAGGACTGCCCATGGCTACTCCGTCGGTCTGTTCATAGTAGCTGTTGTTCCATTGGAAGTAAGTAGTAGTTAGTACATGCCTGAATAAATTGGATATTTCTTCTGTGAAAATCTGTCTAATGTAGTCCATGGTCTCATTTACTGGCACCATGGTGAAAAGGGAAACCACATCGAAGCTAACCAGTATATCTTGAGATGTTACGTTTATATTCCGTAGTCTCTCAATGAAATGTGTCGAGTCTCTGATGTAGCTGTCCGTTTTTCCAAGGAGTGGTTTCAGAAGTCCTGTAAGATGCTTTGCCAGTAAGTAGGTCGGAGAACCGATGGCACTGACAATTGGCCGGAGTGGAATGTTGTTCTTGTGTATTTTTGGAAGACCATAGAGTCTTGGAGGTTGAGCTTCGGATACGCGTAATTTCTTCTTAATTCCTTCTGGCAAGGACGATTGCTTGATAAGATTGTTGGTTTTTCGAAGAATACCGGATGTAGGGTCTCGCTTGATAGGTTTGTATATATCTGGTGTCAGAATCTCTATTATTTTCTCTTTGTATTCATGTGTATTCATAACAACTGTAGAGTTTTCCTTTATCGGCTGGTAAAATAGTGATATTATTATCATTATTTAAAGTTTTTAGCGCTAGTCTCTCAACCAGCATAGCCTACTTACCATATGTACAAAGAGTCACAGATCGTATCGGAAAACTCCTACGAAAATACAACATAAAAACAGTTTACAGACCTACAAGAAAAATAGAAGACTGCCTTCGCTCAGCTAAGGATCCTCGGCCACCTCTCTCCACTTGCGGCGTATATCGACTTCCTTGTTCGTGTGGTAAACCATACATAGGGACCACAAAAAAAAGAAGTATAGCCCACCCGTTTATCAGAACACAAAAGAAACTGCAGACAAGGAGAAATGGATAAATCGGCTGTAGCAGAACATGCCATTATGAATGGACACCAGATTCTATTCGATGATACACAAGTTTTAGCCACAACTTCCTATTATTTCCCTAGATTATATCGAGAGGCTATAGAAATACACAAGCATAAGGAAAATATTAACAGAAAAGAGGAAGGTATTAAACTGTCTAAGGCCTGGTACCGTACACTAGAAAATAAATGCATCAACACTAGGGACAACAAGGAGACGACCATTAGCCAATCAGCAAGAGCCACGCCCGCTCACCCTGCTCCCACCACTAGTATCAATACAACACCCGCAGCGTTCACTCTAAGTAGAGCTTCCGACCAGGAAACACGCCTAGAAGCACTCGCCACTGAAGATGCCCTCCGCAGTTGAGGGCGAAACGTCTGGTATCAACACCAACTATGGACCACGGCCACAGAACCCGGAATCACTCAACATCATGATTACCCGGCCGTGAAAGCCTGCATTCAACTAAGTGTTGTTCTTATTTTCCGCGTTTTGTCCAGAAATCTACCCAAGTTTATCCAATTTTGTGGGTTTACCAGTAACTAGTAGCATGCCATCTTCCACGATTTGAATTTAGAAATGTTGCCGGTAATAGCTGACGTCTCCAATATTCTAAATCATCACATTTTCCTAATATATGTATCTCGTCTTCAAAGCTCCCGCACATTGGAAATATTCGCATATCGTGATGGTCGCTAATTTTTTAAAAATTTTCATGCCCCTAACCTGAACCAAGCGAGCCTTGATCTCTCTTTAAATCCTAGATTGAGTATATAAGATTCTTTTCCCCAAAATTGTTTTAGGTATCTTTGTAAAAACAGTGATCGTTTTCCCGCACATTCGGCCAAAATATTTTGTCGATTTATATCTAAGTACCTCCTTCTAATTTTTCTCCACACATTCTTGCAATTTTCAGTCCCTTTTTCCCATAACCAACCCATCCCAATCTTTTGGAGTTCTCTCTTAACCTCGTCTGCCCAGAATTTCCCATTTGCGTTCCTAATTTGGTGGTCATAACAAATTGCTCTGAGCATTGTTTGTTCACTTATGATTACCGGCCGTGAAAGCCTGCATTCGACAATCATGACTCCTGTTATATTATATGCTAGTCAGTGACGGTTTGAATATAAATGTAGTAAAATATGTTAACCAGTGCCAGTTTGAATATAGATGCAGCGAAATTCAGTTACAAAACCGAAATTAAGACCGAGAGATGGCGATATCTTAATCTTGTAACTATAATTTCAACTGTTAGTTAGATAAGCAACTACTTCAATAAGCCTTGGCTCTTAGAGATGTCCTACGAGTTACTTCATTACTTTTTTATGTGTATGCGTGCTATTATGCATTACAGGGACTCTTTCGTCCAACTTCTCTCGAAAAACGTTAAACTGAAAATATATGAAACTATTATTCTCCCTGTTATATTATATGGATGCGAAAAACATGGACTCTTACTTTAAGGGAGGAAATGAGATTACGAGTATTTGAGAATAAAGTTCTTAGGAAAATGTTTGGACCACAGAGATATGAACACACAGGTGAATGGAGAAGACTAAGTAACAGTGAGTTACATGGTCTGTAAGGAAACCAAATATAATAAGAACAGTTAAGTCTCGTATAATGCGATGGACAGGACATGTGGCACGAATGGGTAATGGAAGGGGTCATGGAAGCATCTTGTAGGAACAAGAGAGAAAACGTCCAGTTGGTAAACCAAGAACGAGATAGGAGAATAAAATTAACAATGGTTTTAGGGGAGCAGATTATACAGAGAAAGATTCGAAAACATTAGCTCAGGATAGGAATGTATGGGGAGCTTATGTCCGCGCGGCCATGAATCTATGGGTTTGGTAGTGCCAGTGAGTTAGTTAGTAATAGGAAAATGGGACTACATAATCCCGGTAGATATAAATTAGAGAGTACTTTGCAGTCAGTGTATCGTCTTTTGGGACTTCCATTACTTAGCTATGAAAGAAAAATGGACTCATCGTCAACTTAACTAAAGATAGTTATGTAGAACTATAATATGAAGTTATTTGATGTTATTGGTGTCTAGATCCAATGAAGCTTAGTGTTTAGTTGCTCTCTTTTTGACCGGGACTAGATGATTCAATGGTCTACGCTTGGCAGAGTTATCATGACTGAGATGGGCAGAGAGAGAATTAATCACCAGCCGGAGCTAATTACATAGTGTCGCGGCAACCTGTATCACTGCATCAGTTCTCCTGCGATATATACCAGCCCTGGTCAAATATAAGGTCAAAAGACGCCACTGTCTGCAGCAACAAGGCAAGTAAATGTACTTTGATGACAGGCTTGTCAAATTAAAATTACTGTAAGTTTAATGGGTTTGTAGTTGAAAAAAATATAAAAAGTTATAAAAATTTAACACTGGGAAGTAGTAACTGATTAACTGTAATATTGTCGTTACATGTAAAAAAATAGTAGGCCTATATTACGATGCGAGGTTGGGAAGTGGTTTTTACAGAAGTGAGGAAATATTTAAAAATCGAGCGATAGCGAGGTTTTTAACTTCCGAATTCTATAAAACACTTCACAAAGTGCGTTGTACATTTTTTTGCGCGATGGTGTTTTCAAGTAATAAATAATAGCAAAATAATAACATCTTTGTTGGAAATATTTGCGTTCATTATAAACAACTGACTAACATGAACAGTGTGGGAAATGTTTATTATTTAAGACTACAGCAGGCCGCGACACCAATCAGTCATAAAATGGCGGCAAATACGTATTTATTGTTTTATATTGTTTCAAATAAAGTTCAGTTCATTTAAAATGCAGTCATTTGTTTCGTATAATGCATGTTAATGCTACCTTTATTAACACCATTGTACGTAGTATACATAAAGGTCAGCAGTTTTACTTCCCACACGTGGTTTGTAATATGTAATATTACAGTATATTTATTTAGGTTGGCAATCCCGAAATGTAGGAAGTTGAACTTTCAATCATGGTCGCCATGCTGTAAGTACGACAGAACGCACTATCGCGCAAAGAAAGTTAATTTATGAGATTTACATATAATCGCCCAAATCTACACAAAGTGTAACTAATAGCTAGGCGAACCAGATACAATCCGGGTACGGAGGGATGCAGATTTTTCTTCAAACATTAACTTCCAGATTGGTCTTTGACTTCACCCAACCTGCTATAAAATTAATATAATGAATTTTGAGATGGGTCTGAATCTGGGGTCCAGAGACATTTTTGCTTTAAGGCTAGTTTCAATGCCAGGCATCAAGATTTAAAACTACATAATGGACGACACTTCCGATAACGGAGTGACGAAGATTTTTCGTCACTCATTCTTATCCAATCCGAATCCAGAGACTAGAACACCAGAACAGATGTTTCTGCTGTAATTTGTAAAGCAAGGGATGATCTCAATCTAGAAACTGTTCCTGTGATAGGCCTATGCTTTTCGTATTGAGCTACATGAGGTATATATTGACTGATGTGCCTAAATCATAACAAATATATGAAATTACTGTACACAGAATCGAAAATCTAAAAATTATACAAAAAATCCGCGACATCGTATGTCTATCTTTTACGGATAACTCACAAAAACTATTTTTGTCTTTCAAAATTAGATTAAAAGTAAGGATTTATAACAAAGACTTTTCCATCAACATAATATTATTACCCTTTAAGGAGTAAGCGCAGTTGTGACGGAGGGAGCTGCAATCGAGTTTATGCCGGAATAGAACATGTGACACTGCTATGTACTAAGGGCAGGGGGGAATGGAACTGGGACGCTAACAGTGCAAGTCTAGTAGAAAGTTTGTTGCCAGTGCACGTTGCAATATGTAAATTATCTTTCTGCCTTGTGAATTAATCACTTTTCTTGGAGATTTTTCGGCGTCTCCATACTCATACAATACAGACGTAGGACTATAATACAAATTGTTGAATCGACACGAAATCACAGTTCACGAGTGAACGATATGGTTACAAGTGCTATTAAAAGGCAACTGTTATTCTTTGCCCACTGTACACTGCCTTATATGACGTCACAGGTATCAACAAGCAGTGCTTTGCGATGCGTCCGGCTGCTGAAAAATTTTGAATGACTAATAATACATCTTTGGGTACATTTAAACAAATTGTTTGTACGTAACCTTTTTAAAATATTTTGTCCATGCAACAACGTCGCGGGTCTCGGTAGGAAAATGTAAATCTAATCAATTGAGAATTTCATAAAAATTAAAAAAATTAAAGTTGTATAAAAAGGAAAAAAAAAATAGTTTTAAAAATCTAAAACAACACGCTTTATTAGAAAACCGAACTAAAAAAAATGAAAAATAATTTTAATTTCCAACACGCTTGGGATAAATAACTTTACCATCAAAAGCGTGGGGTGCTCTATATAAATTAATATATTTGATAATAAACAGATATTGGTAAAAGTAAAGTCTCTAAGAAGAATATGTAAAAATCATAAAAAGCACCCCACGCTTTTGATGGTAAAATTATTTATCCCAAGCGGTTGGAAATTAAAATTATTTTTCACTTTTTTAGTTCGGTTTTCTAATAAAGCATGTTGTTTTAGTTTTTTAAAACTATTATTTATTTTTTAGTTTTAATATTTTACAGAATAAGATAAAAAAGTAAATATCTTTAAATTCGATACTATTCTAGTATCAGCTAAAAGTAATACTCTTCTAAAAAAATCCTCCCAGCCGGATTGAAATAGCGACATATGGATTACTGAAATTATATACTACTGGAGTTCACTGCTCTACCAATTGAGCTCTTACAACGATTGACTAAAAAGTCGACAAGTCCGCAACCTATTATACCAGTTTTAATTTTTTTGATTTTCTGACGATTCTGGCCAGGATTTTAGAAACAAAATATGAAATTATTGTATTGTCACGGGTCCTTTACAAGTACACAAAGTTTCAAGTCGATCCAACGTTTCTAAGTGGGTGAAAATCGTGTTAAAAAATTCCGTTACAAAATACAAAGACACTTTTTTTGATTTTCTGATGATTCTGGCAAGTATTTTAGAAAATAAATATGAAATTATTGTATTGTCACGGGTTTTTTACACGTATACAAAGTTTCAAGTCGATCCAATGTTTCTAAGTGAGTGAAAATCGTGTTAAAAAATTCCGTTACATAGATACACTTTTTTTGATTTTCTGATGATTCTGGCAAGTATTTTAGAAAATAAATATGAAATTATTGTATTGTCACGGGTCTTTTACAAGTATACAAAGTTTCAAGTCGATCCAATGCTTTTAAGTGGGTGAAAATCGCGTTAAAATATTCAGTTACATAGATAGATACAGGTCAAGCTAATATAAAGCGTGTAAAAATATTGAAGACAGATTGCCAAGAAAAATGCAGAATGGGTGCACGTGGCAGAAGAAGAAAAAGAGAACGGCCAAAAATTACGTGGGTTAATGGTAGGAGATTAAGATTCCCATCTTTATAGACAATTAACATGAGATGTCATCCGGTTGGTCTGCGCGACATCTGTCTTTACCCCAGAATAAGCGCTTGGTACTCATTTCGATTAGAGGATGAGTCGACCCCAGGTCCATGATGCCGCCAGAAGATTTAGACCAGTTTAAAAATGCTGAAGGGATTCAAAACCACCGACTTTTGGACTGACTTATAACGTATTACGAATTATCTAGAATTATTATTTCCATCTAATTTTCTCAAATGTTTGCAAATTTTATCACAAGTAATGGCACGAGTGATTTCCAAATTACAGATAAATTCACGCTGTTACGAAGTGACGAGTGAATATATCTAGAGAATTTGGAAATAAAAAGTGGCATTTGTTAGGACTATTTAACGAATAAAATTAAGCTGTTTACTCACAAATCATTATTTAAATATAGTTATTTTAAAATATTTATATATTTAATGTAAACGGCGATGTTTGAAAAAAAAGAGAAACGTTTATTATGTTTCATTTGTTCTTCACTGCAACTAGATCATACTATTTGTTGCCAAAGGAACGCAATATTGTAAGAATGCACCCTAGTGGAGAAAAAATGAAACACATCAAACCGTAGCCGAGCGGTTAAGGTAGGAAGCCTTGGCGCAGAGCTACGGGACTTGCGCTGGTTCGAGTCTCCATGGGGGAAGAAATTTTCTCATGGTATTTCGGCCAGTATGGGACCGGTGCCCACCCAGCATCGTGAGGCAATTGGGTAGCTACAATAAGTAGCGGCTCCAGGTTGAGGAACCAGCTATAACGGCTGGGGGACTCGACATGCTAACCACATGTCACCCCTACACTGGCTGTTGATCATCTACCTCTGTGATTGACACATGTGGATGTGAAGAGCCAGCAGCCGGCTGGTAAAAGGGCAACCGCTGAAAAGTGGAAAGACCCTCAATCGGATGTCCTATGATGTAAATATGTCAATTATATTCTTCTGGAACGTAAAACCTGGGAAATAATACGTTTAAGAAAGCGCAAACAGCGTTTTTTTTTTGTGGTATAGCCTATTCAATTACTAGAAATGTTGTTCTATTATAACCCACAAGCAGAAACTAGTTACATTCATACACTATATATACAGTCTGGGAGCCACTTGCATTCTAGGATTCTTACATCTTTAATATATAAATTGTTATATTCAACGTATACCTGAGAGGGTCAGTCACTGCAATATAATGCTCTGACCTATTCAGAATGATAAAAAGGATGGGCTTTCTTTAATATTATAAAATTAAGATGATAAAATCGAGGTGAAACACGACTGTGATTGGTTGTGAATCAAAATTCATTGAAATGCGATTGTCATTGACTCCCATTTCGGGCTTGAGTTAAGAGAGTTTTTACAACGGTTCTAAACATACAAAAATTCGTAAGTTATTAAGACGAAGTGTACATTAATCCTTATTCAAGCCATCTCTAATGTAATATTATGTGCTGAGTTTGCGAATCTACTCTCCAACCACCCTCCAGCCTTTAATTTCGTTGAAATCTCTAAGCGAACAGACTGCTAGAAAGGTTTGCAATGAGAAGTAAAATAAAGGAGAAAGATAAAAAAAGAGACGAAGTTAATATTTTGAGAGAAGGCAAGATAGAAGCTAACCTACAGCTCGAGAGACAAATGCGGGATGATTCCCGATTCGAAGCACGAATTGCAGAGGGTGAGACCAGGGTGGGGGGAGTGGGCTAACTAAGACAGTTGCTTTAATTAAAGATCTAGCGGCTAGGGTAGTGCTTCGCATGCTGGCTATTGGGAATGAAAAGAGGGGGGGTGTAGGGCGAAGAAAAAGAAGAACCGAAATACTCTTTATAGGAAGTTGAAGATAAGTTTTGCTAAGACTTGGGTAGAAAAAAGATGAAAAGGAAATATATATAAGAGAGAGGAAAATGTGAAATGAAATGAAGATGCCAACACTTTCAGTTCCTCTACGTGGAATTACAAAAAGGAATGTCAGTAATTTATCTCTACGAAATACGAATACAAACTAAGTAATCTTTTGTCCAAATTAATATAACTAAACAAATACATTATCAGTATTATCACACAATTCCCCATTTTAGGAAAACAAGTTTAAATAAAGTTTATAATAAATTTCCATCTATCTATCTTCGGTTTTTTTTACAGCTGCTGCCGTCTTCCCGTTCCAAACCTCCAAAGCCCACGATCTTGGGCATCTTCAATGCCTAGCCCTCTTGCTTGCATTAATGTCTTCATGTTTTCCTTCCATGTTAACTTTGGTCTCCCTCTTTTCTTCTTTCTGGTCGGATGCCATTGATATAGTTGCTTTGGTCATCGCTCATCTTCCATTCTTAAAACATGTCCTAACCACTTTAATTCATTCTCCTCAATTCTTTCAATTATACTTTCTTCTGCTTCCATTATGTATCAATTTATTTTAATAGCCTAATAAATTCCGAGCGATTTCCCTTCATAAGTTATCATTCAAACTTTTATTTTCCTTACTTACCGGCTGGTAGGCCAAAGGCTTTCTAGGCCTGTCGCGCTTGGAGTTTTTTTTTTAGTTAGGTATTTTGTGTCATTTCCGTGCCGTGGTTAATGCAAGATGCCTTGGGGCAGAGCTACGGGAGTTGCGCTGGTTCGAGTATGCATAGGAGAATAAAAAATCTCATGGAATTTCAGCCAGTATGAGATCGGTGCCCACCCAGCACCTTGAGGAATTTGAATAGCTAAAATAAGTAGCGGCTCCAGGTTGAGAAAACTAGCTATAACGGCTGGGGGACCCGAAATGCTGACCACATGTCATTCCTATCTGGTTGGATGATCATTTACCTCTGATTAGAACACGTGGATGTGAGGCTAGCAGCCGGCTGGTAGGCTAAGGACCTTCTAGGCCCATCGCGCCGTGGAGTTTAGTTTTAGGTATTTTGTGTGCTCCACACCATAGATCCATGCTTACAGGGATACGATTAGTCGGGAAATAATTTTTAACTCTAGCTCACATACTTTCTTGACAACACAATATCTCGGACGAGTGATCTGCTGAATGCTGGAATCACCTCTAAGACAGCACAAACATTTATAAGACACGTCATTCACTTAAAGGTTCTTAATAAATATGGATAACATGATATAGATGGTTGTGGTGGAAGAAGCATTAAATCAACTAAATCAAGGGTCTTGGAAGACAGGATTAGTCATAAGCAAGGATAAAACAAAATATATGAGAATATCATATATCCAATTTCAGTTGATAGTATTAAATACCTCAAAACATGAATTAAGTGAAGAGGTTCGAGCAAGGATTACAATGGGCAATAGATGCTTCTATGCATTAAAACAACTTTTAAGTCAAGAACAATAAGTAGAATAGCAAAAATTAAAACATATAAAACAATTTTTTTTATTATTGATTTCGTACATCTCAATGATGGATAAATCATATTTGAAGAGAAAAATTATACGCTCAGACCGGGACTTGAACCCGGGACCCTTGGTTCTCTAGACCAAGTGCTCTACCAACTGAGCTACCTGAGCAAGTACCGATCTAAACGCAAATCTTTCTCTTTATACATTGTAATTCCCATCCACCAAATGCTGTGAAGCCATGCTTCTATCTTGCAAATGGCGGCTCCTTTATTAAGAAGACATATTTGGGAATTATACATTACAGCCAGTACGGCTTTTTCCAAGTTTTTATTATTGATTTCGTACATCTCAATGATGGATAAATCATATTTGAAGAGAAAAATTATACGCTCAGACCGGGACTTGAACCCGGGACCCTTGGTTCTCTAGACCAAGTGCTCTACCAACTGAGCTACCTGAGCAAGTACCGATCTAAACGCAAATCTTTCTCTATATACATTGTAATTCCGTACAGGCTGTAATGTATAATTCCCAAATATGTCTTCTTAATAAAGGAGCCGCCATTTGCAAGATAGAAGCATGGCTTCACAGCATTTGGTGGATGGGAATTACAATGTATATAGAGAAAGATTTGCGTTTAGATCGGTACTTGCTCAGGTAGCTCAGTTGGTAGAGCACTTGGTCTAGAGAACCAAGGGTCCCGGGTTCAAGTCCCGGTCTGAGCGTATAATTTTTCTCTTCAAATATATAAAACAATATTGAAACCATTAGTTATATTTGGAAACGAAACATGCACATTAATAACAAAAAAAAAGGTATGTACATGTTAAATACATGGGAAAGAAAAATATTAAGGAAGATACATGGAGCAGTACAGGAACAATATATATGAAGAATTAGAACGAACCAGGAATTGAAAGAATTATATAGGGATTTAGATCTGGTAGGAGATATTAGAAGAAAGAGACTGGAATGAGTAGGACACGTGTTGCGGATGGAGCAAGAAAGAGGCGCAAGAAAGATTTTAGAAGGGAAACCGGAAGGAAGAAGAAAGTTCGGTAGACAAAACTAAGATGGTTAGATAAGGTTGAGGAAGACTTAAGGCAACTGAAGGCGAAAAGATGGAGACAGAAAGCTAGGAATAGAGAAGAATGGGCTGATGTCATGGAGAAGGCCAAGGTTCGTAGAGGACCGTAGAGCCAAAAGAAGAAAGAGAAGATGATACTTATAGATTATTATAATGATCAATGGGTGTTCGAGAACTCTTTAAAATTTCCTGTCAAGTGATTTTCATATGAGAAATAAAAATATCACACAGGAAATTTGTCCTAACCGAGAAAATAACTCGATCCTACTGTGTCTGAGGCAATGGTGTTATATCCACACAGATAGAAATCCTTCAAAACTAAACAAATTAATTAGATTAAATTAAAGTTTTATATACTTCTCTCTCATAGTCTGTCTGCCTGGCTGGATAAAATGATCTTCCAATGAGACCAGGGAGACTAAAGTGTTTTTTTTGTCACCGTATATCAAATATAGGTACAAGAAATAATTTCTGAATGGAGTGACGAAATCTCTCATAGTTTTAATTTTATCAACAACACAACGAGACCTAAATGAAAATCCATGTCACTATCCCATGAAATTTTCTTTCTACCAAGCTTATTTGGGTTTTCAGCCCGCTAGATTATAAAATTTGGAGTAATTTATTGCGCTTCACATATTAGATATATATATAATATATACATATATTAAATTAATACCTTCAGATTGTCTATGACAATTCTGGTATTCTCTCCTGGTATTGGCGGAATAATTTGGCGCTACTAGAAGGCGGAGTTACGCTACTCCGATTATATGATAGGTAATGAATGATAATGAAGCGCCAGGAGAGTCTTTAAACCTAAACTTAACAAAATACATACCGTGAGAATCCACAGGAATTATTTCTTTTAAGGACAAAAAAAAATCCTGTGGTCTGACCGGGTATCGAACTCAGGACCCCATGAACTGGAGCCAGAAGCTCTGACTACTAGCCCATGAGGCTGGTATTAAATACGTATAGATATTGTATTTATTTAACTGAAATTATTTCCTCTTTAAATTTCAAACTGAAAAAAAAGAAAGAAAATAAGAAAATACATTCCACAAACTGAGCTACGGGAGGTCGATATTTTTCTTCACTCATTCGTGCCAAGACTGGACCTGGACCAACTCTGCCTGCTGTAAAATGAGTGTAAAACAGGTCAGTCCATATGGCTAGTCAACCTAACATCATCTTCTGTTGTTGGCTAAAAAGCCATGAGTAGTCCTATGTGTAAAATAATTAGGTATGCAGTAAAGAGGACAATATTAGATACAAGACCAAATTTTAAAACATGTAGGCTTAGATTTACGTACAATTTACTATTTCATGTGTAGGTAAACAATAAAATTAACCGACGAATGCTGCATTAACTTTTTAATTTATTTTTTTCAAAGGTTAAAATCGCAAAACGGCACCTGAGATCTCAGTTGTTCTGTGTTTAATCTAAGTTTTAATTTATATTTTTAGTTGTATTCTAGAATGTATAATTATAAACCAAAAGGGAGAAGACCATTGAAGAGATGGAAGGACCAATTCGACCTATAATGAGATCGGGAACAGGCCATTGGGCCTAATCCTTGTTGTTGATGATGATGATAGTTGTATTCTATTGAGTAACATTAAGGAATTGGGGCTGGAAGTAAGTATCAATAAAATTAATACATGCTCACACTTATATATATTGTATTGTATTTTTGTTAATACATTGTGTGTCTATACGTCTTAACTCATCACTGGCGCACTTACAAATGATTTTATTGATCTTTCTATACATTTATTTGCTATCATTGTAATAAATTACATTTAACAGAATTTGGCCAATCATATATAATGTAAATGGACAGTTAATGACAAATGAGGAGAATTTTGAAGAAAGGAAGAATTCAAATACGTAGGAACAATAATTACAAACAGGAATAAGCTGTAGAAAGAAATTAAATTTAGTCTCAATTTTGTAAACACATGTTAATATATATTATGGGAATTCTTATCAACCCAACTCCTCTCAAGAGAGTTAAAATAAAAGTAGGCTATATAAATCAATTAGGCTATTTGTAAACATGACGAATAATGATGATTATGATGACCAGATGATATTCGGGAACCAATTGGGTCTTAAAGTTTGCTGACATCTGCTTAGAGATGAAGAAAAACTCGGAAAAATATCACCCAGGAAACTTTCCCTGAACCGGGTTCGAACTCGCAGCTGCTGCGTACGAGACAGTGATCCTACCCGAGACCACAACGATGGACCTATTTTTAAAATATTAAATTAAATAAAACTACGTATCTTATAGGATTTGATGCTAAATAATGGGTCTATACATGATCTTCCCTTTCTAAAGCCATTATAAATTAAACTGGTTTAGATCATGTAAAAATGAATGGATCATTCAAGAATCCCAAAAATGATGCAATATAAGCCCAAATGGATATCGTCGACGAGGAAGACCTATTAAAAGACTGCTAGATGGGGCCGAAACAGATCTACAAAGGCCTAATTCGTGACGGATGATGATGATCTTACAGGATACATTGCCAATTTAAACGATTAACCGGATTTCACTACACCTGACATGAAATAACTACTCAGTTGTCCTCCTGAGGGTGAATATGGACCCTGTTTCAAACCCTACAGCGAAATAAAAATTATGTGGAATCGATCTCGGAACTCCTGGAATTAATGGACTTGCTAATCATTAAACTAAGGAGAGAGTTCTCAGCTTTATGACCTAAAATATTAAACCATCTATAAATAAGAATATAATAGAATATTAGAAAAAGAAGCGATGTCCTTGTATTAAAAGAAAGACCAATTTAAGATATCAAGCACAATATAATGTTTCATTAAGATTTAATGGCATAACAGTTGCTATGACAACGATGTTTAAATGACAGAGCAATAACTATGATTATCCGGTCACAATTTCAGCATAATTAGGCCATAAAAAGCTGTTTTTGTCCTGAAACAGTTGACGCACAAATTTTTATAACCTAGATGGAAATTATTGTTTGAATATTCAAGTGTTTTTGCTGGTCGTGAACGCCATTAGTCGTGGTAATGGTTTGTTGACAATAATTTGTGTGGTCTCTATTCAAGGAAATGTCGCCAGAACGAGGGGAATCATGGGAAAATTCTCAACTAATTAAAATATGCAGGCACGATGTGCACAAAAACGCGTGCTTTTCTGCAATAAAATAGTGGCTTTGTTCTCAGCTGATTACGTACAAAGTACCAACGGTGAATATGGTAGCCAATCTCAAGTCTCGCTCATTTAACATTCTTAATGAGTTGAAACAATAGCCCATAGACAGAAACTTCATCAAAAAATGTGGTAGAACTTTTTAAAACATATGCTATAAATAGCGAGAATTGGAGCAACATTTCCATGCTAAAACACAACAATCGGCCGTAATGGTTCAGGCGGTAGCGTTTGAGGCACTTATTCAGAAGATCCTGAGTTTATATCCCGTTGCCGAACAACCAAACTCGTGATTTCCAATGCTTCTCCCCAATCATCAAGGCAAATACTTAGTTTGAATTTCATTTCAAGGAATCTTTTATTAAAATCACACTTTTTCTTTCTCTTTTTCTATTCCTTCAGTTAAGGCTAACGTCTTCCATTGTACGTAAGTTATTTTAAATGTATTCGTTATCCGAACCTTATAGGGACACGAACTGTTGGGAGATGATTTTAAACTCTGGGTTACACACTTACTTTTTTACCATGCAACCGGCTGAGTGGTCAGCTCAATGCCGGGGCCACCTCCGCAACAACACGAGTTACCAACATTTAAGACAAGATACATTATTCAATCATACATTCATAATAAACAACGTGAATATGACATGGATTAATATGATGACTCATTAGGGAGAGTCCGGGTTCAAACATTGGTGCAGACCAATCGAAGGTTTTTACATGGTTTTCCTCGAAAGTCTAGAAAAGCGTTGATAGGAATTGTCATTACTACGAATCATATCATCATTATCTTCTTCTTCTTCTTCGTCACGGTTTAGGCTTGTTTACTAGCCTGTTCCGGTTCCAAATTGCTGTTTCCATCTTTTCTTTGGTCTTCCCAAACTTCTTCTTCCTCGTCGTGAATAGCTGTATGCTGCTTTTGGTACTCTATTCTCAGTCATCCTTGCCAAGTGTTCTTTCCAGTTTTTTTCTATATTTTACTATTGTTGTGTTTAATTCCTCAATTTTTAGTTGTTTTATTTCTGTGATATGTTTTTTGTCTGTTCTTTGGTATCCTGCTATTGGTCTGAGGAATTTCATTTCAGCAGCTTGTATTCTGGCAGATTGTTGTGTTGTCATTGTCCATGTTTTGGATCCGTATGTAATAATAGGCACTGCCATTTTCTTGTATAATTTCATTCTAGAGTCTTTCCTGGCTTTATTTTTCAAAGTTCTTTTTAGTGTTCCTGTTATATAATTAAACTTATTTAGTTTGTTTTTATATCTGTTTCCGCTGAGTATGATATTTCGCAACCTAGGAAGTTATATCTTATCACTTGTTCTATTGGTTTATTTTCTAATATTATCTTTGTCCGAACTGGATGAGCGCCCTTAAAGGACACTGTTTTTTATTTTTCTGATGATATTTCCATGTTGCATTTTTTTGACATTTCATTTAGTTTATATAGCATTCTTGTAGTTCGTCCTCTGTTTTTTATATTAAAATCTGGTCATCTGCAAAGGCTACTATTTTTATTACTATATTTCCTAAGTTAATTCCCCCAGTCGTCATTTGATTCCATGACCTTATCATGTCGTCAAAATAAATGTTAAAAAGAGTGGTTGAGAGTGGACAACCTTGTCTAACTCCTCCTGTCATATGTATTGGTTCCCTTTGATTTATTTTTATTTTTCTTTCTCATACATTTTCTTAATTACTGCTATCAATGGTAGTGAAATTCCTTTTTCACTTAATATGTTCCATGATTTTGGTCTAGACACTTTATTAAAGGAATTCTTATAATCTATAAAATACTTAAACAACAAGAATGACCAAAACAGAATAGAATATAATAGAACAAGAGCATTAGTAAAAAAAAATACCGATTCCGATTGAGGGTCTTTCCACTTTTCAGCGGTTGCCCTTTTACCAGCCGGCTGCTGGCCCTTCACATCCACATGTGTCAATCACAGAGGTAGATGATCAACAGCCAGTGTAGGGGTGACATGTGGTTAGCATGTCGAGTCCCCAAGCCGTTATAGCTGGTTCCTCAACCTGGAGCCGCTACTTATTGTAGCTACCCAATTGCCTCACGATGCTGGGTGGGCACCGGTCTCATACTGGCCGAAATACCATGAGAAAATTTCTTCCCCCATGGAGACTCGAACCAGCGCAAGTCCCGTAGCTCTGCGCCAAGGCTTCCTACCTTAACCGCTCGGCTACGGCGCGGGACTAAAAAAAAAAAATGAAAAAAAAATACCACAAAATTAAATAGAGAACATTGGGATAGATACATAGCAGAAATGGAACACAATTTACACGGAAGACAAGACAAAGCATATACATTTATAAGAAGCCTTAATTCTGAAGTAAAAAACAAAAAAATCTAACTGTACATGATATATAATTAAAAAATTATTATAAAGAACTGTGGACGGACAAACAAAATCATCATAATCCTCATTTCACTAAATCATTTAAAAAAAGCAAATCATTAGCTTACACAAACACAGCCAAACATAAAGGGATAAAAAACTAATGAAAAAATAACCATTAATATTGTAACATTTGGTAAACCATACAAGAGATAAAGGAAAGGTTAAAAGGAATAATCTAATATACAATAAATAATAGTTTTAAAAAACTAAAACAAAACGTTTTATTAGAAAACCAAACTAAAAAAATGAAAAATAATTTTAATTTCCAACACGCTTGGGATAAAATTAAAGGGGTCAACAAAAAAATCATCTCCAACACATATAGAAGAAAACTAGAGTTGTCAACAAAAAGAAAATAATTTCACCATCAAAAGCGTTGGGTGCTCTATATCAATTAATATATTTGATAATAAACAGATATTGGTAAATGTAAAGTCTCTAAGAAGAAAATGTAAAAATCATAAAAAGCATCCCACGCTTTTGATGGTAAAATTATTTTCTTTTTGTTGATAACTCTAGTTTTATTCTATAGGCCTATGTGTTGGAGATGATTTTTTTGTTGACCCCTTTAATTTTATCCCAAGCGTGTTGGAAATTAAAATTATTTTTCATTTTTTTAGTTCGGTTTTATAATAAAGCGTGTTGTTTTAGTTTTTTAAAACTATTATTTATTTTTTATTTTTTAGTTTTAATATTTTACAGAATAACATAAACATGTAAATATCTTTAAATTCGATACTATTGTAGTATGAGCTAAAAGTATTACTCTTCCAAAAAAAAACCCTCCGCAGCCGGATTTGAACCAGCGACCTATGGATTACTGAAATTATATACCACTAATCTACCGCTCTACCAACTGAGCTCTTACAACGATTGACTAAAAAGTCGACAAGTCCGCAACCTATTATACCAGTTTTCATTGTTTTGATTTTCTGATGATTCTGGCCAGGAATTTAGGAACAAAATATGAAGTTATTGTAGTGTCAGGGGTCCTTTTACAAGTATACAAAATTTTCAAGTCGATCCAATGTTTCTAAGTGGGTGAAAATCGTGTTCAAAGATTCCGTTACATAAATACAAAGACACTTTTTCTGATTTTCTGATGATTCTGGCCAGGATTTTAGAAAATAAATATGAAATTATTGTATTTTCACGGGTTCTTTACAAGTATACAAAATTTCAAGTCAATCCAATTATTTTAAGTGGGTGAAAATCGCGTTGAAAGATTCCGTTACATAGATATATAGATAGATAGATACAGGTCAAGCTAATATAAAGCGTGTAAAAATGAATGTTTGTTTGTTTGTTCGTACTTTATGCGCAGCCATACCGTTGTTCCGATTGTGATGGGTTTTTTTTTACAAAAATTTTAAGAGATTCCCGGAATGAACATAGGCTATAAGAGAGTTTAGATAATCAACTCCTACGCCCACAAAAACGCCCTTGGTAGTGAAAAAGTCCCTTTTTTTACACTTAAATGGCTTACGCTGCCTAAACCATGACAAATACACAAAATTAATGTACAAAGAATTGAATATCTAAAAAAAAAAAAAACTCTACAAAAAAGTCCGCGACTGCATATGTTTATCTTTTACAGATGACACACAACAGCCATTTTTGTCTTTCATTGATGCCAAGGAAATCGGGATAAGTAGATTCCCGGGCAAGCATGTGCTGTCATACCACTCATCCGATTGTCATGGGGCTTTTTGCAAAATGTTCAGGATTTTTCCAAGAAGGTTATAGGTTATAAGAGAGTTTTAACGCTTAAGCCCTTCACCCTTAATAAATCACCTTCTGTAGTGAAAAAAATTAAAACATGAAAAAAGTCGCTTTTCATAAGCATAAATGGCTTAAGCTGCCTAAACCATAACAATAACACAAGATTATTGTAGAAAGAATCGAGTATCTAAAAAAAAAAACTCTACAGAAATGTCCGCGACAGCATATGTTTATCTTTTAAGGGTAACTCACAATAACCATTATTGTCTTTCATTGATGCCGAGAAGATCTGGCAAGCATAGCAGCGCACGGCGGGCATTCTTTTACTCAAAATAACGAATTTTGTCTTTGAGCTCATTTATGCCAAGTACATCGGGATGCGTAGATTCCCGGGTAACGCCGGGTAATCAGCACGGAGTATCTAAAAATAATGATATAAATTTATTTTATTTTTACTTTTACTTATTCAACTAAATGCAAAAACACATTACCATTTATTTAGGTGTGGCAGCGCACGCCGGGTATTAGCTAGTCATAAATAATTTTGTAATACATTAAATAAACTCTAAGCGCAACAGGCCTAGAGGGCCCTTGGCCTACCAGCCGGCTGCTAGCCTCACGTCCACATTTATTAATCACAGAGGTAGACGATCATAAGCCAGTGTAGTGGTGACATGTGGTCAGCATGTCGGGTCCCGTAACCGTAATAACTGGTCTTCTCAACCTAGAGTCGCTACTTATTGTAGCTACCCAAATGCCTCACTATGATGGGTGGGCATCGGTCCCATACTGGCCGAAATTGCATGAGAAAAAGTCTTCCCTCATTCGAACTCGAACCAGCGTAAGTTCCGTAGCTCTGCGACAAGACAACTTCCTTAACCACTCGGCTACGGCGCGGGACTTTGCAATACATTGAATATTATAAAATCGTAACTCACTAATTAACTGACTCATTATGGCCCTTGACCGCGCGGACATAAGCTCTCCATACATTCCTATTCTGAGCTAATGTTTTCAAAACATCCACTGTATAATCGTAATTTCCTCAAATCATGGATGCTATTCTATCACCTCAATATTTATCAACCATCTGGGCGTTTTCCCTCTGGTTTTCCTAAAAGAAGCTTCCATGTACCTCTTTCATTACCTGTTCGTGCCCCATGTTCTTCCCATCGCAATCTACGAGATTCGACTCTTATTATATCTGGCTTCCTATATTTTAGATATAATTTAGCTCACTATTATGAAGTTTTCTCCATTCACCTGTGTGCTCATCTCTTTTTTTGGCCCAAAAAATTTCCTAAGAACTGTATTCTCAAATACTCGTAATCTTCTTTCCTCCCTTAAAATTAGAGTCCATATTTCGCATCCATATAATAAAACTGGGAGAATAACAGTTTTATACATTTTTTAGTTTTGAAAGGAGTTGGGACAAGAGTCCCTGAACTGCATAATAGCATCATTTCCAGAATTAGGCCTATCGTTAGATATTTTTCCTGATACATACCGTAAAAAGTAATAGTTTTAATTAGAGGTCTATAATGACATCTAATTCCCAATTAAAATGTTCTCATCGGCAATAAAGATAAAAAAAGCACACGTTAATAATGACAGAAATTTTAAGGAGAGTAAACTTAACATTTTAGGCAACCAGCAACAGAAGATAATGGTCTTATTACATGCTTACAAGCAAATGACACTACGTAATTTCCATGGTAGGAGCTTAAAAACAAATGGCAACAAACTTAAGAAAAAATAAATTACAGGCTAGTAGAATATAATTGTACTGGAGCTTGGTCGATAACCTAAAATGTTACGTAAGACCCTGCCTTCAGGGGTGTCAACTTAAAGATATTTATGTATTTTACTTTAGTCTACCAGCTGGGTTGTTCATTGGTCGCACAATATAAAAGAAAGCAATTAGCCGCTGGTAATTAAAAACAAGCCAAACACTAATAATAAAAACAAGTTAAATGAGAATTAAGATGTTTGACCTCCAAAACTTGTTTTATAAGTTTCAAATGTATATTAAAACTAACTACCATTGTATTGTTAATTGTAGATGCCAAAAATCTTAATGGACGTGATACAACGGCGCGGTAACGAATTCAATTGATAGTTTTGTTTCTCTTGAGAAATATAACTATCGGATCCGGAACTTCATGGCCATTCAAGCGTAAGCTCTCCAAACATCCAAATACTGAGCTATGTTTTCCAATCATTCCTAGTATAATTTCATCATCATCATCATCATCATCACTGGCGCAACAACTCATTCCTGAGTCTTGGCCTCCTCAAGGAACCTCCTCCAATTAGCTCGGTCCTATGCCTCTCTCCACCAATTTCTCAATCCCATCTCTCTACCATCTCCATCCCACTTCATTCTTCCATCGTAATTTCGGTCTTCCTCTTTATCTTCTACCCTCTGGTTGAGTGGACCATATCCTTTAACATATTTCTGACTCTTCCTTTCTTCTTACATGCCCTGCTCATCGTAGTCTGGTTAGTTAAATTAATTTATTAATTTCCACATCTTTGAATAATGTATACAACTCCTGATTACAGCTTCATCACCAGGTACCATTCTCACATATAGGGCCATACACCCTCCCCAATATTTTTTCTTTCAAAACATTGTAGAGTGCATTCATCGTTTTTCCCCATTGTCCATATTTCACATCCTTGTATAATTTACATCTCTCAAATCATGGTTAATGTTATTTTGACACCTCATTCTTGGTCTACCTACTGGGCAGTTCCCCTTTGATTTTCCATATCCTCCTTTCATTTCCAATTAGGTCTCATGTCCTGTCCATCGCAATATATATGACTTAACTTTTATTATTATGGTTTTCCATAAAGAACATGTGGGGGCACGCCGTAGCGTAGTGGTTAAGGCACTGCGCTACAAGTCGGAAGGTCGAGGGTTCAAGTCCCGGTGGGGTCAGGATTTTTAAACTGACCCAAACCTTCTGGCGGCACTATGGCCCTGGGGTCGACTCAGCCTCTAACGGAAATGAGTACCAAACGCTTGTTCTGGGGGTAAAGGCGGCCGTCACGCAGGGCTGACAACCCGACTGACATCAAGTGCAGATTGTCCAGAAAAAGTGGGAGCCTTAACCTCTTACTACCCGAAGGGCCTCCTGAGGCCTGCAGTGGGAATACTTTACTTTACTTATAAAGAACATGTACATAGTTCACCGTTATGTAGATTTCTCGTTTCGCCTGTTTGTTCGACTCTCTTTGATCCAACACTTTTCCAGCTCTATATTCCCAAATATCCGATAACTTTTCTTCTTTTTTTTTCTTAGCACTACAGTCCTTTCAGTTTGATCTTGGTTTTCTTTAAGACAAATGCTCATTCTTTTCTATCTAAAGCCTATTTTTTCACCTCTTAACTCCCATCAATCCTATCATCCATCTATCGCAACTTCGGTCTTCCTCTCTTTCTCCTTCCCTCTGTTTCTCATTCAAAACGTTTTTGACTCTCCTTGTGTTTTCCATTCTCAAAACATGACCCAAGCATTCCGCACTGTCACAGTAGCTACTATATTTAATGAATTAAACAATCTGTCGTTATCTTTTCTCTTCTCTTAAAATAAAAGACTATGTTGCGCAAACTTAAAGTTCAACCAGAAGAATTGCATTTTATATTTTTTCAGTTAAATATTTTTTTAGAGAAACTAGGATAGTAAGAATCTCTGTAATTGGCAATGGCTCGAGAAAAAGAAAAATAAATTATGTAGGGATACAAAATGTCCGAGTCTTTCTAATCCTGAATAAAAAAGTGTCAATGACTATCAGGATAAAAATTGAAATAAGAAGCTTGTTGAATAGTTAATAACTAATACACATATAGTAAACGAATCGAACAGAATACATTTACTTGATTATACAGGCATTGCAAAAAGCAATTTGAGACAGTCAAACCAGGTCTCAGCCAAAATGCAGGGTGAATCAAAACTCTATAGACAAACTTTCGGAAGTTGTTTAGGGATTATTTAAGCGTTTTGGTATAAGAAACCCATGGTCTTCGGAGGCATATTGCCGAGTAATTTTATTTATTTATTTATTTTGTTTCGATTTCACCCATATTTATATATGATTTACTAGGAATTAGTTTTCAACATGTTAGGGAACCAGTATATTTTGCAGTGAATATCAGAGAATACTTTTGATGAACATTTCGGGCAAAAATGGATTGATTGTGATGAACCTTTTCCATGGCCAGCTCGGTCTTTAAAACTGACACCCATGCACTTTTTCTTCTGGAATCACGTGAAAAGCCTTGTGTATGTAACTCCTGTATGGACCCAGTTATTAAGACTGTAGCAGCCGCGTGCACCAATTTTCTGTTATACTAGAGCGTCTGTCGTGATCACGGTGGTGAACATTTTGAACAATTACTTTAAATAGCGCAATACTATAATTTGGAGACAATCATATTCCGAGTAAACCGATACAAAGGTGGTTGAGTTATACAAAACGAAAACAATGAACTTTCTTGGTAATGAGCAATTAGAAGCAAAATCAAAACACTCCGAAAAAGCCCTAATTAACAGCGAAAGTTTGTTCTTCGTAGAGTTGGATTCGCCTTGTATATTTGGCAATACTTATAAAATTCATATTAGACCACTGTTAAGGTTAAAAATATATGGTTAAAAATGATAAGATTAGTACCTGAAATCACAGTCGTTCTTAACGATAAAATACATTTAAAATTGTAACGCTGAATGTTTCTGGAAGGCCTTTTCGGAATCATTGTTCCATTCTCAACTGAACAATGTTGAGAATAAAACAACGATTCCGAAAAAGCCTTCCAGAAACATTCAGCGTTACTGTGTATTCACGTAGACTTTCACGGCCGGAGTTGCTATGATGATCTTGAAGAAGATTTTTGGGCTGTAGGCCGTGGTCGTGAGGCTTGTAGTTCCCCGACGTTTCGCCAGAGACTGCGTCTGGCATCTTCTCAAGACCACCTTTGAGGATGCCAGATGCAGTCTCTGGCGAAGCGTCGGGAACTACAAGCCTCACTACCACGGCCTACAGCCCTAAAATCTTCTTCAAGATCATTCAGCGTTACAATTTTAAACGTATTTTATCGTTAAGAACGACTGTGATTTCAGGTACTAACTTTGTACATTTGGGTTATCATTTGTTTTAAATTAATTTAGGCCTACATTCTATTCTCATAACCCAACATTAATGTTAAATGGAGGTACAGTTTGGTAGAGAAATGGCTTTAAATCTTAATTAAGGATTGGTTGATACCCAGATATAAAGATCAAATAACCTATATTATAAAACATTAATTTTTAAATTTACTCATATATCGGACATTTTAAAGATTCTAATTATCTATTTTTTTATTATAGTTAATTAGTTCATGATAATTGAGTTCTATCTAATCCCCAATTAAGATCTGAAGGTCATCTCATAATGCTCCGTACTCCTATCTAATTTTAATGCTCACTTGTGAGTCTATGGGTTACTTTTCTTGCCTGTTTCCGAGGGTAGTGGGTTCAAACACGGACAGAGTCGATGGATTTTTTAGGATAAAATCCAAGTGACAAGTCTTTAGGGAAGGGTCACGAGTATAAATACTTTCCGACTCTTAAAAGAACCTCAAGCCGAAACTAGGAACACTGAGCATATTTTAATCAGTATTTCCCATCCAACTAATTAATTGCCTGCTAGGTATCTCTTTGCTGCGATGAACTAACTACTTGAAACTCGCTGATATATGTAGGGAAATAAGTTTAATTAAATATTAACTTGGTTAAGTAACCTTGACTCACGTGGAGGTGTAGGCAAACTGATAACTCAGATATATTCTATCTGGGAACTTGGTTTCTCTTATTGTTTTCGGTAACTCCTCGTAACCAGGCAAATTTATTCGATTCTATTCATTTACACTCTATATAATCAGGTTACAAGTTTATTTTTTACATTTTAGATTTAATTTTCCACTTACTTTAATTTAGTTATTACAATTACGTTTTCTAATAAATGTTACAATTAATTGTACTTTATCTTGTAAATATAATCGTACAGTAGTCTTTATATATTATAAAAATTAGTGAGTATGTTTGTTTGTCTGTCTGTCCTTTATGCACTCAAAAACTACTTGACCGATTTGAATGCGTTTTTTTAAGTATCGGTTCACTAAAAAAGTGACTTTGGTTTGAATATTTAAAAAAAAAATCTTCAGAAAAGTCCCCGACAGCATGTCTATTTTTACCGATAACTCACAATAACCATTATTGTCTTCCAGTTTTATTGATGCCAAGAAGATCGGGATAAGTAGATTCCCGGGAAACGCCGGATTTTCTATTATGAGGCAGTGGGATATCGCTCGCAATGCCATATTCCGTTAACGCTATAGTAGCCCCAATTTTAGTTTCAACAAAATCAAACTTGGCGTATATTAATTAATTAAAAACATCGGGATAAGTAGATCCCTGGCAACGCCGGGTAATCAGCCAGTTATTTTTATTGCCCTTGGTTAAGTAAAAGTATAGACCTTACCGGTCTGAACTTACAAAAGACAGTAATAATAATATCATCATCACGGACGGTAGGGCCTTAGACTATTATTCGGCATGTTCCGAATTCAAATGCCCAGGCTTGACCACAGCTAGTAGAAATTATGTTTATATTTTTTTCTAAGTTGTCAAAGCGAAGTCTGGATTGAAATGTTATTATCAAAATTCATTTAATTCTTAATAATCTATTAAAATTAAAATTAAATGAATTTGTGCAAGACACGTGAATTCAGAAAACAAAAATTCTTCACGCAGGAGATGCGTAAACTGAGGGAATTACTTACGTCAGTAAATCGAATTTGTGAAGTTTATTACGAGCCCTAGGAAAGAGAAATTATATATTGTGTTTTAGAAATTGGGAGGAACCAGTGACTTGTGTGTTATACTAGGAACCTACAATTCAAAACACATGCCTCTGGACTTTTCCTCCTCTTGTAGAAGTCCGGCCACCTGTTATCAACATTAGTGGTTGATTCAAATGTTAGCAGTATATACCGAATTATTAAGAGAAAAAAAAGGACGGCTACTAGATCGTTCAGATAATATATTATATACTATATGCACTATATATATTATATGCATACACATACACACCCGTATATATTTTTTCTTCCTTCATATTTGATGTCTTGTATGTAGGATCGACGTAGGGCATCAAAAGCAAGATATGAACAACACCCTCACAATATTGTATAAAAACAGGAATCCAATAAATACAAACAAACTGGAGGAAATCGACAATAACTTAATTTTAAACGAGAACGTACTCAATACAGTACATACAACAACCTCTGTAAAGTTACAAATAACAAATGAGTAATTAGCAATACAATATTTTGGTGAGGATGGATCTGGACCCGAAAAGCCTCCTAACTAACTAACTAACTAACTGGCACTATAGAACCCATAGGTTCATGGCCGCGCGGACATAAGCTCTCCATACATCCCTATCCTGAGCTAATGTTTTCCAATCATTCCTTGTATAATCTACTTCCCTCAAATCATAGTTAATGTTATTTTCACATCTCATTCTTGGGCTACCAACTGGGCGTTTTCCCTCTGGTTTTCCTACAAGAAGCTTCCATGCACGTCTTTCATTTCCCATTAGTGCCACATGTCCTGCCCATCGAATCTACGAGACATAACTGATTCCTTTATATCTGGCTTCCTATAAAGACCACGTAGTTACTGTTAAGTAGTCTTCTCCATTCTTCTGTCTGTTCATCTCTCTTTGGTCCAAACATTTTCTTAAGAACTTGATTCTCAAATACTCAAAATCTCCTTTCCTCCCTTAAAGCAAGAATTCATGTTTCGCATCCATATAATATAACTGGTAGACTAACTGTTTTATATAATTGCAGTTTAACGTTTTTTTTAAAGGAGTTGGGACGCCAAGAGTCTCTGTAATGCTTAATAGGACGCATTTCCAGAATTGAGCCTATCAGTGATTTAATTTTTTTAGGAGACAGAATTACAAGATACCCAGAGCCTATTTTTATAATTTCATATTATAATTTTTATTTTAGGTTCGATGAAGAAAAACATTAGAAAGTCTTTTCATGCCCTCAACCTCAATAGCTGTAATCCTCAGGAAGTCCCTAACAGATAAAGCCTACTACATTAGTCGCTTATTGTACGTAACTAACTCACTGGCACTATCGAACCCATACGTTCATGGCAGTGCGAATATAAGCTCTCCATACAGCCCTATCCTTAGCTAATTTTTTCAATCACCTCCTATATAATATACTTCCCTCAAATCATGGTTAATGTCATTCTCCCACCTAATTCTTGATCTACCAACTGGGAGATTTTCCTCTGAATTTCCAACAAATAGTTTCCATGCTCTTCTTTCATTCTCCATTCGTGCCACATGTACTGCCCATCGCAGTCTATGACATTTAACTGTTCTTACTATATCTGTTTTCCTATAAAGATCATGTAGCTCACTGTTATGTAGTTTTCTTCATTCTGAGGCAGTAAACGGCACTTGTCAGTATTCGTCGTAATGTTAATTGTTGATTGCCCTAGCGCGATAGCCAGTCGGTTCTATTAGGATGGAACACAGAGATTCTCATCTCTTTGGGGACCGGAGGAGATTTGCATGGAAACAGACTGCAGTTCATGAAATTACCTTTATTTACTTCAACTTGGGCTAAAAGTATACATAATTAATCTTATAACTTTATTTGATACCCAACTTACGAGGACTTCAGCTTGTAAAAATATTATATTTAAAATAGTTTTTTAACTAAGTCCCGTAAGTCGAGATATTTTCCTAGAGTGACGATCCGATCCCTACGAGGTATTGAAAGTAAGTCTGCCACAATTCAATTGTCTATCCATCTCTCTTTTTTGTCAATAAAGTTCTTAGGAACATTTTTGGACCAAAGAGAGATGAACTGACAGGTGAATGGAGAAAACTTATAACAATGTGCTACATGGTATTTATAGGAAGCCAGATATAATAAGAACAGTTAAATCTCGTAGACTGCGATGGGTAGGACATGTGGCACGAATGGGGAATAAAATACGTGCATGGAAGCTTCTTGTAGGAAAACCAGAGGGAAAACGCCCAGTTGGTAGACCAAGAATGAAGTGGGAGAATAACACTAACTATGACTCGAGGGAAATAGATTATACAGAGGATTATTGGAAACATTAGCTCAGGATAGGGATGTATGGAGAGCTTATGTTCGCGTGGTCATGAACCTACGGGTTCGATAGTGTCAGTGAGTTCTTATTATATCTGTTTTCCTATAAATATTATGTAGTCTTCTACATTCACCTGCCTGTTCATTTCTCTCAGGTCCAAACATTTACTGAAATATCTTAAACATTTCGTTGGAGCATTCCATAACTTATGTTCTCTCTTAATGATTGGTAAATAGTTCACTTTTCATTATAACTCAGATGACTACGAACTACAGTTTGAGAAACACTGTGTCAGTATAATTTAAACGAGGAGATGCAACAAGTGTATGTTTAGGAAGCAGGTACCTGCGAGCATGTAGCTAGTATTTAAATTAAGAACGTTGTACCATTTTATTAATGTAAAGTGGAGAGGGGTAGACACAGCTGGTAGCAATAAATCTCATTGTGTAATTAATGCATCAGGCCAGGTGCAGGCCAGTGCACTGTTGCAGCAAGTGCATCACGAACATGCACCCACAACTCAACTCATTTAAATTAACTACTTCCAATCTTATATTTAATTGTGGACTACAAAATAATCAAGTTTTGTCATGACCACCCATTATATTCATAATCAAATTCTCTTCTTTATTAGTTTCATCCTCCCTCCTCTTTCTAGGACTTCTACCATCCCATGGAACTTATAGGACTCAGGAAATGTCTTGAGAGTGGTTGTCTGTAAGTTGAGAATAGGAATTCTGAACATATTAGACAGTTAAGCAATAATAAGACTTTCCTTAAATCAATACCACCAGATTGTCGTTACAGTATTTTCTGGTAGGATTATTCTCTCCTGGCATGCCATGTTTGTAACCCACTTCTGAGGTTGGGGCGTCTGGAAGCTGGGGTTATACTCCCAAGATGATATGAAAGGTGATGAGGTAATGATGCGCCTGGAGAGTCCTTAATCTAAATGAGGTGAATATGATAGTGATGGTAATAATGGGCAGATGGTGTTCGGGGAACGATTAGTCCGTAAAATTTCCTGATTTTTGTCTTACAAGTGAGGAAAAGCCCGGAAAAACCTCACCAAGGAAACTTGTCCCAGCCGAGGATCGAACTCGGGCCCACTGTGTGATAAGGTAGTACGCTACCTCTTGATTTATGGATAGCAGGATACAAGACCCACCGCCTATGTCAACACAGAGCAACACACAATAAGGGGAACAAATAAATTTATAGGGCCGAGATTCAAAATAACCTACCCCGACGAAAATAGAACCCGAGACGTAGAAATGAAAAATAGGAATTCGATCGAGCATGACACAGCGAGAGACTATCATCAAAATAGCTGAAAAATGACTGTTCGATCATAGTTACAAGATTGAACAATAATTTGTCAACTATTTAAATATGTTAATATATTAATAATTATTTATCTATTAATATATTTAATTACACTGGTCGACAAGGTTTTCCTCACAAGAAATCTGATTAGTGAATCTAGTGCATTTTTCATACTGAATTCAGATATGTAGTCATCAGGCACAGTTATTTTTTTGTGACAGCTACTTTTTTTAAAATTGATTTTAGCATTCTTTTTGACATGTCATAGGAACCTTTACCTTATATGTAGCGATTTTATTCAAGCAGTATTTAAAGGCTCACCGTGAAAAAATTCATTAGGGCCTAGTTCTATTGTATATTTTCGTGAACGTATATTAATTGATTACTTATACAAACTAAGAAGTAAGGTGTTCTTACCGATTTAAGTATCTTAACAGGGATATTATTTAATAGATTGTTATGGTGTTATTTGTGAAATCATTTAATATTTTTGTACTTAATATGTTTGTAATGAAAACTTAAAATAAAAAGACGCGTATTCTTAATATTAAAAATAAATTTAAAGTAATGTATGTTATTACAAATTAAACATTTTGCAACGTTATATTTTTCTGCAGAATTATGAAACATTTCCTTTCATGAAGTCCTAGTATTGATGGTGGTATTGTTCTCCATTGCATTTGACTTATTAATATACTGAATATGACCTATGGATACGAACATTGCCTAGATTCTGTAATAACGAAGACAATGACACGAACCACCACACGAACAACCAGTATGCTGTCAAGGGAAGGAAGGTATGCATGACGTTAACATTTCCCCTCAATTCCTCATCAAAGTGCTCTCTGATCGCGCCACTATCGAGGAATCATGCTCCGAATCGAATTGCTTATCAGTTGATAATGACTTGGGCAGTCAGGATTCCATCACCAGGGGTTGAGTTCTAGTTTTTTATCTTAATATATCCTGCCTCAGAATCAGTCTTCGGTCTTCACAGTCTTCTAAAAAATAAATTCTGAAAAATTCCCTAAGGAAAAAGTTACCAGAGTTTTGAGATTAAACTGATGATAAACAGAAATAATTCCAATACTACCTATAAAATAATAATTAAATATATATCCAGATTCTAAATCTGAAGCAATTTTCTGCCAAAATAGTTAATAATATACATAAACTAAAATTTCTCTCTTTCTTGTAATTTTACCTAATCTTATATATTAATGTTAATAATAATAATAATAATAATAATAATAATAATAATGTTTTATTTATTCTGGCAGAGTTAAGGCCATAAGGCCTTCTCTTCCACTCAACCAGCACAAATACAAATAAATATTTGACAAATATAGATATACACTATACTAATTATAAACAGTTAAAGATACATTAAATGTAGCAATGTAAATTTCATGTATAAACAACATTTTATACGATAATAACAATAATGATACGATAATAATAATAATAATATAATAATGATAATAAAATAATGATAATAATAATTAAAAATAATAATAATAGTATGAATATGATAAATTATACGAGAAAACCAATTAATATATATACCTTACATTGGGTAATGATGAAGTCGAGGTTAGAGCAAATATAAATTTAGATTTCTTTTAAAAGTTGCCAATGTCCGGCAGCCCCTTATTTCTTGTGGTAGGGAATTCCAGTTGCGAGAAGTGAAAATAGTATATGACATGGAGTGATGTGATGTCCTGTGTTGCGGTAGCCTATATTAAGCAAGAGACTATGTTGTGATCTTGTGTTTAAGTTATGGTTTGAGGATAGATACTGGAAACGAGATATAAATAATTGGGAATCGAGGTATGTAGGATCTTAAATAAGAGAATTAGACAATGCGATTTTCTTCTCTCTGTTAGATGTAGACAATTCGTGGAAAAATGGAGAAATGTGATCGTATTTTCGAACATTAAATATGAATCTGATACACATATTATGGACACGCTGCAGTTTGTCCGACAATCCGTCACTTATGTCAGTTAGTAGAACGTCACAATAGTCAAAATGCGGCATCACTAAGGTTTGAATTAAAATTCTTTTAAGAGGTGTAGGAAGAAACTATTTGAGACACTCTAGGGAATGCATTATGGAGAAGATCTTTTTAGATGTTTGTTTTACTTGGACATGCCAATTTAAATTAGAATCTAAGTAAAGTCCCAAGTTTTTAACGACGTCGGTATAAGGAATTTGTTCGTTATCTAATATGACAGCCGGCATATTATCATTGTTTATGGAGTGTAATAGTCTTGCATGTCCGATAATTATTGCTTGAGTTTTGTTTACATTTAGTTTTAGCCCATATTGTCTGGACCATAAAGATATATTAAAGGTCAGCCACGGTGGACTAGTGGTTATGCTTTGTCTCTAGTTCCGAGGGTCGCAGGTTCAAACTAGGCCGGGGTCGATGGATATTTTTAGGATGGAAAAATCGAAGGAGCAAGTTCTCCGGGAGGGCTTCAAGCCTTGGGTCTAAAAGATCTTTAAGCTTGAATAAAGAGGCCTCTAAGCAAATATTTACCAACATCAAGGTCCTAATAATATCTTAGTTGCCAGTTAGATGTCTCATTGGGTCTGTGCGTTGACCGCATGCCATCCATGACATCTACGGGCAAATAAGATAACTAAAAATTAACTTGGTCTTACAGAGTAGAGGTTTGGCTCAACAATGGGCTACGCCATTAGGGATAGATATTATATATTAAAAGAAGAATAAAAGAAGAATTTTCCTGAATAATTCGATTTAACTTAAAACATAAAGAAACAATACAAATAAAAATATGGCCTTATAGTCAATCGATAAACCTGTAAAAATGTTAAATCATAAAATTCCAGCTCCAGTAATGGCAAAAAATGTTTAAATCTATAACTTTAGATTCTATAATTACACTGGCCAACATGATTTATATCTCATGAGTACCAATAGTTGCAGTAAATGCAGTTTTTTATCGTGTTTTCAAATATGTATTCGGAATTTCTCCATCACCCACAGTCTTTTTATTTCAATATCAATTAATGGATTTAAATAGTTATTTCTTTAATAAACGTTTTTTCGTCCATTTGTCCATTGTAAAATAAAACCAAATAAGGTGACTCAAATGGTTTCAGCTATGGAAAAGAGATATCAAGACAAATGGAATGATAATATGCTGCCGATTATTGTTGGACCATCAAGAGGGATGCAGAAAATCGTCATTTCTTACTTTCTAGGTGAGTCCGAATATTCGAATATTATGTAGTAACGAATGTAGAAAATATTAAAGTCTTTGAAATTATAAATTCCTGTCTCCTTGCGTGATGGAGAAAAACCGATATCATATTTGAATTCAGGAGAGAAAAAATATTATCAGAATCACATTTTTTTTCTGAGACAAAAAAAGGTTTCTTTTTTGGTTGCTCAGTGTTATTTAATCACACGATGATGTAATTAAATAAGCAACAACTTTAAGGCAAATGAAGGGGGGGGGACATACCTTTAAATTACATCTGAACTATTCTACCTATAGTTAAGCATCTATTCAAAATATAATAAATCTTGTTTCTATAAATTTAACAAAATGATTATTATAATTTACTTACAGAAAAACCCAGCATTAAATAAAATTTCTATTCAAACTTTGCGTCGTATAATTTAGTGGAAAAGAGATAGAAAGAAAAACATTCCGAGTTAATGAAAGTTTTTTCAATATTTAATTAAGTTCAGGCATCACAACTCTTATGAAATATGAATAACTGGCTTACAAGTTATAAGGTTGTCAGAATGCTTATTAATAATATTGAACTATGAACACACAAAAAAGTTAATCCATTTCTACGTTAAATTTTACATTGTTTCCAAAATATATTGAATAAGTCTTGTATTAATTGAAAAGAGCAATGTGTAAACATAATTGACTAATCTAAATTAATTATTCTTTTCCATAATATCTTGCAGAATTTAACAGCTGAGGAATGTAGTAATATAAGTTACATCTTTATTTGAAAATTGCTGGTCCTTGTGGACCAGTGCTCGCCTCGGATTCCAAGGCCAGGGTTGATGGATTATTTTAGGGCATTCAATCTTGACTATGGCTACCTTCGGAAGGGAAGTAAAGTTGTAGGTCCCATGCCGTAGAGTAATAGAAGTCCGTCGCCGTGACGTAGTTGGTAGAGTCCCTACTTTCCACTCCGGCGACCCGGGTTCGATTCCTGGCTAGGTAGGGGATTTTAAATCTCCACCTTGGGTCTGGGTGTGTGTGTCCTGTCCTTGTATCTATGTGAGAATTAAAGAGAGTTAACAAACAGGTAAAACAAAGAAAAAAGGTAAAACAATAAGGTCCGTCGCCGTGGCGTAGTCGGTAGAGTTCCTATCTTCCATTCCGGCGACCCTGGTTCGATTCCCGGCGGGGTAGGGGATTTAAAAAAACTATCCACCTTGGGTCTGGGTGTGTGTTCTGTCTTGTGTTTGTATGTGTGAATAAGATGAAAAAAGGTTAACAAACTTAAAAAAAAAAAAAGGAAAAACAGTGTAAACAAAAGAAAACGACAAATAAGAAAAAATAGCACATAAAATGACTAATATTGAATTAAGAGGTTTATCAGCAAATATGACCGGCGTTTCACACCCGAATTACAATTGCTAAGCTAATGATCTAACATGGGCAACCATTGCATATCGAGAGCTACCTTGAAACTTCTCCCAGAGACGCGTTGTGATATACCAAGGTCGTGTCCAAAAAAATATGTGCCGTTTTTAACTGCAAGGCACTGAAATCGAGTGCCAAAGTTCTCATTTAAATACAGGGGGGCAATACAACTCGAGATTTTGTGAAATGGATAATTCTGATATTCTACCCCCCAGGCTACATCCCGCCACACTTTACACCGTTTTACTCTCGGAGGGGAGTCCATCTGTTTCGTACAGTGGGTTTCCATTGCTGGATTCTGCTTCGATTTCTGTTACTTACAGATAAAAACGGCAGATACTTTTTCTGGTGCATCACAACGCTTCTCTGAGAGAAATTTGAAGGTATGTTTCTGCAAGTAATTAGTTGGTAGTTTTCTTGTAACTTCAATAGTTAAATGGATATAAAGGTAAAGTGATCCAGCTACAGGCCATAGGAAACTATTGGAATAGAAGGAGGTTAAACTCCCACTTTTCCAGGCAATCGGCAGTTAATGTCAGTCGGGTTATAGCCCTGCATGGCGGTCGCCTTTATCCCCAGAATAAGAGTCTGATACCACTAGTCAACATGATTTTTGTCTCATGAGTACCAATAGTTGTAGCCCTATTTAATGCACTTTTTTTATTGTGTTTTCAAATACGTATTCAGAATTTTTCCATCACCCACAGATTTTTTTATTTCAATTTAAATTAATGGATTTAAATAATATTTTTTTTAATAAACGTTTTTTCGTCCATTTATTATCTTGGTGCAGTAGGCAATGAGCAGGGGGAATACTTTCATCAGGAGATTTCAGCAATGGAAAAGAGATATAAAGGAAAATGGAATCCTAATATGCTGGCTGATTATTGTTGGACCATCAAAAGGGATGCTCCACAGGCAAAATATAGCAGAAAATCGTCATTTCTTACTTTCTAGGCGAGTCCGAATGCTCGAATATTGTGTAGTTACGAATGTAGAAAGTATTAAAGTGTTTGAAATTATAAATGCCTGTCTCTCGGAAATCTTGCGTGATGGAGAAAAACCGTTATCATATTTGAATTCAGGAGAAGAAAATACTATCAGAATCACATATTTTTCTTTCTGAGACAAAAGAAAAATATTTTTTGTTGCTCAGTGTACTCATTTATGTTAGAGGCTGAGTTGATCTCAGGGCCATGGTGCCATCAGAATGTTCGAGTCGATTAAAAACCTGACCCCACCCTGACTCGAAAACTCTACCTTCTAGTTTGTAGCGTACCGTCTTAACCAACAATGCTGCGGAGTGCCCCCGTTAAATAAATATCTTGTAAGCTTACTAAATTTGAGGATGTCACCCTAACAAACGACTTGTGGCGGTACACGCTCTTTTAGGGCGATTCATATCCTTGAAATACTGATCTTCGTCCAACATATATGAACATTTGTGTATATCTGAGCTGCCTAGATGGCACAACTGTACAAACACTTCAAGTGTACCATGTTGCGCTGGTTTTGCAAGTGATTAGATGCTCGTACAGTAGTTTGTGTTTCGTGAACGTGTAGGTGAGTTGTGTTCAAACGCTGCGATTTCATATGGAAGACAACAAAGGAAGAAATTACCATGTAAGCATCTCATACGTAGTAAAGATGATACTTGGGCCAGAATAAAAATTGTAAAATTTATTATATTTATTTCTTGATTTTCGAAAGTGCACAATGTCAAAATGTTGCACATATTTCCAGTTACTTACAATTTTACCGAAATTTTTGCTTATACAGCGTTAAGATAAAAAAAATCGATAGTGGAAATTGATAAAGAAGTTATTCATCTTGTCGAAAAATACCAACCATAGTCAGTTCTATGGGACAGTTAAATTTTTAAAGAATGGACAGAATCACTGGATATATACAGAGTGATTCAGAAATATGGCTATATGTTTGATCGCATTTTGTGACGAAAATATTATTAAAGGAAATATGACGTTATCATTGGAAAGGGAATCCTTCAAATTACAACAATAGAACAAAACAAAACAAATCACTGCTCACTTGCTGCTTGGTGAGTTGATTTTTGTGGGCTAGCGTCGAACTCCTCCACAATTCTCTTCGTTGTTTCTGCAACCGTGCTAATGCGAGGCCTTCCAGGAGGTTTGATTTTCTGCATCCTTCCCGTTTCCAGCAGTCGTTTTGTCCACTTCCCCACAGTCGACGGCTGCAATGCTAAGTTAAACTCACGTCTTGCCCGTCTTGCGGCCTCACGATCATTAACATACGTTATTGCCCATGCAGCAATTGTAATTTGCTGTTGCATATTCAACACCATTTTGACTAATGACGGAAGTTCTACACTGTTTTGTTTTATTCCATTTTTGTAATTTGAATAATTGTCTTTCCAACGGTAATTTCATATTTCCTGCAATGGTAATATTTTCATCGAACAACGCGATCAACCGTATATACAATTATTTATTATTCACCCCGTACATCATGAAGAAATCAACAAGTAAGCAGTCTCCTTTTTCAGATTCAGAAATACCGCCAAATGTTTTGTGAGGCTTCAGGAAGAGTGTTTGTTTTTAAATTCTATGGTAATACATTCATCGAATTCATATAGGAAAAGAGAACTCTTCACGTTCCCCAAAAAGGAAGCGCGTTCCGTTTAAACAGACTAAGATAATTTATATTAGGGATTTGTTTCCCTTCTTGAATGAAGACTCAAGGAATTGCCATGAAGATTTAATAAAAAAATGCAAAAAAGACCTCCAGCTGAAGAAACTAAAGACGAAGTGACGGACTAATGCTATATAAAATTAAAATATAAAAGATGGAATATTCACCTGAAAGGTCCGTCTCCTCAACGTAATTAATTATTAAACTAGCGCTTTCGGGACTTGTCCCATCATCGACAGGATTCAAAACTGGTGTTTCACTAAAGATCTGGTAGAGGGGGTTACATGTGTTGGGTTCGTTTTCGTTTATCAGATTATTGTTATTGTGAGCTGCTTGTGAAAGCGCTACAGTTTAATAATTAATTAAGTTGAGGAGACGGACCTTTCAGGTGAATATTCCATAATTTTATATTTTAATTTTGAATAATACCTCAACGGAACACATCATGAATCTTATAAAAGTTGAAAATGCTATATATTAACAACGATTTTTATTTAATTACAGTTATTTTAACATTCTCAAAATTTATATTACCATTTGATACTCGTATTTAGTTCAAAACATTGAGAGAGCTAACTTTTTGAGTTATCTAATTAGGAAAAGGTGTCAATATTCCGTGATCTAAATAGGATACATTCAAACCTTTGGAAAATGTTTCTCATAGCAATCATTATTTATACGTAAAATTTTGTAAAATAATAAACTTTCCATACAACTTGTACGTTCACCCTAAAAGAGCGTATGCAGAAATAAAAGGAAACTTAAATTATTTTAATATATTAAAGGTAAAGGCAAAGTGACTCATTACAGGCCATAGGAGACCCTTGGGGTAGTAGGAGGTTAAGGCTCCAACATTTTGTAGACAAGCGGCACTTGATATCAGCTGGGTTGTCAGCCCTGTGTGACGTCTGCCTTTATCTCCAGAACAAGCGTCTGGTACTTGTGTCCGTTAGAGGCGGAGTCGACCCCTGGGCCATGGTGCTACCAGAAGGTATGTGTCAGTTTAAAAATCCTGACCCCACCGGGACTCAAACCCTCGTCCTTCCGGTTTGTAGCGCACTGCCTTAACCACTACGCTAGGGCGTGCCCCCATGTTAATATATCACAGTGAATAAAGGCCTTAAGCAGGGATGCAGTTTGTCACAAATTCTTTTTAACATTTATTTAGACCAGGCTCTTGACTTATGGTCAAAAAATGTTCTAAAATGGGAATTCCTATAGGAGGAAAAGTACTGCATTCATTGTTGTTTGCAGATGATCAAATAATTTTTGCAGGGGATGAAGATGATACGAAATATATGATAAATAAACTAATGGAAGAATATAAAAAATGGGAACTGAACATCAATTTACAGAAAACAGAACATGTGTGTTTGGGAAAGGATGTGGATAACCTCATACTCGAAACAGGGAAAAAAAAAAAAATGTGAATTTTTTAAATATCTTGGGTCAATAATTACATGTTTAGGTACCTGTGTGAGAGATGTACAGACTAAAGCTGCAATGGTAAAAAAAATGCAACTAAAACATTACATGGAACAAAAATATCACAAAGGAAACTAAAATATAAAAATGAATGAGAGCATAATACAGAATATTTTGTCATATGGAAGTGAAACTTGGTCTTTGACGGAAGTACAAAAAAATAAAACTAGAACAGTTGAATTTGATTATTTTAGAAGCCGCCTCCAAAAAACAAGACAGGATAAAATAGGAAAAGAATTACTTTGGAGAGAAATGAATGTCACCATATCGGTTGTTAGGATTGAAAATCAAACGCTTAAATATTATGGCCATATATAAAGAATGGGGCACGCCGTAGCGTAGTGGTTAAGGCACTGCGCTAAAAGCCGGAAGATCGAGGGCTCAAGTCCCGGTGGGGTCAGGATTTTTAAACTGATCCAAACCTTCTGGCGGCACTATGACCCTGGGATCCACTCAGCCTCTAACGTAAATGAGTGCCAGACACTTGTTCTGGGGGTAAAGGCGGCCGTCACGCAGGGCCGATAACCCGGCCGACTGTCCAGAAAAAGTGGGAGCCTTAACCTCCTATTACCCCAAGGTGCTCCTGAGGCCTGTAGTGGGATTACTTAACCTTTATATACAAAGAATGGAAAATGAAAGATGGCCAAAAAAATATAAACCAATGGTCACCCCCTGGAAGAAATAAACGTGGCAGACCAAGATGAAAATGGAAAACCTACGTCAGAACTATAATGGATGATAGGAATTTGGAAGAGGTAGATTGGAATGATAGAGATAAATGGAAACTGAAGAAGGCAAACCTATAAATGGGGGAAAGCCGAAGAAGAAGAAGAAGAAGAAAATTTATATCTGTATTAATGTTGTAGGTTAGAGTAATTGTATATCAAGTTAGATACTCAATTTTGCTTCAATTGAATAAGTTTGGACAAAACAAGTGTACTAAAATTTAAAACCTCGCATATTTCAGATAAAGTTTAGTGATATATAAGATAGCTTTTTCAGTAACTTTTCGATTATATTTGATAGGGGCATATTGCATGCTATATACTGGTTCGATTCGCGGCCTGATCATTTTACTGACTGAGGTAAATGAGAAGAAATTGACTGATTATAAATATTTTGAAGGAGCACGCGTGAAATGTTAGATAGGCAGAGAGATAAGTAAGCTGTACGGATGAGCGGACGCTGAACATCATATAAGTAGAAAGTAAAGTAAGTTCGGGGAGGTATGAGATTGGTATCAGTTTTAATTTGGCGGTGATTGTACGATATATTATTTTTATTCTCATTACCGCACGATCATATGCTAGAAATTGCCTTAATTAGCCGCACCGCACCATATGTCGCTAGTATCGGAGGCTGGGCTACATCTTGCACTGTTCCTATGTAATTTTCAGAAGAGCAGCTTCTCCCATTATGGCTCCATACATGTGTGTGTGTGCCACAATCTCTACTCCCTAGCTCTACTTCTAAGTAAAAGCGACCTAAAGCTACTCACTCCCTCCGTTCAGAGACACCCTGAAGTATCTTTCTTAAAGAGTATCTATCACACATTAATTTACAGGTAAATAACTAACTCACTGGCACTATCGAACCCGTAGTTTCATAGCCGCGCGGGCATAAGCTCTTCATATATCCCTATCCTGAGCCAATGTTTTCCAATCATCCCCTGTATAATCTACTTCTCTCAAATCATAGTTAATGTTATTCTCCCACCTCATTCTTGGTCTACAACTGGGAGTTTTCCCTCTGGTTTTTCTACAAGAAGCTTCCATGCACGCCTTTCATTTCCCATTCGTGCCACATGTCCTGCCCATCACAGTCTACGAGACTTAACTGTTCTCATTATATCTGGCTTCGTATAAAGACCATGGAAAGCCAGATGTAATAAGAACAGTTAAGTCTCGTAGACTGCGATGGGCAGGACATGTGGCACGAATGGGAAATGAAAGACGTGCATTGAGGCTTCTTGTAGAAAAATCAGAGGGAAAAGCCTAGGGTAAATAATAAATTAATTTTAAATGCAAACACGCCCAACTCATAGTAGGGCATTCGATTAGTAATGGCAACACTTATAAATCAGCGATCTTAGTGGTGACCAACGTAACCTTGTAGTATTATTGTTGTGCAGTCTTTGTTGTATAAAACTGTAATATTAATAGTTTCTATATAGCTATATTTTGTGAATACATTCACTGTTTCTCACTATAATAAGAAATACCGCCATGAAAAAATGTCCAGTAGTATTTGTTTAGAAGAAGTACTCGAATATCCGCCAAATTCACCATATTAGCCCTTGTGACTAACTTCTCAAAGATCAAATAACCTCTAAGAAGCATTCGATTTCAATGAAGAATTGATATCCAGAAAGCTCTTCATCGAGCAGATGAGAGCGATATCCAGAAATGGTGCTGCAGATTAATGCGTCCACTTCCAAGGATTTGCAACGTATAGTTGACTTAGCAGGAGACTATAAATAAAGTTCGTAATGTCAAAAATAACCCAAATAAATGTCTTGTGATATTAGAGCAGTTTTGCCATTACTTATCAAATGCCTTAGTACAACCCTCTATACGAAATTACAGAACTGTTAGTAGCTACTGACGACGGTTGAAAGCCACTGATATCAGAAGCGTCGCCAAACAACACCATAGGGTAGCTGATAGTTCTGCTGAAGATGGAAGCTGATTTCCGATGCACCGCGGATGAGGGGGAGGAGAAAATGACTAGTATTAATTTCGAAATTTCTTATAGTCATCTCTCTAATACGGAGCCTATCTTTTAATTCCAACGTAGCTTGTAACACACAAGCTTTTAAGCAGAGTCTGCAGCCGGGCCCAAAATACAGACAAGAATCATATTTCTGATATGATAACCACTTATGTATTGCTCAGCATAAATATTTCAAGCTATTACTAATCTCTTTAAGTTTACTATTGATATCATTTACTCTGATCATGAGAGGAATGGGGAAAATGCTTTATAGCCCGCAAAACTCAAGTGCAAGCACTCACTGACATAGTTAAGCAAGTTGCAACAAAAATACATGAAAACTTTTAACTAAAATTAATATAATTGATATTGTCAAGAAAATAAACAATGCAATTAGCTGTCGTAATTTAATACACGCCGTAGTGTAGTGGTTAAGGCACTGCGCTACAAGCCGGAAGATTGAGGGTTCGAGTCCCGGTGGGGTCAGGATTTTTAAACTGACCCAATCCCTCTGGCGGCACCATGACCCTGGGGTCGACTCAGCCTCTAACGGAAATGAGCACCAGACGCTTGTTCTGGGGGTAAAGGCGGCCATCACGCATGACTGACAACCCGGCTGACATCAAGTGCCGATTGTCCAGAAAAGGTGGGAGCCTTAACTTCCCACTACCCCAAGGGCCTCTCGAGGCATGTCGTGCGATCACTTTACTATTATTTTAATATAAACATAATATACTCGTAATGGAAAATAATATAAACAGTCGTCGATATCACTTAACAAGAAAAACGATTACATACACCCATACTTAAAGTCCTCAGTCATCCAAACTAAACAGTTTTCTTCCAACAGCTTTTCTCTTCTAAAAAACTAAAAAAATCGAACAGTCCTTGGCAAGGGATCTCACTTAGATCACCGCCGACCTTGCAGAAACCAAACTTAGATTACGACTGTTAATTAGACATCTCGTCATAGACATCGGCCTCGGCGCATCACAACTCGCGTCGATGACGTCAAGGAGGGGAAATTGGAGAGGGGTAAAAGGGATAAGAAAGAGCACCGAACACAATATTCACCATTACAGAAGCTATAACGAATGTCACGGCAGTAAAATTTTCGTCACCACGGCACATCGAAAGGCCTACAGTATTTTAAAGTTTTTAATAGAAATGTTTAAGGTAGGCTAGTTGAGGACGACGGTACCTGCCAGGGGTATAATTCAATATTTTACTTTACGAGATAAATGTACAATTAAATGGGCACACTGTAGGTAAGTGGTTATGGCAATACGCTACAAGCAGGAAGATCGAGAGTTCGAGTCCCTGTCGGTCTGTATTTTTAAAATGGCCTAAACTTCTGGCGGCACAATGGCACTAGGATCATCTCTGTATCTAACTGATACGAGTACCAGAAGCATTTTTGGAGATTATTTAACTCACACCCCAAATGGGAGTCAATGATCAATCACATTTCAATGAATTTTGATTTACAACCAACCACAGTCGTTTTTCACCTCGATTTTATCAATTTAATTTTATCATATAAAACTCAAACTCCTCCTTTTTAACATTCTGAAGGTAGGTCAGAGCATTATTTTGCAGTGACTGACTCTCTAAGAAATACATTAAATGTAACAATTTATATATTAAGATGTAAGAATCCTAGAATGCAAGTGGCTCCCAGATTGTGTGTTTGTATATATATATATATATATATATAATACCTGGGAAATACTATGTTTAAGAAAGAACAAAGAACAAACAGTGTTATTTGTGGTATAATCATTATTGCTACAAATGGTTTTCTATTCACTATATATATATATATATATATATATATATATAGTGCACGAATGTAACCAGATATTGCTTGCAAGATATAATAGAAAAACATTTGTAGCAATAATGATTATACCACAAATAACATTGTTTGTTCTTTCTTAAACGTATTATTTCCCAGGTATTAACGTTCCAGAAAAATATAATTGACATATTTACATCATAGGACATCAGAAATTAATTAATAACCTATAATGATGGTTATAAACAGTTTGATGTGTTTCATTTTCTCTCCACTAGGGTGCATTCTTATAATATTGCGATCCTATGGCAATAAATAATATGATCTGGTTGCAGTGATGAACAAATGAAGCATAACAAACGTTTCTCACTTGTTTTCAAACATCGCCATTTACATTAAATATATAAATATTTTAAAAATATATATTTAAATAATGATTTGTGAGGAAACAGCTTAATTTTATTCGTTGAGTTGTCCTAACAAATGCCACTCTTGATTTACATATTCTCTAGATAAATTTACTCCTCTATTCGTGACGTCGTGAATTTATCGAATTTGGAAATCATTCGTGGTATTACTTATGATAAAGTCCGCCGTCACGCATAGTTGACAACCCGGCTGACATCTCGTGCCGATAGTCTAAAAAGGTGGGAGTCTTAATATCTTAATACCCCATGAAGTCAGCATGTCGGGTCTCCTAGTCGTTATTGCTGATTTTCTGAACATGGAGCCATTACCTGAAGTAGCTACTAACATTTCTCACGATGTTAGGTAGAAAATGGTCCTACATCGGCTGAAATTCCATTAAAATGTCTTTTCTCATGGGAACTAGAATCAATGCAAGTCCTATAGGCTTAAACCGTTCGGCTACGACGCGTGACTGAACCATTAATATGAGTCGTATATTACAGTTTTAAATGATGCATGAAACGTAATCGTCATCACCGCCATCTTTCATGCATTAGATTTAGTGGTCTCTCACGTTATTTAACCATGTTTTTTATCTTTCCAAGTTCCTTCGTCCACTTGGGGCATAGACCTATGTTAAAACCAGCTTGTAAGCAGATAGAAGATGTCCCGACTACATACATATTATTTTCAGATCGTCTGTGTTATTCCATATACTGAGTGATTGGATTTATTTCTATTTGTTGAGTTTATACTTCTACATTTATTTAATTTATGTTTATACATAAAAGTAAAGTAAAGTAAAGTAAAGTATTCCCACTACAGGCCTCAGGAGGCCCTTGGGGTAGTGGGAGGTTAAGGCTCCCACTTTTTCTTGACAATCGGCACTTGATGTCAGCCGGGTTGTCAGCCCTGCGTGACGGCCGCCTTTACCCCCAGAACAAGCGTCTGGTACTCATTTCCGTTAGAGGCTGAGTCGACCCCAGGGCCATAGTGCCGCCAGAAGGTTTGGGTCAGTTTAAAAATCCTGACCCCACCGGGACTTGAACCCTCGACCTTCCTGCTTGTAGCGCAGTGCCTTAACAACTACACTACGGCGTGTATCTGCTGAAATGAGATACCTTCGGTGGACTGCAGGATACACACTACTAGATCACCAAAAAAAATGAAAACATCTTAGAAGAATTACTCATGGAACCTTTAGAAAACAAAATTTCTGATTATAAGTTAAGATGGATGCAACATGTTCATCGAATGGAAGATCACAGAATACCCAAACAAATGTTAAGATATCAACCTGCAGGAAAAAGAAGACCAGGACGTCCACTCAAAAGACTTTTGGATGGTGTTTCTGTTGAGGCCGAAACAGGTCAACAAATGACCTAAATTCGTGAATGTACTATGATGATGGCATTTATTTCATTATGGAGGAGGGAGTATCCGGCAGTTCTTCTCATGAAATATAGTTCACATGTTATAAAAATCCTAAAGGAGGGTTTTAATATTATAATAAATATGAAAGTTCAATTAATAATTTTGTATGTTAAAATTCTTTTTAATGTTTAAATATAATTCACATAAATAAAAACATCTAAATAATTAATTGTTAGTTATTGTTAAATTTTATTATTCCGGCTTTTACAATGAATATACATTTTTCCGGTACCCATGTTCACAGTTAACTACACATTTGTTTCAACACATCTTTCCATTCTTGTCTGTTCATCCATATATCTTCTTCTATTTCCCATTCCCTCTTAGTTTAATTGATTCCCTGAATCCACGTAATATTTGGTCTACTCTTCTTTTTCCTTCCCTGTGGTTCCCAATCCATGATTATCTTAGGTAGTCTTCCTTCTTCCATCCTTCTAATGTGTCCGTACCAATTTAATTGTTTCATCTTTATAAAATCTAATATTGAATATTGTACCTGCATTTTTTCTTTTATATATGAATTTCTGATTTTATCCTTCCTGGATATTCTTGCAGCACGTCTCCAGTAGTCTATTTCAGTGGCGAGTAATTTTTTTTTTCATTTGTGCATTTAAAGCCCAAACATCAGCTCCATAGGTAATAATGCTTCTGATTATTGTATAAAAAATAGTTTTTTTTGTTTCTTTGAAGATATTGTTAAATAAAAGAATAAACATGTTTTAATAATAGTTAAAGAAATTTTACTAGATAACGGTTTTTTTGCAAAGAATGCTTTTAAAAATGATTTTAATATTCATTGTTGTGAAAATTGTAAATCATTCTATTATAACTGTAATAAAAGCATTTGAATAACTCCGTTATTCTTAAATGAAAGTAAATAAAACTCTGATTGGATATTAAAACAATTATCCTCCTTATTTAACAAATCGAATTGAACCTTATGTTTAAAGAACTATTAACCAATTGAAATTAAAAATAACGTCAAGTGATGTAATAATGTTCTTTAAAATTATAATAGAATAAAACTATTGATTCTGTATAAAAATTTCTTCAAGGATAGAAGCAATCAGAGATCTGACAAAATTTAATATATAATTCAAGAAAATAATTTATGTTTAATTGACGGTGAAGAATAATATCACCTGCATTTACTTAATCTGCTGGGAAATTAAGATGTGAATAAATTTACAATTATTTCTACAAGGAACATTTTAGTGATTTTGAAGTGTTTTCCTAATCTCCAGTGTACCAACTTCCGACCCAGAAAAGAGAATCCGGCTCTACCGAAAATTAAACCCAACCTGAATCAGTAACCCCTTTTTTTTTTGGGACACATCCTTCTTCAATCCTCTGATCTGCCTGACCGATGATTCAGCCTTGTTTCCATATAGGCCTATAAGAACTCTTCGATAAAAGTTTTTAAAGTTCATAAACCTGATATATCGTTGCTCTCGAATAGGCTTAAAAATTAACTACCTTAGGGTTCTTGGTGAATTAAAAAAAAAACATGTCTTCATTTATATATATCCATCCATAGTAATTCTGCCCGAGGGCAGGTCTTTCACTGCAATCATAGCATTTTCATGCTGTGCTTTGCAGCTTTACTAGGGAATTATACGTGTTGTAGCTTCCCGTTGCTTTCAACATCGGTGAAGGATGATTATGATAATGATAAGGATCATCATGATGGCCGGATGATTTTCGGGGGCCGTTGGACCCTAAGCTTCCTGAAATTTGTCTTACAGGTGAGGAAAAACTCCGAAAAAAACCTTACCCAGGAGCCTGTCCCGACCGGGAATCGAACCAGGGCCCACTGCGTGACAAGGCTACCTCAAGACAGCAGTCACACACACACACACACACACACACACACACACACACACACACACACACATATATATAATGTATATATATATGTATATATATATGTATATATATATATATATATATATATAAACGAATGTATATCTGTTTGTCCTTTAGGCCTATATACTTCTAAATCGTTCAACTGATCTTAATGAAAATTTGTATATACAGGGTTTCAGATGCTGCGAGTTTTCAGCCGTTATCTATTATGTTTTAAAATCGTTAGGGGTAGGAGTTCACCTGAAACGAAAATTAAAAAATCGCAATTTTCAATGTTTCACAAAAACCCAACTATCCTATTAATAACCGAGGTATGTATTATCCAAAAAATCAGCGAAATCCGACCGTTAGAAGTGGGGGTTTACCTGACATTTGAAATTAAAGATTTACTCTAGCAACCGCCATGTTTGGTTCGTCACTTATAATTAATTAACCCTCAATATTTAATGTATTTAGGCGTAGAAGCTCATGTCAGATATTCTCTAGTCTTCAATAAAGGAAAGACTGTCTTCTTCTTTCATACCACTACATCTCATGGCTGAAACTTGATCTCCTGAAGAATTTTCTTCCACTTTTTTAGATGAAGGCCCTAATGATACGGTTCTCCAGTTCTGAATTCTCAGCTTCTAGCATCAGCATTCCTCAATATATGCATCTCCCATTTGATCGCCAACTTTGCTAATTCCTTCTGGTCTTAAGATTCTTATTTTTGGGAACAGCATCATTGGGCGACTTTTTAAATGGTGAGTTCAACTTAATCATTCAAGTTTAATTAACTTCTTTAAATTCTCCAACTATCAATATCTTACTGGGCCAAATATCTTTTTGAAATTTTACTCCCAAAAACCAATGAATTAACTTCCTATTCCTTAGTTTCAGACCATGTTTCAGAAAGAATAAGTAAGAACTGGTTGGATCAGAGTTATATAAAGAAGAAAATAAAGGCTGTAATCAAAGCTAATCGAATGAATTCGTGCCTTCTAATAAAACCTTATTCACACACATTTTTCCTTATATTGGTTCTCCGCTGCAAAGTCATTACCCACTTTCAATTTCTGTGTTAACAGTGTCTTAAGAACTGTTAATGAATAAATAATGAATTTATACATATTCATGGGATATTCATCATAATCATTCTGTACGAGCATAGGGCAACAGTAATAGCTTTCCACTGGACACGAACTTACAATTCATTCATGGATACCTCTCATTGTCTATTTAACTCAAGCCCAAATTGGTGTCGATGACCAATCACGTTTCAACGAATTTTGTTTTACAACTAATAACAGTCGTGTTTCACCTCGTCCTTTATCGAATTCTCTTTACCAGTTCCTGCTCTTGTGATAATAAATAATATTCTGAACAGGTCAGAGCATTATTTTGCTGTGACTAACTCTCCAACAAAAATATCGAATATAGCAAATAATGAACAGATTCCTTCGAACTACACATTTGATAACTGTGTGTTCAATAATTGTGTTTAAATAATTCTTTTACTGAGTTGTTTACTAAAAATAAATTAATAACCTATAATGTTGGTTATAATATACAGTTTGATGTGTTTTATTTTTTTCTCTACTAGGGTGCATTCTCACAATAATTGCGATCCATTTGGCAATAAATTAGTTGATCAAGTTACGGTGAATCAGGAATTATCTGTGGCAGTGAATAATCAAATGAAACATCAAACATAACCACACATTTCTGATTTGTTTTCAAACATGTCCGCTTACATATATATAAATATTTAAAAATGCCGGTAACTATATTTAAATTGTGGTTTTTGAGTAAACAGCTTAATTTTATTCGTTAAATAGTCATAAGTGATGCCAGAGTGATTTCCAATTTATCTAGAGAATTTGGAAATCAAGAGTGGCATTTGTTAGGACCATTTAACGAATAAAATTAAGCTGTTTACTCACAAATCATTATTTAAATATAGTTATTTTAAAATATTTATATATTTAATGTAAACGGCGATGTTTGAAAACAAATGAGAAACGTTATGTTTCACATGTTTATCACTGCAAGCAGATCATTATTATTTATTGCCAATGGATCGCAATATTGTAAGAATGCACCCTAGTGGAGAAAAAATGAAACACATCAAACTGTATACTATTTAATTTTTTATGTCCTATGATGTAAATATGTCAATTATATTTTTCTGGAACGTTATTATCTGGGAAAAATACGTTTAAGAAAGTGCAAACAGTGGTTTCTTTTTTAGTGGTATTATCAATTGCAACAGATGTTTTTATATTATCACCCGCAACCACGATAAGGTTACATTCGTGCACTATGTATACAATCTGGTAGCCACATGCAGTCACTGCAAAATAATTCTATGACCTATTCAGCATGTTAAAAAGGAGGAGCTTGATTTTACAGTGATAAAATTAGACTGATAAAATCGAGATGAAAAACGACTGTGATTGGTTGTAAATAAAAAAAACATTGAAATGGAAGATCAATTAAGTCATTATTAGCAATTTTAAGTAATGGGTGACTGACTCGTAACGGTTTATTCATTATCCTATCTGGCGGTATTGACTCCCATTTGGGGCATGAGTTAAATAATAATAAAAATGCCACGGTTGATTTCCAAATCCTTTGGATAAAATTATTCGATGACTTGGAAATCGCTCATGAAATTACTTATGTTAATTATTTAAAGATGAAATTTCTAAATTTTAAATCCCATTTGCAGCGTAAAGTTTGATTGTAATGATGAAATTACGTCTATAACAGACTGGCCGAAAAAAACATGGAATAGAATGTTTTCGTCTCGTAAAAGTAATTACTAGCAGGAATGAGGGGCAGAGAGAAATTAAACATAGGACAAATTCTGGAAATTGATGCTGTTATTCTTCACAGAGGCTTCTGTCATCCCAATTTCTCTAAAAAAATATTAAACTGAAAATATATAAAACTTATGCTCTCAGTTACACCATCTGGATGCGTAACATGGACTCTTACTTTAAGGGAGAAAAAAAATTACAAGTATTTGAAAATAAAGTCTTAAGAAAATGTTTGGACCAAAGAGAGACTTACAAACGGGTGAATGGAGAAGACTACATTATCTTTATGGAAAACTAGATTTAATAAGAATAGTTAAGTGTCATAGACCGCGATGGGTAGAACATGTGGCACGAATTGGGAATGAAAGAGGGGCTAGGAAAACCAGAGGGAAAGTGCCAAGTCAATAGATGGACCAAGAATGGGGTGGGTGAATAGCATTAACCATAAATTACATAGGGGATGATTGAAAATGGTGGTTCAGGATAGGAATGTATGGAGAGCTTAAGTCCGCGCGGCCATGAACCAACGGGTTCGATAGTACCATTGAGTTAGTAAATAAGTTAAGGGGACATGAATGCGTAAAGAAACGCCTGCAGTAAATTGGGATAATTCAGAGCCCAATGTGTCTCTTTTGCAAACAGAATGATAGAGTAGATAATAGATAATATAAGTTATCTATCTATAGGCTCTTCCAACTCTTTTGTATGGTAGCGAAGTATGGACGTTGAAACAGAAGCATATATAGAGACTTAGATCTGCTGAAGTGAGTTACCTTCGGAAGATTGCAGGATACACACTACTAGATCACAAAAAAATGAAGACATCTTAGAAGAATTACACATGCAACCTTTAGAAAACAAAATGTTTGATTATGAGTCAAGATGGATGCAGCATGTTCATCGAATGGAAGATCACTGGATATCCAAACAAATGTTAAGCTATCAACCTGCAAGAAGAAGACCAGGACGTCCACTCAAAAGACTTCTGGATGGTGTTTCTCTTGAGGCCGAAACAGGTCAACAAATGGTCTAAATTCGTGAATGTACTATGATGATCATCATCATCTATCTATAATGCCGTAGCCCATTGTTGAGCCATAGCTTTTCCTTTGTAAGGAGTAACTAGACCAAGTTAATTTTTAGTTACCTTATTTACTCTTAGATGTCATGGGTGACATGCGGTCAACACACCAACACAAATGAGACATCTAACAGGCAACTAAGGTTTACTAGGACGTTGATGTCGGTTAATTTTGCTTAGAGGCCTCTTTATTCAGGCTTAAGGATTTTTTACGAGCCTCAAAATCTTCAGACTCGGGACCCATGCCACGGCTTAAAAAGTCCCTCCCGGAGGACTTACTCCTTGGATTTTTTCGTCCTAAAAATTTTTAATTGACCCCGGCCGGTTCGAACCCGCGATCCTCGGAACCAGAGGCAAGGAGCATAACCACTAGTCCACCGCGGCGGAAAGATAACACAGCTCTACAATTTTTTTTTGTTGCCCTGGATATCTCAGCGAATTTTTATGTTTTCAAGTGTACAGTTTACGAATATATCCATGAGAGTGCTGAATGTGCTCTAGTTTTTATGATTTTTGCGTATCTTATTTCTCAAACAGTAAATGGCTTGTTACTAATAACATTTATGTTTCCAGTCATGATTTGAGTTCTGCACATTTTTTTTCGCGTATAAAACATCACGTGATCCCATCCTTTAACTCCGTATATCGGCCGTGATCTCAGTTCTTTGACAAAATTAAAGTACTCACGCCGTGCATCTAGATATGATAAAACAATTCATCGAAGCGTTGGACAAGGAAGGAGTATGTTTCAAATACATTTGTAGAACATTTCCTAAGCTCAGCATCTAAAAGTTAAAAGGCGGAATATTTGATGGTCCTCAAATTCGGCAATTGATGAAAGATGCAAATTTTATCAATGTTATTACTGTTCCGGAAAGTGAAGCTTGGAAGGGTTTTGTATTGGTAGTAGAACATTTCCTAGGTATCTATTAAGCACCAAATTATAAAGGAATTGTGCAAAACATGTTGACAAGCTTCAAGATTCTAGGAGGAAATATGAGTATAAAGTTACACTTTCTCCACGGTCACCTGGATAGATTTCCGGATAATTTAGGAAATTATAGTGACGAACAGGGAGAGCGCTTTCACTAGGATATAAAAGTAATGGAGTAAAGGTATCAGGGTAGATGGGACCGTCACATGATGGCAGATTACTGCTGGTCTTTAAAAAGAGATTGTTCGCTAAAAAATTATAGAATAAAATCTTATAAATGCGTTTCACTGAAGTATAACATTGGTTTTCGACATTTTTCTTTCTATTTACGTCGGTGTGTACTAATTTAAAAAAAAATTGGCATTAAAAATATATCTGTTATACGTTTTCATATTTTCCGATTTTTGTAGTGTAAAATGAAAATAAAGATTAAAAAAAACAGAGCAAATCTTCCAAAATCATTGATAGTTTCATGATTTGTGAGCATAAATATATCCGAAATTAATCTTATATCAAGGGCAATAAAACCACTGTTGACCAGTGTAATAGATAAAGATAGAAGGAATTCCGTTAATCCGCATATCTCACTAACTGTCCAAAATTAATATCAACATCGATAGTTGATAAATATGTGAGGCTAGGGAGAAAATAATGAGTGCTCTTAGATGAATGGGAGAATGTAAGTTTCAGAGCCCCATGGTGTTTTTTTTTTTTTGTTAAGGTGGGACGATTTTTCGTTCGCTACTGGCTCGATGATTGTTTATCCGGTCGTTTTATAGTAATTGAAGTTCATATTAACAAGTTTGTACATAGTAACGTCATTTTTTTTAAAATTATTTCATGAAAATAATTATACAGAAAATTGTATGATCTATAAAAGAAGACATTTAGATCACTACAAATAAAATAATTGACAAGGCCAGTGCTTGAATTAAGAAATATTTTAGGGAGGCTTCATGAACAACCTCCCACATTTTAATTAATCATAACTAACAAAGTATGCGGAATTATGAAATGAGGCCGGTATTAAACGAAACAGAAAATCAAAGAAATGCCTTTGCCACACACTAAAACACCTCTATATGTGCACAATTAGTAGCACGAACAAAATCAAGTCTGTATTCGATTTCGTGTCATGTTCTGTCAAACATGTCCATTGATCTACCGAGAAGCTTGGCGAATTGATTTTTGTGGACTTCTCTGAAATCCTGCTGTAATTTCTTCAATATTTTCTTCTGAAACACGTGTACAAGCACCTCCTGACTCTTTTTTAACGCTTCCAGTCACCAGAAACTTCTCAAGCCATGCTTTAATTGTTTTCCCATCAGGTGAACCATATTCTCTCCGATAATTTCTTTGCACTATAATTATTGGCTTCGTCTCTGCATACCAGAAAACAGTTTGTGCTTGCTGCTGAGGACTCGCCATTTTGTTTTATGTCATTATTGTCCAACATGTGACAGATGAATTAACTGCAACAATGAAAACAAACTCTCTTTGAGTTTCTCTTCCTTTTAATACCAACCTCATTTGATAATTCCGCATACGTTGAGAGTTATGATTAATTAACACGTGGGAAGTTTGAATGGGACACGGTGTAATATCTATGTAGTCCTATATGTCCGTCCGGTCATTAATCTAAGGTTTCGATAGTACAAGTGAGATAGTTGGTTCAATGTATGCATAAAAATTATATGAAAACAGGTTTATGAAATTATATGGGGAAAAAATAAGATTGTTTGACACTGGATTTAGATAGAATACGAGTCTCAAACACTTGATAGGTAACATAGTATTGTTACTGAAAAAGTAAAAGTGTACAAGGTATGATGTATAAAAGAACAGGTATGGAAAAACAAAAGAACGTACGTGCTCATCTGCATCTCTTTACTTAGAAATAAAAAAAAATACCATTGGCGTGAGAAATATCTGGACCACAGTGTTGCTGTCAAGTACGGGGGAGAACTGGTTTATAAAATTAAGTACTTAGAACATTTTTCCTCTAAACCTGTTCCATAATACATCACGGTGTTCATAATTACATATTCAAAGGCAATGTAAGTAGTGTTTCACGTATTATGCGTGGTACCTATTTGAAGCCAATTTATTGCGACTAGAACATTTTTGTTAAAACAAAAAAGAGTCTCTCCAGGTAGGAATTAAGTTTTGAGATTATGGCATGGTGTATTTTTCACAATGAATAGCATATTACGTGCACTTCGTTTTAGTTCTTCTATTATTTCTAGTTAAACCTACCATTTTATGATGAAATTATTTCAAGTAAAATTTTCTTCTTGCCAAAATAAGGTAGGATATTTTGATATTTTATCGATATAATCACATCATAATACTGTGGGTACGCCCGCGACTACACATGCTATGGAAGCAATTGATGCATCATGTTTTAATGATGTTGTCTTGTTTGATTAAACTTAAAACTTTCCAACGAGAAATTATTATAATTTTCCTGAAGCACTTAATTAAATTTCGGTCTTTCCACTCACTCCATTCCTCACACCAAATTCACAAATGCTTTTAAAAAATAAGCCTGACTTTCATAGATTGTTCGTACGCTAGATAATGAATATTACTTACTTACTCACTGACACTATCGAACCCGTAGGTTCATGGCCGCGCGGACATATGCTCTCCATACATCCCTATCCTGAGATAATGTTTTCCAATCATCCCCTGTGTAATCTACTTCCCTCAAATCATGGATAATATTATTCTCCCACCTCATTATTGGTCTACCAACTGGGCGTTTCCCCCCTGGTTTTCCTACAAGAAGCTTCCACGCACATCTTTCATTCCCCATTCGTGCCATATGTCCTGCACATCGCAGTCTCACAAGACTTAACTGTTCTTATTATATCTGGTTGCCTATATAAATACCATGTAGCTCACTCTTAAGCAGTTTTCTCCATTCCCCTATCTGATCATCTCTTCTTGGCCCAAAAATTTTTCCTAAGAACTTTATTCTCATATACTCGTAATCTTCTTTCCTCCCTTAAAGCAAGAACACATGTTTCCCTTCCATATAATATAACTGGGAGAATAACAGTTTAACGTTTTTTTAAAAAGGAGTTGGGACGACAAGAGTCCCTGTAATGTATAATAGCAAGCATTACCAGATTAAAAATAAATATATGGACCAATAACCGATACTATACAAAAGCAAACTTAAACTATTGTACTGTTCGACCCCGCAAAAATGGATGGAAAACAACACCGCAACAGGGCTCATGTTAGGAAGATGACTTTAATAAAGTAACTAACTAACTAACTCACTGGCACTATCGAACCCGTAGGTTCATGGCCGCGCGGACATAAGCTCTCCATATATCCCTATCATGAGCCAATGTTTTCCAATCATCCCCTGTATAATCTATTTCCATGAAATCATAGTTAATGTTATTCTCCCACCTCATTCTTGGTCTACCAAGTAATAATAAAGTAACAAAATGGATATTATTATTTTTGTCGTATTTTCACCTCCATGTCAACATTCAAGTGGTTATTTAATTACATTTATTTGTGTTTATCATTCTCGATTAATAAAAAATGTTGAACTCTGCTTGATATTCTAGCAATTAATGTTATTACAAGGAAACAAATGTGTTCAGTTTTCCACACTCGGAGAGCAATAACTCTCATGTGATAGACACAGCTTCACACATGGCAAGGCAACGAGTTCCCATTTACCTCAACTCTAAAAAATAATTATTTCTGAATTATTGGTCTGGTAAAGAAACACAATTTCTCTTTAATGACTTTTCCTATTAAGTTCGCTATAATTATCTGTATGTTATTATTTAACAACATTTTAACCTCATTAGAAAGAATGTTCTTACGTTTTACTTGCTTCCTTCAATTTAGTATAACTAACTCAGTGGCACTACCGAAACTGTACGTTCGTGGCCGCGCGGACATACGTTCTCCTTATCACTAATGCACTAAAAGTTAAGATTGTAACACAGATAGTATATATTATTCAACAGTTTGTATGTGAAACTAAGACAAAAGACAGTCAGCAGTCTAACATCTCATTATATTATTCAACTGTTTGTATGTGATACCAAGACAAAAGACAGTCATCAGTCTAACTTCTCATTATATTATTCAACTGTTTGTATGTGAAACCAAGACCAAAGACAGTCAGCAGTCTAACATCTCATTATATTATTCAACGTTTGTATGTGAAACTAAGACAAAAGACAGTCAGCAGTCTAACATCTCATTATATTATTCAACTGTTTGTATGTGAAACCAAGAGAAAAGGCAGTCAGCAGTCTAACATCTCATTGTATTATTCAACTGTTTGTATGTGAAACCAAGACAAAAGGCAGTCAGCAGTCTAACATCTCATTATATTATTCAACTGTTTGTATGTGAAACCAAGACAAAAGACAGTCAGCAGTCTGACATCTCATTATATTATTCAACTGTTTGTATGTGAAACCAAGACAAAAGGCAGTCAGCAGTCTAACTTCTCATTATATTATTCAACTGTTTGTATGTGATACAAAGACAAAAGACAGTCAGCAGTCTAACTTCTCATTATATTATTCAATTGTTTGTGATACCAAGACAAAGACAGTCAGAAATCTTACATCTAATTATACTATATCATATTCTTAATTTTTACTGCATTCAAATCCTTGCCCTACTTATCACCAACCGGAATCATCCTCTGTATAATTTTCCTCGCTCAAACCATAGTCACTTATGCGGCCAGTTCCTGATATGATGCCAATTTTTTTAAAAATCAATTACAGACAAAAGAAAACAGAATTATATGAAGAATCTCGCAAGCAGGCAGATATGTAACTAATACCGATATCAAACAAAATTTAAATCATAAGAATGTAACAGATTTTATTCGAGAGCTAATAAGAGTTGGTGTTAAAAGATTGGTATATATTTTATCAAATTACCTATGATATTATAGTAATTTTATACTTAATGAAGAGAACATAGATTTAATAAATAATCTTAAAATTAATTTTATATTTTATATTATTTTAATTTTGTGATTTTTTACACTCACTTTCTTTATTATAATAATATAAATATATAAATAAATAAATAGATCATCATCATCCGGTGTCATGGCAGATGCCGCCGTCTTCGGGAAACCAAACGCCATTCCTCTCTGTCTAACCATTAATCTTTCTCCAACCCTCTCATATTCATAGCCGCTTGTACCCCTTCTATCCAAGTTTTCTTCGGTCTTTCTCTCTTTATCCTTTTCCATTGGAATCCATTCCATAAAAAATTGTGTCATCTATGTGGGACGAACGGGGGATGAAAGGGGCCATGACACTTCTTGCAGGAAAACCAGAGGGAAAGCGCCCAGTAGGTAGGCAAAGAATGAGACGGAGAATAAAAATAACCATAATTTGAGGGAATTAAATTATACAGCGGATGATATGAAAGCATTAGCTCAGGATGAGGATGTGTGGAGAGCTTACGTCCGCGCGATCATGAACCTAGAGGTTAGATAGTGCCGGTGAGTTAGTTAATAATAATAATAATAATGACAGTAACATTAATGATAGTAACAATAATGATAGTAACAATAATGATAGTAACAATAATGATAGTAACAATAATGATAGTAACAATAATGATAGTAACAATAATGATAGTAACAATAATGATAGTAACAATAATGATAGTAACAATAATGATAGTAACAATAATGATAGTAACAATAATGATAGTAACAATAATGATAGTAACAATAATGATAGTAACAATAATGATAGTAACAATATGATAGTAACAATAATGATAGTAACAATAATGATAGTAACAATAATGATAGTAACAATAATGATAGTAACAATAATGATAGTAACAATAATGATAGTAACAATAATGATAGTAACAATAATGATAGTAACAATAATGATAGTAACAATAATGATAGTAACAATAATGATAGGTAACAATAATGATAGTAACCAATAATGATAGTAACAATAATGATAGTAACAATAATGATAGTAACAATAATGATAGTAACAATAATGATAGTAACAATAATGATAGTAACAATAATGATAGTAACAATAATGATAGTAACAATAATGATAGTAACAATAATGATAGTAACAATAATGATAGTAACAATAATGATAGTAACAATAATGATAGTAACAATAATGATAGTAACAATAATGATAGTAACAATAATGATAGTAACAATAATGATAGTAACAATAATGATAGTAACAATAATGATAGTAACAATAATGATAGTAACAATAATGATAGTAACAATAATGATAGTAACAATAATGATAGTAACAATAATGATAGTAAACAATAATGATAGTAACAATAATGATAGTAACAATAATGATAGTAACAATAATGATAGTAACAATAATGATAGTAACAATAATGATAGTAACAATAATGATAGTAACAATAATAATAGTAACAATAACGACAATAATAACAATAACTACAATAATAACAATAACTACAATAATAACAATAACTACAATAATAACAACAACTACAATAATAACAATAACTACAATTAATAAACAATACCTACAAATAACTAACACTAACTACCATAATAATAACAACAATAAATACCAACAATAATAACACCAATAATAATAATAACAATATTAGAACAATAATAACAAGAACAATAATAATAACAGTAATAACAATAATAATAACACTAATAATAACATTAAGCATAATAATATTAATAACAATAACAGGTATAATAATAAGAATAATAATAATAATAATAACCAATAACAGTAATAATAACAGTAATAATAACAGTAATAATCTCAGTAATAATAGTAATAATAATACGAGTAGTAATAATAATACGCGTAATAATAATAATAATAATAATAATAATAATAATAATAATAATAATAGTATTAATAATAATAGTATTAATATGTTTTTTTATTTAAGGATATTTCTACAATAAAATAGTTTTCCTTCAACCCAAGGTAATTTGATTCCTCTACAGATTCCTATCTTGAGAATATTCATCTCTCAAATCCTTCCTGGTCATTCTCCTCCCGACTCCATTCATCTAGTGCTTCATAGTTTTTCTTTAGTCCTTAATTAGGCATTGTATCTTATAAGATACATCGATTTAATTTACTCAGTATTTTTTCGCAACAATATAAAAACAAACGAGTACAAATTACTCGAATTTATATGAAATTACATAATAATGTGCAATAATAATTTACAGTTTTACATAATACTGATATCACTGCGGTCAGAAACATATAAGTAACTCGGACGGGAAATTATTGTTTCGCCAATTTAAGGGTTAGCTTCTTTCTCCTTCATATCTAATTAAGTTCTTCTTCTTCTTCTTCTTCTTCCTTTCATGTGATAGACCTAGCGATCTGTTACGCTCTCAATCCAACGTTTGAAGGTCTGCCCAATGATCTCTTGCCTGGTGGCTGGTAATTTAATACTTGACATGGTATTCTTGTTTCTGCTCATTCTTCTTACGCGAGATTTCCAATTGTTTCTGTATTTTTGTACATATTCCATGATTGATTCTGTTTGTAATTCTTTGAGAATCTCAGAATTCCTTTTATGGTCTGTTCTTGAGTAACCTGAAGTACGTCTCATAAATTTCAGTTTTTGCCGCAGTTAGTCTTTGTTCATCTACACTGCGAATTGTCCAGGCCTCAATTCCGTAACTTACTGTAATATGGGTCTGGTTTTATAAATTCTAGTTCGGTGTGTTACTGTACTGTGTTTGGCTTGAAAGTATTATGTACAATTCCTGTTACTCTGTTAAATTTTATAATTTTTTGACTAAAATATTTTTTCTCTTCATATGTAACTTGATCATTTTAAGATCATTTTCGGAATTCTTCCTTCCCCCCTTTTGACATGCGCACTAGCCTATATAGGCCTACTTACATTCCCACGTTGGAAGACAAGGGTTACAATATACCCTTGAGGTAGTTATTTACTAAAACTGATTTAGTTATACTTATATCCCTACATATGTGGTTATCATATAGCTTCTAAGACATATAATAGCCAACTTAGTTAGGGCGCTATTTGGATGGGAAAAGGAGATGTAATTTTGCTCAAAGGTTCTAATTTAGGCTTGAAGTTCTTTACGAGCTTAAACCAATCTTCAGAATAGGGACCCTCGGTTTAAATTCTCTCCAGGAGAACTTGTCTCTTGGATTTTTCCATCCTAAAATTCCATCAACCCCAGTTGGGTTTGAACACACAACTCTCGAGGACAGTTGTAAGGAACTTAACCCCTAGAATACCGGGGCTAATTGACATGCCTACACTATCTCAATTTCCATTCTTTAATTACCTCCAAAATATTCTTATCGACTTTCATAATACCTCTCATTCTTTCGTTTTTAATATGAACTTGATAATAATAATAATAATAATAATAATAATAATAATAATAATAATAATAATAATAATAATAATAATGATAATAACAATACAAATATTACGCTTTATGAGGTTTTCGTAAGTAAAGTAAAGTGATCCCATAACAGACCCGGAGGCCCTTGGGGTAATAGGAGGTTAAGGCTCCCACTTTTTCTAGACAATCGGCACTTTATGTCAGCCGGGTTGTCAGCCGCCTTTACCCCCAGAACAAACGTCTGGTACTCATTTCCGTTAGAGGCTGAGTCGACCCCAGGGCCATAGTGCCGCCAGAGGGTTTGGGTCAGTTTAAAAATCCTGACCCCAACGGGACTTGAACCCTCGACCCTCCGGCTTGTAGCCCAGTGCCTTAACCACTACGCTACGGCGTGCCCCGGTTTTCGTAAGACCAGTATTAATATATCGTAGTGAAGCGTTGACAATACGAAGAAGAGATGAATACCGTATAACAGCAAAAGAGATGCGATTTGTGCGCCGTACAGCAAACAATACAAAGTGGGACTATAAAATAAATTAGGTAATTATGGAAGAGTTGGATGTAGAACTCATTCTCCCTCATATACAAAACTACCAGAACAACTGGAAAGTCAATCTTCAACGAATGCCATCTCACAGAATTCCAAAATCTATGCTTCGTTACTACCACCAATGCAAAAGATAGCTGACACGTCCAAAAAAGCGCTAGATGGAAAATTCCTCTTTGAGACCGTAACAAGCCACATGGCTTAATACTTGCATGGATAATAATAATAATAATAATAATAATAATAATAATAATAATAATAATAATAATAATAAACTTAGATCAAAACACGGAACATATTTTTGTAACTGTCAAATTCATTTCAAGATACAGAGTAACCCTTCTAAAGAAGGAATTTAAAACCGCTAGACATAATTGAATAGTTGCCCCGAAATGAGATTTAACCCAAAACTACAAATTGTTGGGAAAAAAAGTATAGGAATGTTAATTTTGTGGATATTACCTTTATTATATCATATATAATTTAATCTCCATCCTATTGGAATCACATACAGCCAATTTGAATACAAAATAACATGGTAATAACTAAATATTAACAATTTAATACAGAATTGAGTGCAAAAGTGAACCATCTCTATAGAATGGAAAAATGATTTAACACATATTAACTAAAATGCTACAACAAGAAATTGAAAATGCATATTGAACACTGATTGATTCACTTAGAAATGTTTCTAACTGAATCAGTTTTAAGTATTTATTTCCAATCTAATGTTATTTCGTTACATTCTTTGTGTCTTTCTTATTTTTACTCAATTTCTCTAACTTTCTGATTAGAATTCACGGATCTGTGGTGGAATGAATTTGCACGTGTGCAATAATTTTTTTTCTGCACTGCTATTAATGACTTGACTAACTGCTTCCGCCATTTTGGTACATACAGTACACTATTCGCTTGAAAGCCAACTTTTAAAAATATATATGAAGTCTGGAAGAGAGATGGACAATTTTACCTGCACCATGCCACGATACTCTCCGGATATCAACTTCCGAATTTTTTGTAAATCTTTAGAGAATGAGGAAGGCTTACAACTCAATGGTATTAATAAGCTGTTAGTTTATGCTGATAATGTAGTACTATTGGCCGATGGTGAGGAAATACTAAAGAAAAACGCGCACACACTATTGAGTAACACTAAGAAATTAGGACTGGAAGTAAACATCAATAAAACTAAATATATGGTCACACGTAGAAATTCATTAAATAATAGAAATGGACAGCTAATGAATGATAAATGAGGGAAATTTTGAGGAAGTGGCTGAATTCAAATACCTAGGAACAATAATAACAAATAGGAATGAGATTCACAAAGAAATTAAACATAGGCTCAATCCTGCAAATGCGTGCTATTATGCATTGCAGAGACTCTTGATATTCCAACTCCTTTCAGAAAACGTTAAACTGAAAATATACAAAACTATTATTCTACCAGTTATATTATATGGGTGCGAAACATGGACTCTTACTTTAAGGGAGGAAAGGAGATTACAAGTATTTGAGAATAAAGTACTTAGGAAAATTTTTGGACCAAAGAGAGATGAACAGACAGGTGAATGGAGAAGACTACATAACAACGAACTACATGGTCTTTATAGGAAGCCAAATATAATAAGAATAGTTAAGTCTCGTAGACTGCGATGGGCAGGACATGTTGCACGTATGGGGAATGAAAGACTTGCATGGAAGCTTCTTGTAGGAAAGCCAGAGGGAAAATGCCCAGTTGGTGGACCAAGAATGAGGTGGGAGAATAACATTAAGTATGATTTGAGAGAAGTAGATAATACCGGAATAATTGGAAAGCATTCGCTCAGGATAGGGATGTATGGAGAGCTTATGTCCGCGCGGCCATGAACCTACGGGTTCGATAGTGCCAGTGAGTAAGTAAGTAAGTAAGTAAGTAAGGGTAACTATTCAATTATAGTCATAATATGACTAGTTCTATAGGCCTATTTTGCTAACGTCTATAGCATATTCCAGAATATTTACCCAGAACTATCAGACTGTTTAAAAATATAATTTAAGAAAATATTATGAAAAGAGTATCCGAGCATATAGAAATAAAGAAAGCTTACTTCGCTAGATAACATTTAATTGGACAAGTGGATATGAAATGCAGAATTTCTGCGACATGCAATTCAGTTGCAGTGCTACAAATGTAATGAGGAATATACCTGCTGCTATTATTTTGCATTACTTTGTTACTTCCATTTGCATATAAAACATACAGCATGCTAGTGATAAGTCCATTAAATACAATGGTTACTTGAATAAGGAAGTGCTTGTCTAAAGCAAGACAATCTATGAAAATGTTATCGGTTTAATTATAGGCTTATATTTAAAAGAATATACATTTAATATATGTTTCCTTTTGATACATTCAGCTGATTAAAGTGCGGAAATCCGATGCAATTAACTTACTTATTTTTAAATGCATAATATTACAAACTAATTTATATTAATGCAGGGACCTTCCAACTTATGTTTCCATGGATTAAATTCTATTTTGGTACATTCACGTAATACTCATTCCCATTGAACGATTCATTTGATATTAAACATTTCCATCATTCAGACCTATATATATATATATATATATATATATATAATAAAAATTTCGTGTCACGTTGTTTGTCCGCGATGGAATCCTAAACTACTAAACCTATTTTAATAAAATTTTGCACACTGTGTGCAGTTTGATCCAACTTGAGACTTAGAGTAGTTTATAACTAAATTTATAGTCGCATTATTTTTTATTGCAAATTATTTGTTTATTATTTAACAAAGAGTTATAATTATCTGTGAGTTCCATACGATTCTAATAGATGGTAATTTGGTAAGGTAATTGGTTTATTATTTAACAAAGAGAGATCCAGAAGGCTGTGCTTTTTGTTGCAACCGCGAATTTAAATTGAATTACAAATATTGATTATTTCATAATTTAAATGTGTTCAGTGTTAATTTTATTTTCAATATTATTAATTTCGCGTGCAAGTATTAGTTTCAAGTAATCTGGCTGAGAGACAGCAACTTAATTTAAAAGAATCTTTACTAACTTTAAACTCAGACAAAGATATCATCATTCTCCCTGCAGATAAAGGAAATGCTACCGTCATCATGGAAACCGAGCAATACAACCAGAAAATACAGCAGCTTTTAGATCCAGGGACATACAAGATTCTTAAAAATGATCCCACGGCAAGGGTTCTACGTAAATCTAATAAACTCATCAAGAGTTCCTCACTGGATGAAGACATTAAACATAGATTGTGCAAATCAGAAGCATTGCCACCTAGATTGTATGGATTACCTAAGATACACAAGGAAGGAACACCACTCAGACCTATTGTTTCGGCCATTGGTTCACCTACATATGAACTTGCCAAGTATCTCGCCTCACTGCTGAAACCACATATTGGTAAAACTGATACTTTTGTAAGAGACTCCACACACTTCATAGAAAAGATAGACACTATGAAACTCAAGCCGAATGACATAATACTAAGCTTCGATGTGGTTGCATTATTCACTAAAGTACCTATCGGAGAAACCATGACATACTTACAAGAACTCTTTCCACCAGACATAACAGCGCTCTACAACATATGTCTCACAGAATCTTATTTTCAATGGAGAGGTATATTCTCTACGAACAAATAGATGGCGTGGCCATGGGAAGTCCATTAAGTCCCGTAATAGCAAATTTCTACATGGAAAAATTTGAAAAACAGGCTTTGAAGAATGCTACCTTAAGACCCACAGTGTGACTAAGATATGTGGATGACACCTTCGTCATTTGGGAGCACGGTGAGGAGGAACTAGATAACTTCAAGAAACACATAAATGGGATTTGTCCCAGCATCCAATTCACCCTGGAAAAGGAACAAAACAACAGTCTACCGTTTTTGGATGTTTTGGTAATCCGAAACCAAGACATGACACTTGGACACAAGGTTTACAGGAAAAATACTCACACAGACAGATACCTACACAAACAGTCTAACCACCATCCGAGACAAAAACGCGGGATAATAAAAACCCTGGTTGAACGAGCCAAAAGGATTTCGGAACCACAGTATCTGCAAGAAGAAATGAATCATCTCCATGCAGCTTTTCTTACCAATGGATACAGCAAAACAGATTTTCGTCGAGCCATAAATCCCAAGAAATATAGGCCCGAAAACGAAAACAAGGAAGAGACAAATGGTAAGGTTTACCTACCTTATATCAAAACAACAACAGAGAAAATTGGACGAATATTAAAGAAATACAACATAGCAACAACCTACAAACCAACGCAAAAAAATCAGCAATATACTGCGCCCAGCCAAAGACACTAGAGATCCTTTAAGTCATGCCGGTATATATCGTATCCCGTGCAGTTGTGGAGAGGTGTACATCGGTACAACAAAAAGAATGATCAACACAAGATTACAAGAACACATGAGAACACTGCAGATTAAAACAAAATGAAAAATCGGCCGCAGCGGAACACTTGATGAACAACCAACAACATATTATAAGATTCGAAGATACTCAGGTATTATCATAAGTAATGCCACGAGTGATTTCCAAATTATCGATAAATTCACGACTCACGAAGTGAGGAGTGAATTTATCTAGAGAATTTGGAAATCAAGAGTGGCATTTGTTAGGACTATTTAACGAATAAAATTAAGCTGTTTACTCACAAATCATTATTTAACTATAGTTATTTTAAAATATTTATATATTTAATGTAAACGGCGATGTTTGAAAACAAATGAGAAACGATAGGTACGCTTCTACTGCTTCTTTTGTTTATCACTGCAACCAGATCATACTATTTATTGCCAAAGGAACGCAATATTTTAAGAATGCTCTCTAGTGGAGAAAAAATGAAACATCAATCTGTATATTAATTCATTTCTGATGTCGTATGATGTAAATATGACAATTATATTTTTCTGATGGATTATTACCTGGGAAAAAATACATTTAAGAAAGTCAAACAGTGGTTTCTTTTTTTGGTGGTATAATAAATTGCTACAAATGTTGACATGTATGCACTATATATACAATCTGGTAGCCGTATTTCTTATAGGCTCAGTCACTGCAAAATAACGGTCAGACCTGTTCAGAATATTAAAAAGGAGGAGCTTTGTTTAATATATGGTAATTATAACACTGATAAATATTTCGTGAAACACGACTCTGATTGGTTGTAAAACAGAAATCATTGAAACGTGATTGGTCATTGACTCCCATTTGGGGCATGAGTTAAATAGTCACAAACATCACATTACTACACCAGACTATACAGAGAAGCCATAGAAATATACAAACATAAAAATTCCTTCAACAAAAAAGAAGAAACCTTGAAGATAAACAAAATTTGGATCCCAGCACTGCATAACACGACAACGAAGCCTATGACTTCTGCACACGGCAATACAGCGCACAACTCGGTGCGCGCAGAAAACCTACCCTCCACCCGGGGTTTAGCTATAAACAGAGAGACAGTTTCCAACGACCAGCCAGTCTGCAGCCGACTGTTGAGGAGTTCACAGAAAGCACGCAGTATCTCCTGATGATGTCTACCGCAGCAGTAGACGAAACGTCGAGTAAGAAGACAACCAGACCACGGCCTATAAGCCCGGAAGACGAACCAAATATGGATCAACTTAATTTAAATTTTTAACGTATACCTTAGTCACAGCAACGCGTGGCCGGGACTTCTAGTATATATATATATATATATACAATTATTAACTAACTGATGATGATGATGATAATAATAATAATAATAACAACAACAACAACAATGATCATCATTATCAACAGGCACGAATCAGACCTTTGTAGACATGTTTCGGCCTCATCCAGCAGTCTTTTCAGAGGTCTTTCTGGTCGACAATGTCCTTTGGGCTTATACTGCATCATCATTTTTCGGATTCTTGAATTATCCATTCTTTTTACATGGTCTAGCCTGTTTAATTTATATCAGTTGAGTTTTTCTTCTACTGTTTCTACTTCTAATTGTTCTAAAATTTATTCATTCTTTTTTCGATCTAAAAGAGTGTATTCTGCTGTCCTAAGAAATTTCATTTCCGTTGCTTAGATTCTGCTCCTGTCTCTTTTTCTTAATGTTCAAATCTGACTTCCGTATAAAAGCAAGGGTAATGCTAAAGTAATATATATTATTATTCTTGTGGATTTTAGTACTAATTTATCTTTTAATGTATTACTTATTACTCTTTAAGATTTGTGTAAATTTGGTAATTTTCTTGTTCACATATTTTTCATTTCGATAAGATATTTTACAACCTAAATTGTTGAAATTCTCTACTTGATCTAGGCATTGGTTATTGTGCATTATCTTACTTCTGGTTTGATCTTCTCTTAAGAATGCCATTACTTTTGACTTTTGTACAGATATTTCCACTCCAAAATCTTTTAATATTTTATTTAGTGATATAGTACTATTTGTAAGTTAATTTCTGGATTAGAAATTATAACTTGATCACCTGGGAAAAGTAGGGTATTTAATGTTAAGTTACTGGTTAATATGATTCCTGATGTATAGATCATATTCAATTTAGAAATTATTTCATGATGATGATGATGATAATAATAATTTTTTTTTTAATTTAGGAATATTCCATAATTCAGAGTTTCTCCTTCAATCCAAAGTGATTTGTCGCCAGAGATTCCTGTCTAAAGCATCTTCTTCCCACAGATCTCTAGCTTCCATACTTCTCTTCACTCCATCCATCCATCGTTCTCTAGGCCTGCCTCTTCCACTTCTTCCATTAGCTTTCCAATTAAGGATCTTCTTTGGTATTCTCTCTTCTTCCAATCTTATGAGGTGTCCATACCATTTCAAACGATTTTCCTTCTATTTTTCCTAATATGTTTTATTCAACTTGCATAATTTCCCTTACTGCGCTGTTTCTAACTTTATCCAAAACACAGAATATATTTTTTTAACTCACAGATTCATTTCAAAATACAGAGTGATCCTTCTGAGGATGAAGAGGTTCAAGGTCGCATGCACATAAGCCCTCCAAAAATATCTAATCCTTTTCAGTCATACTCTGTATAATTCACCTCTCAAATCGTGGTTAAAGCCATTCTTCCTACTCATTCTTGCCCTACCTACTGGGCCGTTTCCTGTAGGTTATTCTTCAAGAAATGTCTATGCTTTTATTGCATTCCCCGTTCTTATCAAATGCTCTGCCCATCACAGTCTTATGAGACTTAACTGTCCAAATTTTTTCTAGGGTCTTTATTCTCAAACACTTTTTAATCTTATCAAGTTTTTTCTTTTCTTTTTTTTTAGTCTAGAGTCATCTGACCTCAATTTAATGTTGATTTGTTCTCGAACATGTTTCTTCTATATCATCGTCAGAATATATCCAAACATGTCGAGAACAAATCAACATTAAACTGATGTAAGATAACTCTAGATTAAAAAAAAATAAAACTTGATAAAAGAACCTCAAAATATTACTTCCTAAAATAAATAACTTGTAATATTTCCTTCTCTCTTAAAGCTGGAGACTAGGTATGATGTAACAAGATGAATCACATTTTTAATACGTTGATTATTATCTGAGAATGACAAGAATCCCTGTCGGAAGTAGATTTTAAACTCTGGATCATATAAGATCCCTACATACTTAGCCTATTTTTATATTATTTTATATTACAAATTATGTTTATCATAAAAAGTATGTACATTAAACTCCATTACAATTATTGTTTTTTTACATAAAGTCAATAACAACCCTAATTAGTTATTCGAAAAAGTTAAGAGAGTCAACGCGTTTCAGTAGCGACGCTATCATTATCGAGACTGAAGATTAAGTCAATATTAAGTCTTGATAATGGTAGCGTCGCTACCGAAACGCGTTGACTCTTAACTTTTTAAATTGGTTATTTTGTTTTTATTGACTTCGTGTATACAAGTTTATTACCAAGAAGTTCCTATTTATTAAATATTGTTTTTTTAATTGATATATTTGTTTGTTGTATATGCTATTTTATTGTATATCCGTTCTTGTATATTTATGCTGCATGAGTGAAAGTGAAGGCCTTTATTATTATTATTATTATTATTATTATTATTATTATTATTATTACTATTAAACTTTTTGATCTTACAAGAAAATGGTGAACTCTTCGTAAGAGCGTTCAGCTCAATGCCAGAACAACCTTCAGACAACTTGAACATTTAAGACAAATATACATCATTAACTCACATATTCGTACTAAACAAAGCGACCCCGGGGGAGGGAAAAAAAAAAACTCAGTTTGGAAACTTGTACCGCCCGGGATCGAACCAGACAACGAACTACTGCCAGAATACAGCGGTCAAGATAATTACTAGTCACAATAGCAAAATATGACTGAAATTGTAAAATAGTCACCTTACAGGCCCGTCTATTCAACTTAAAATGTTTTAACACTCTATGGGCCTTTCGGTACTAGTCCCATCATCAGCAGAATGAAGTAAGCCTGTATTTGTTGACTTTCGTTAAAGCACTGGCTTAGTTGTAATTATTTTGTATAGAGGAAAGTGTGAACTGACTACGTTCTCATTCAAAATCAGGCTGCTATCGATTTCTCTTAAAATCGCAATATCCTCCAGTATATTTATCCTCGTTGGTATGTTTCCTTTGTGTAATATTGTGAGGGCGTTATTTTAAGTTGAGGAGACGGACCTATAAGGTGTCTGTTATACAATTTTATTCGTATTTTACTATTATGACTTAATACCTCAACGGAAGTCCACCGCTGTGGTCTCGAGGTAGCGTGCTGCCTTGTCACGCAGCGGGCCCGGGTTCGATCCCCGCTCGGGACAAGTTTCCTGGGCGAGTTTTTTTTTGGGTTTTTCCTCATCTGTAAGACAAATGTCAGGATACTTTAAGGCCCAAACGGTCCCCGAACATCATCTGGCCATCATTATCATCAATATCATATTCACCTTATCAGATTAAGTTTAGGTTTAAGGCCTCTCCTGGCGCATCATTACCCATCGTCATCACCCATCATATCATTGGGGCAGCGTAACTCCGCCTTCCAGACGCCCCAACCTCAGAAGTGGTTTACAATACGCCAATGCCAGGAGAGAATACCTGAAATGTCGAATGACAAACAGGCGGCATTGGAAAAAAAAACCTCAACGAATCTTAACATGAATTTTATTAGTATATAATTGCTAGTACCACGGTATATTGATAGCATGCCTGTGGAAATAGGCACTAAAGTCTACAATTTATACAAGGGACGATTTATACGGCTTTTGATTATATCATATTCATTTGCTAAAATTATTTTTTAAGGATAACGCTCAGTTTTATCTTGTCTTCATATATAGCTCTCTATGCTGAGTGAAGAATATCACATTCACCATCTTAAACATTAATAAATATCCTCAATTTGTTTTCAACTCAGTGTCGGGTCGAGGGATGAGATGAGATGAACCCCTATATATAAAGGTTTGTGAATGACAAGGATGCCGGCCGACCACGCCTGACGCACCATCACAGGGGTACATGAACGAAATGAAATGAAATGGATGAGATGAGTATGGAGAAATGTTGAAATGAAATTGCTCAACCTCCACCTTGAAACCCACATGGAGTGACCGAGTGACCGAGACCCTAGCGGTGAGAGGCGAGCGTCTAACTGCTTGCGCCACGGAGCCGCCATCTTAAAAAAATACTTTACATAATTATCTTTTACTATACGTATAGACTATATCATTATCATCTTCCTTGCAGGGATTAGGCATCTTGCCAGTTCCGTCTTCACACTGTTAGAACCATCTCTTCCTCGGAGGTCCCACATCTCTTCCTCGGAGGTCCCACATCTCTTCCTCGGAGGTCCCACATCTCTTCTTCCTTGAGCTAGTGCTGGGATTATTTCGTTATGCATACGAACCAGATGCTCTCTCCAATTCTCTTTATATTCGTCTATGTTCTCATTTAAATTGTATATATTCAATTTGTCGTTTATATCTTCATTTCTTATCAGATCCATTTTTGTGCAGCCTTTTACCCTACGAAACAACCTCATTTCAGCCGATTGAATCTTACTTCTATCTCTTTCCTGTAATATCTAAGACTCACTACCGAACATAAATACCGACACAGCAATTGTATAGGCTATATATTATAAATGATTTGTCTCAGTGGACTCTATTTTCAAGATTCGCTAGTTCAAACCCGAACGTGATTGATGTGTTTTTTTAGAGCATCAAAATTCTTCTTTCGGATGGAAAGTACAGCGGGTGAGTCCAGTGTCGTAAATTTACGTCACGTAAAAGCACTTGAAACATAAAAACAGGTCTCTGACGAAAATTTGTCTGATCTTTCAAGCCCAGATTTGAATTGCGACGATAATTGCCTCAATTGTTAAAGAACGTCATTAAATGAAATATTCTTTCAAGGCTTTTATAAATTTAGAGGAAAATTTATTTGTAAATTTTCTGAATATTAATATGAATGCCACGATTCTGGAATTAAGTTTTATATCTTATGAGATAATAATTGATCTCTCTTATGCAGAAGCTAATTTTAAGACCCGCAAAAAATAACTACAATTATATTATGTTGTTTCACAAATTCATTAAAGTTATGTGATAACATTTAATACGAGATAGAGTTCACTGGTTTAAATATGGTATTCACCTACGTTATTATTAGTATAATCACTGTTGATATAATTTCATGGCTGAATAAATGCATATATAGAGAAAAATACCTGACTCATACAGTATACATTCAGATAGATAAAGCATCTAAGTCCACACCATTATAATGAGGCAATTAATTTTTATGCATCGCATCTGAAAACTCAGTTGTTTCGTTATACCCTGATAAAATCACAGCTACAGGATTGCGAATATCGGTACAGTCATTTTCAAATCAATAAGAGGGCATGCTCACTTATGTAGAGTCGAGGTTATTAATTAAAGCAAATGCCGAAAAAAAGTAATGTTAACCCTTAAATTCGTAATGTATCCTTTCGGATTCATCAGTTGGTTCAATTAATTTAATATTTTAAATAAATCAGAAGAAAGCAAACAAAAAGAAACAACGTAAATATGTCTAATTATGCAATATTCCTAACAATAACAGTTACGTAAGATTCCGTTTTCACAACGGTCCGCCACATTCAAAGAACTAACAGAAGAAATTTGTAATTTGCGAATTTTAGATTTAAAATTTTTTAATGTTGAGGATGCATTTTAGATAAAAGTGAGAATTCAACTACAGAAAATGAAAGAAGAATAACCGATGGAAGAATAATTATTGGTATGTTGAACTCAGCGATTTATGCGCCGTACAGCATGCTACACAAAGTGGGACCATAAAAGAAATGAGGAAATTATGGAAGAGTTGGATGTAGAACCCATTCTTCACCATATACAAAACTACCAGAACAACTGGAAAGCCCATGAGAATGCCGTCTCATAGAATTCCAAAAGCCATATTTCGCTACTGCAAGGCAAAAGATCGCTGGGACGTCTAAAAAAGCGCTGGATGGAAAATTCCTCTTAGATACCGTAATAGGCCATACGGCCTAATACTTGCATGGATGGTGATGATATGATGATGAACTCAGTGTGTTGGAATAGAAATATAATATACAGGACGAAGAAAACTATATTTGAAGTTCTGTTACAAAGCATTTTATTATATGGGTCCAAAACCTGGACAGTAAGTAGAATACAAGCCAACAAGCTGTATCTTGACGATCGACAAGAATTTCAAGAAGGGATAAGGTCAGAAACAGCACAATAAGGGAAATAATGCAAGTTGAAAAAAAAAACATATTAGGAAAAATAGAAGAAAAACGTTTGAAATGGTATGGACACCTCATAAGAATGGAATACCAAAAATGATCCTTAATTGGAAAGCTAATGGAAGAAGTGGAAGAGGCATGCCTAGAGAATGATGGATGGATGGAATGAAGAGAAGTATGGAAGCTAGAGATTTGAGGGAAGAAGATGCTTTAGACAGGAACCTCTAGCGACAAATCACTTTGGGTAGAAGGAGAAACACTGTATTGTAGAATATTCCTAAAAAATCATGCCCAATTCTTTTTTTTTTTCAGTTTGCACTATTTACCATCGATATTAATGTAACTTACTGTAAGTAATCTGAATGCAAAAAAAATTAATAATGCTATGTTTTAAAATAAAAATATAGTACCTTTTTTATTGTTATCTGTCTTCCTCAATTAAAATTGATTTTTATTAAAAAAAACTTCGTTAAATTATTAAATCACGAAGGCCTTTCAAAAACGTGAACCAATTAACAAGCTGAAGAAGAAACTTATTTTTGAAAGAACTTAATGGTTTAATAATTTAATGTTTTTTTAAAATAAAAATCAATTTTAATTTAAGAAGACGAATAAAAATAAAAACGGTATTATATTATTATTTTAAAACATTGTAATAAATAACCTCAATTGTGGTAACAATGAATATAAAAAATGTTAATAATGCTTATAAAAACTCTACCCGGACTTAATCTTCTCCATTTTACTATCACTTGTTAACGCATAATAAGTATATTGTAAGCCCATGTTTCCCTTAGCAGAGATTTAGGTGCTCTCCCCCTATAGGGAAGAATTTGAACCATACTAATTTAGTTATACTTGTTTTCGTATAGATGTCATTTGAGTGGTCTGTGGTCAGCGTTTCGCCTCATACTGACATCTAGGAAACCAAGATAGTACTAAAATGGGAAAATTCGGTAAATTTTGCTTAGAGGCCTTTTCATTCAGGATTAAGGATCTTTTACGAGCCTGAAAATCTTCAGACTCGGGACCCACGGCTTAAAGTCCCTCCCGGAGGACTTCGTCTTTGGTTTTTTCCAGCCTAAAAAATCCATCGAACCGGCTGGGTTTGAACCCGCGACCCTCGGGACCAGAAGCAAGGAGCATAACCACTAGTCTACCGTGGCCTATGCGTAATTCAATACAAATTACATACAAATTTAAAAACATTAAATTGGTATAAAATAAACAGTTCAGCTCTGGCTTCTGTAGCCGCATTAAATGGGTCTATGTTGAATGGTGCGGTAAGAGATGAGGATGAGTTGCAGGTATTGCCAGCAACTACACTCTGTTTTGAAAACATAATACTTACTACACGTTGAATTTTTTTTTATCTACTAGTTCTGCGTTAGTCAATACTTTTTTTCTCATATGTTTGGAGCGTTCATTATATAACAGTGTTGTTCTTATAACAATTTATTTTATTATTATTATTATTATTATTATTATTATATTATTATTATTATTATTATTTATTATTATTATTATTATTACGTCCATCGCTGTGGTCTCGAGGTAGCGTGCTGCCTTGTCACGCAGCGGGCCCGGGTTCGATCCCCGGTCGGGACAGTTTTTCTGGGTGAGGTTTTTATCGGGGTTTTCCCTCACCTGTAAGACAAATGTCAGGAAAACTTTAAGGCCCAAACGGTCCCCGAAATCATATGGCCATCATCCTTATCATTATCATCATTGTCATCATCATCCTTCACCGGTGTGGAAAGCAACGGGAAGCTACCACACCTATAATTCCCTAGTAAAGCTGCAAGCATAGCATGAAAATGCTATAATTGCAGTGAAGGACCTGCCTTCGGGAAGAATTACTATGGATGGATTATTATTATTATTATTATTATTATTATTATTATTATTATTTGGTGGGAGAATAATATTAACTATGATTTGAGGGAAGTAGATTATACAGGGAATAATTGGAAAGCATTAGCTCAGAATAGGGATGTATGGAGAGATTATGTCCGCGCGGCCATGAACCTATGAGTTCGATAGTGCCAGTGAGTAAGTAATTATTATTATTTATAAAATGTTTTTTGCATGGCTACTACTTCCTTCCCCCACTCGGCAATGTTCACTCCTGCCACATGTCTTAGGATTCACAAAGACGGCTACAGTTGCCAGAACTGGACTATACTAAATATAATATAAATAAATAATAGTTTTAAAGAAACTAAAACAACACGCTTTATTAAAAAACCGAACTAAAACAATGAAAAATAATTTTAATTTCCAACACGCTTGGGATAAATAATTTTACCATCAAAAGCGTGAGGTGCTCTTTATCAATTAATGTATTTGATCATAAACAGATATTGGTAAAAGTAAAGTCTCTAAAGAAGAAAATGTAAAAATCATAAAAAGCACCCCACGCTTTTGATGGTAAATTATTAATCCCAAGCGTGTTGGAAATTAAAATTATTTTTCTTTTTATAGTTCGGTTTTCTAATAAAGCGTGTTGTTTTAGTTTTTTAAACTATTATTTACTTTTTATTTTTTAGTTTTAATATTTTACAGAACAAGATAAAAATGTAAATATCTTTAAATTCGATTCTATTTAGTATGAGCCGAAAGTAACACTCTTCTAAAAAAAAATATCCCAGCTGGATTTGAACCAGCGACCTATGCATTACAGAAATTATATACCACTAGAGTGTACCGCTCTACCAACTGAGTTCTTACAACGATTGACTAAAAAGTCGACAAGTCCGCAACCTATTATACCAGTTTTCATTTTTTTGATTTTCTTATGATTCTGGCCAGGATTCTAGAAACAAAATATGAAATTATTGTATTGTCACGGATCCTTTAGAAGTACACAAAGTTTCAAGTCGATCCAATGTTTCTAAGTGGGTGAAAATCGTGTTCAAAGATTCCGTTACATAAATACAAAGACACTTTTTTTTTTTATTTTCTGATGATTCTGGCCATGATTTTAGAAACAAAATATGAAATTATTTGTCACGGGTCTTTTACAAGTATGCAAAGTTTCAAGTCGATCCAATTATTTTAAGTGGGTGAAAATCGCGTTAAAAGATTCAGTTACATAGATACAGGTCAAGCTAATATAAAGCGTGTAAAACCGTAGGCTTCTTGCATGTATCGAAAAATTATATAAAAAAAGAAGATAAAGGTATCCCACTTACAGGCCTCAGGAATCCCTTGGTGTAGTGGGAGGTTAAGGCTCCCACTTTTCAGGACAATCGGCACTTGATGTCTGCTGGGTTGTCAGCCCTGCCCGACGGTCGTATTTACCCCAGAACAAGTGTCTGGTACTAATTTCAGTTCGAGGCTTCTAGTGCAGTGCCTTAACCACTACGCTACGGCGTAAAAATTATAAGACGATTATAATTAGAGATGATGAAGAAGTGGCGAGAATTTAACCCTCGCTACAAAAGCAGTGGTGGAATTATATAAATCATATATTCGTAATTTTGGATTAAAATAAAATACCGGTAATACATTTGTCGTATTTCATTAAAATCCATTACGTTTGATTATTGATATGCTAATTTCCCACCGCGCCACCAGGCGCGCAAAGGTCTATCACATTTAGATTGACAGAGCCTTCTTCGATCCGCCGTAGCGTAGTGGTTAAGGCACTGCGCTACAAGCCGGAAGGTCGAGGGTTCGAGTCCCGGTGGGGTCAGGATTTTTAAACTGACCCAAACCTTCTGGCGGCACTATGGCCCTGGGGTCGACTCAGCCTCTAACTGAAATGAGTACCAGACGCTTGTTCTGGGGTAAAGGCGGCCGTCACGCAGGGCTGACAACCCGGCTGACATCAAGTGCCGATTGTCAAGAGAAAGTGGGAGCCTTAACCTCCTACTGCCCCAAGGGCCTCCTGAGGCCTGTAGTGGGATCACTTTACCTTTTACCTTCTTCGATCATATGGAATCCCTGTAAATACCATCGACTTAAGTGATAGATGATCCACGCATGCGCAGAGCATAATATATTCCGTGATAATGTTGCCAGACGAAATTAATACATTTTTCTCATGGTTATTTTTATTGTCTAGTAGATTGGATCGATGAAGATCTGTAAAAAATTGAAAATATTTTGATGAGAACAACCTCATCAGCTTAATTCCTTCAGAATTCGAAGAACACCGCAGCCTTCTCGGACGAATCGAAAATTATACGTGCGATTACGGTTAGAGACGTGGAGCGTCCCTAAACAGAAATAAAATGAAGCATTAGAACAATTGTGCTGTGCCACAAAAATCGTAATGATCCTGTATTAAGATCCTTATGTAAAATATAAAGAATGGGCAAACAAAGGAATAAAAAAATATTAATTTAATGTAGAAACATAATGAAATTACAATAATGGGTGCTCTTATTAAAAGAATGATGATACAATCTCGTTTTATCTCTGAGAAAAAAGACAAGTGAAAATCCAAATAATGAGGTTGATACGTATAATTGCCAACAGAGAGCATAACGGTAGAAACAACTAAAGAGCGGAAAGCGCTGCCACAAGATTAATGTTATATTTATTCGCTCATAAAATACAATTTACATACCATTCTTTATAAACAATTCACCATGACAACGTTTTAGCGCCTGCGTACGTGAATGTAGAATGTGCATCATTTCCGTTGCCAACGAGACGACAGGTATAATGTCTTTCGTCTTGATTTAGTGTTTTAACACCGTGCGTCATTGCTGGTTAGGATATCTGGCCATGTATTTAGATCTATGTACCTTAATTCTAGAGCCTCGAGCTTTCTCCTTTAGCGAATTCTGAAGAAATGGAGCTATTGAGGTTGTTCTCTAAAAAGTATTAATCAAAATACAAATATTTATCGATTCAACGATGAAAACACCCAAATGAAGATGTTATATATATATATATATATAATATATATATATACACACACACATAGACACACAGTAAAACTCGTTTAATCCGGAACGTGAATAAGGCGGATATCTGTCCGATATGAACAAATTTATTGGTCCCGGTGAAATAATAGCAATTTCACGTGTACTTATTTTGTATAAAACGGAATCTGTCCGACGCGGAAACGAAAGGATATTTCTATACAATTCAACAAAAAAAAAATATAAGGCGGAAAGATAGCGAGAGAAAGAGAGAGAGAGGGAGAGACAAATATACATAGAGAGAGAGACAAATATATATATATAGAGAGAGACAAATAGAGAGAGAGAGACAAATATATATATATAGAGAGAGACAAATAGAGAGAGAGAGACAAATAGAGAGAGAGAGACAAATAGAGAAGAGAGAGAGGACATAGAGAGAGAGAGAGACACAAATAGAGAGAGAGAGAGAGAGACAAATAGAGAGAGAGAGAGACAAATAGAGAGAGAGAGAGACAAATAGAGAGAGAGAGAGAGACAATAGAGAGAGAGAGAGACAAATAGAGAGAGAGAGAGACAAATAGAGAGAGAGAGAAGAGAGAGACAAATAGAGAGAGACAAATAGAGAGAAGAGACAAATAGCGAGAGGACAAATAGATAGAGATAAGAGACAATAGAGAAGAGAGAGAACAAATGAGAGAATAGAGACAAATAGAGAGATAGAGGAGACAAATAAGAGAGACAAATAGAGAGAGAGAGACAAATAGAGAGAGACAATAGAGAGAGAGAGAGCATAGAGAGGAGAGACAAATAGAGAGAGAGAGACAAATAGAGAGAGAGAGACAAATAGAGAGATAGAGATACAATATAGAGAGATACAACTAAGATAGATAGACAATATATATAGAGAGAGAGACAAATATAGAGATAAGAGGACAAAGTAGAGATAGAGATACAAATAGAAGAGAGATAGAAGAGGAAGAACAAATAG